>CM037786.1:30115736-30165736 GCA_021229015.1 Solen grandis
TTGATTGATTGATTGATTGATAGGTTTTGGATGGATGGATGGAATGATATCGGATTAATCAAATTATAATGACCCACCTGTTTAACTGTGTCGAATCTCAAAGTAAACATAATGTATTAATCAAGTATCAAACATTTGTTCAAGTTTCAGACAACTGTCTCCTTCTGAATGGAATTGCCTCGTCCGTGTACGACCACCCGGACCGGAAGTACTACAAGGAACAACATTGATTTTTTTCTTAACCGTAGTTGTTTTTGTTGTGTGTGTTCGTGCATTCATTAATATTAATGCATCTAAAATTGATTTGTTAAAAACAAAGATGAAAATATTAGTATGTTTAACCCTTTCCCTCATATAGACTCATTTTGACGCACTCAATAGGTACCACATAAAGCCTTATCTGCAGAAAACCACAGTTAAACCTTACCAAATTTAATTGTAAAATCCTCATTACCAGACCACTGAGGAGCAGCGAACAGCATATAACCTGATCAGCCTGCGAGTTACTCGCAGGCTGATCTGGTTTTATGCTGTTCGCATAGGTCTTTTCATGGTATCCTCTATGAGGGAAAGGGTTAAACCCATAGAGTTAATTGTAGCAATAGGAAATGAGTGTAGATTTTTTTAATCATGCTAATGTCAGTCGAAAGGAAATGTTAAACGCAGACCGATACATGTAAAATTATTACTAAATTATACTCAAAGCAAACGATTTTAAAGCCTATCATTCTTCCATTTGTTAAATTTCTATTATCGAACTACATTTATCATTGTACCATTGCACACAGAGAAGTAAAATTACTTATGCTATCAGAAGGAAGACTAGACTACATTATTGATTTAACTTTTTTTATGTCCTGACAAAAAAGTATATCTCATTAGGCTTTCGCTACTCTTAGAGCCAATTAAACCTATTAGCTTTCGTCCCCCTTATTTTTCATTTTTTTGCATCTTGCAGTGCGAAATACCTATCTTCTGTTTCTTTTTAGTACCATTTTCATTCTTCTTCATGACTTTTTTTATTAGGTACTGTTGTTCTTCTGTTACTTTTAGTACCATTTTTATTCTTCTTCATGACTTTTTTGCTATGTGCTATTATTCTTCTGTTACCTTTTTGTTAGGTACTATTGTTCTTCTGTTACTTTTTTTTTATTAGGTTTAAGCAGCTCGCAGTGCGAAAACCTATTGTTCTTTTTCGTTTTGTTTTACCCTTTTTATTAATTTGGTCAGCACGATATTGGCAATTTAGAATTAAGTTACAGTCATGAAATTTAAGACACATATTAGCATAACTCTGAAGATGATCCTAAGATAATAATATCATCTAATTATGTTTTTGCCGCAAGGTGACATTTTGTATCAAAATACATTTTTGCTTATTACTTAATATTTTGATGTCCAACTTAATGCGGTTTATTTTGCATTACATTCCTTGTTGACATCCCATTAAAATATGATGTATCAAAAGTTCAGGTATGTGAAAGGTTTTGCGCTAGAAGTGGTTGAATGTTCGAACCTTGCAAAAAAGCATGCAAGTAAGGATAGATCTACGAAAAGCATATCAATTTTCGGAAAATTCAACTTTTTTGTTTTTGATGCTCCTGAAATTCACTTTTTACTTTTTTTCTAATTGAGGTCTTTGCATGGAACTGCTTTATTGCTTATAACTCCAGAAATTGCGTTTTCTTGTTTTTGTTCCTTGTTCCATTAATGATTAGACATTTTCTAGCTGATCATCTTTAATTACTAATTAAATTCACTTGATTTTGTCTTTAAATCTCAAAACAAGTGATTTATTTTTACGTAGCATATGGAAATAAGTACAGTTATTAAATTGTCTGTTTATTAACTATTTTCAGTAGTATATGACTATTATATAACTGCGTGTGACACCAAAGTGGTGAAACAATTACAAGTTAACATGTAAATGTACGATGTCATGTTCTGTAATATTGCTTTGCACAGGCAACAAAGGGTACCGACGAAATCAGTTATTTTATGTGCATGTTGCCAATTTCAAAAATAAATTTCAGAGATAAAATTATACGGAACAATGCCTACTCTATAGAGAGTATTGCCCTGAACGAACCCAAGTCTTTCGGAAAATATAGTGAAATCAATCATCTCGGAGACAGAGCCGTAATGCGACATCAAAGGAAAAGTGTCATCTGGTATACGTGAGTTCAGCATATCAACTTGACATAGATATACATATATAGTGCTGTCTCACAGTGATATAACACCGTAGACAAGTGACATGATGCTACACTTAATCACATCATTAGGAAACCTGGCCAAACTGTCCTTGAAGTTTAACTACCCTTATATACTGAGAGCAAATTAATAAATCTATACTAGTACAATTTAAAGAATTTAGTATGTCTCGGCCAGGGTATACTACTATGTTCAGCATTTTGCATTTCATCCTCACCAAGTAGGTTCCTCCGTGGCAGAGCGAGCAAAGTCGCTGACATTACCCTGCCCCTCGCTGCTGTGGGTTCGAAACCCGGAAGGGTCACTCGGATTGTTTTCAGATGACGAAGCCTTCAAGCTTGCTTGCTGTAAGTCGGTGACTTTATCAGGCTCGGAGTCTTCCTCATAGTTGAATTAGTTGAACCTCAAATTAGTAAAAAGAATCCTTGTGCGAAGGACATTATCCAGTGTGACATATTCACAGAATGACCAGGACCCTTATTAATCAATCTCCTGTGCCTATATTCTAGACTCGGGATCCTGCAATAGTCATTTTTTATCTTGTATTATAAATTAAAATATAAAACCCTATTAATATGAAATAGTTATTGCCTTTTTATTTGAAGAAATACAATAATAGCTAATAAAGAAATATTTATAGATTTAGTTCAATGTCAATTTGAAAATTTGTACTTCTTGAGTCTGGGTCTAAAGTATAGACTCAAGAGATTAAAAAAAATGTTATGCATGTGACAGAACGATTTTATCTGAGTTTTCCCCTCTGAAATCTTAGTTTGCTTTGTTTCTGTGCGGTTAATCTGAAGCTCTCCATCCATATATATGTAACTAGATACATATACAGTCACGGCAATGGTACCCTTATTTTCTTTATAATGTGATATTTACTTAAAACAAGATGGACTCTTAAAACACATATGCACCCCCCCACACACACACCAGGGACTTACTCCTCGGGGCTCCATCCCAGGATGCAAAATAAATGATATCAAATGAAAAGCATCCCTAGTGCAAAATTTTCAGAGAAAAAGGTCGTATGAAACAATGCCGAGAATATTGACCTGAACGAACCCAAGTCTATAGTGATAACAATCTACTCGGAGACAGCAATAATGCGACATCAAAAGAAAAGTGTCGACCTGGTGTACGTGAGTTAAACATATCAACATGACATAGGTATACATATATGCTGCTGCCTCACTGCGATACTACACCATAGACAAGTGGCATGACCCTATACCTAATAACATTAATCCGACACCTGCCCAACCAGTTTTTGAAGTTGAACTACCCTTACATATTGAGCGCAAATTAATATATCTATACCAGTACAATTGAAAGAATTTAGTATGATGCGGCAAGGGTAAAAACATGACTACCATGTGCAGCATTTTGCATTTCATAGTCATTAAATGCCTGTGTGAGTGGGGGCTTCCGTAGTCGAGCGAGTAACTAGCTTCTTGTTATACGTTTAATTTAGCGGTCACCGCTGTTAAACGGTCACTTATTCTTGTACCCTTGATTGACCGCTCAAGACTGTTGGACTGGTTTGTTGGGATTAAAGTTCCACCGAAAGTTGGACGTTTTTTTAGTGATTAGTCAATGATTATTTTGATCAATCTCTCAAGTTTAATATATTGAAGTAAAGACGAGATTGACAAATTATGATAGATATCTGAGGGATGAGTAAGGCGCTGAGAATTTCTTGTGCAAGACAACGTTTTATCTTATGATTTTCGATGAGATAATGAAATATATCAGTGAGATAAAATTCATACCTAACTATTGAAACTGAGTAAGATATAGAACTTTGGTTCCCGATCTGTACATTGAAATATATAGCAAAGTAGAACGTAAAATGGATAGAAATTTCCATGGCGTCACGGCTAAGTCATATAATTAAATTTGGCGCCATTTTTGGTATTTGTTTTGAGTTAATATGGAATATATTTCATCTCGAAGAGAAACAATTTTCACATTTTTACGTGCTCATGAAAATATTGTAATTGTATCACTCACTTCTCGATGAGATATATTCCATTTTCACCCAAAGCAAACAAATATCTTCAATATATTGAAAAAAAAATGAAATATGATATTATATTCCAGATGATATAGAGAGGATCGCTCTTTATTTCACGAACGGCCATATACATCACGCATTAATTTTTGATACACTTTCTTCGTTTATCATAGAATTTATAACATTTTTAAAGATACTAAGTTAAAAATGTTTGACTGTATATGTCTCTAATATTATTTTTCTGACTTAAGAATTGTTTTGCAAGGATAATTTATTCGTTCAATTATAGTTTGTCCTTGACTACAAACTCACGCCAGGTTTCAACAAGTTTTCAGGTTATATATTTTAAAATTTTATTATTTTACGTTGTTTATAGTTTTCACGTCTCATTATATAAACCAAAGGCGCTCAGGGACATGCGTGTGATGTTTCAAAATACTACTCTATATCACTAATGACATGAAAATTATTAAATATAGATAAGAGCGACAACTTTATTTTTAGGAAAATATAGAATATGATGCCATAAATGAGTCCTGTGTGTTTCTGATTTGAAAGCATGCTTTTAAGAACCCGGTAATTTTTATTGTCTATTTTAAAATGTATAATTTTGAAAGGCAATGATTGATTTTAGCAAACGATGAAACACGTTTTAGCGTGTTAAAACGGGAGGGAGATCGGGGCATGTCTATGCACCTGTTTAGTTTTAACTCCGTCCCATCCATACAAATGTTAATAAGGCATTAATAAAACATGACTTATTATCAAGTTTTTTAGAATCAAATTACGTTTGTAAATAAAACCATAGCAATATATACGTAAATAATGTCATACCAAAGAGCAGTCATTTGAGAATTTATGATTGGAAATTTTTTGAAAGGAACAAAGTATGGACGTATAACTCGGAACAGTTGAAATACATTGTACATTTGGAATATTTGTATATGTTACAGAAAGGGTACAAGTGTAACATTTTAATAGAAAATCACACCGGCAAAACATGTAACGAAACGAATAAATAATTTAATTTATGTATAACAGTAGAACTATATGTGACATTGCAGTGCACAAATGGAACAATCGTCATCATCATCATCGTTAACAGCAGCAAAAACAAAAACACTGTCATCATCCCTTTTATCATCATAACATCACTGTCAACATTTTCATAAGCCTCAATATCATCGCCGTCGTCATTGATGTCGACATCATCATCATAACCGCCATTGTTTTCGTCATCGCATCAGGTGTTAAGGTTATTTTTACTGTGAGAATATCATACAAGTGAAAAACTATAAAACAATAGATAAATTGAGTTATGATATGTCTAGGAATTTAAAACAATAGAACCTCTCTCCGACCAATGTTGCCGCCAAGGTGTTGACTACTTTCCGTTGTATTATGAATTATGATTAATTATGATGTATTAGAAAACTGGAAAGGAAGCAGTTTTAATCGCACTTTCCTCCTTTTCAACATTGAATTTTACAATAGCAGAATTTTGATTTATGTACATGTAATTTCAAAGGTATTTTTATTTTTTAACGCAAACTTTGATTGTTACTGCTGTTATAATTTTTAAATAATCTAATCTGTGATTAGGTCTGAAACCACAGCAGAATAATTTCTTCTTAGGAGCAAGTACTATATTTTTCATTATTTTCAAATTGCCCTAGTAAAACTCCCGCGAAATCGCGGAAATGATTTTTACTGTTGGGATTCGTCTGAATAGGTATGTGATATGTCATGTCCCAGTGTCAAACCACAGGATAGGAACAGAACATATTTTTATTTAGATTTGTACATAGTACATCATCTTCAATACAATATCGTAATTACAGTTTTCGTCGACACAAAATCACGAAACTAAATTAAGAATGAAGTGGGGATGAACACCCTAATTAATCATTTGGTTATTTTTCCTCTTGCTAAAAGCTTCCTTAATAAATTTACATAAATTTAACAAAGTCTTTTTATCAGATGATTTCAGAAGTTCCAAAAATTTAAACATTGATGGTCTTCGATAGAAGTAATTTTTTACATTTTACATATTTTTTCCTATATTCGTGAAAACATCTACATATACAAATAAAATGATATTCATCTTCAATGTGACCAGAATCACATTTGAGACAAATTCGTTCGATACGAGCTAATCTATTTTGAGCAAATCTACCTGTCGGAATTCTCAGGGAAAGCGAGGATAATCTAATTCTGGAAAATAAACATCTGTACGAATATGGCAACATATCTAAATACGACTCATATTCAAAATTGTTTTTAAACAAATTGCAATTATGTAAAACTGAACTTCCTTCAATAGAAACATGCCACTGCTCTATAAAGTTGTCAATTACTCTTTGTTTAAAAATATTCTGAAACGTTTTAATATCTAAATCTTGCACACTATTAAAAACATAACCAAATGCATAAGTTTCTAAAAGGTGTTTAACACTTGCAACCCAATTTTATATCCGTTATCACAACCCTTCACATCCTGCTAATATAGTGCCTTGATTAAAATATTATCACTGTTGGCTACTCCCACCAATATTTTATTATACGTGAATATCTATTTATATACAGTGGGTATCTTCCCAGCTCACCATATGCACCATTTGAATTAGTATTTAATCTTACACCTAACACTCTTTTTAAAAATTTCAAATGTATTCTCTCAATATTATGTAACCTACTAAATCCCCAAATTTCAGAACTATATGACAAAATAGATCCTACAAAAGAATCAAACAATTGACACAAAATTTTAGGCTTTATCTGAACCTGCCTACAGTTATATAATAAGACATTTAACGCTTTTAAAGCTTTTCCAATAATATATTCCTGATTTTTAGAAAGGATCCCGTATAATTGAAGACGGTTTCTAAGTAGTTAAAATCATCTACTATGTCTATAGCGACACCATTGTAATTCCAAATTCCTTCCTCACGTACTGGACGCCTATTTCTAAATACCATTATCTTTGTCTTATCAGTATTAACTTCTAGGCCCCAATTATTACAGTATGTGAATAAAAGATTTAAACTACGCTGAAGTTCATCTACAGTCTTACCAATAATACACATATCATCGGCAAATAAAAGAAAAATAAACGTTATATCATCAAACTGTAAACCAGAGGTGCTACTGTCTTGTAAATACAGCTCTAGATCTTCCATAAACATTGACAATAAGATCGGTGACATCACCTCACCCTGACGTAACCCAACGGCACATTCGAAATATTCGGAATAACTGTTACAGTGTTTTACACACGACTTAACTTTACTATACATATTTCTAATCACACAAAGTAACTTCCCCTGAATACCTGATTTGTAAAAGTTTATACCAGAGCGCATTCTGTTAATACTATTAAAACAACGTTTTAAATCTACAAAACAAAATTAATATATAATCTTTTTTCTCATCGAGATACTTCTGAATGGTAGATAACAATATAAACATAACATCTACTGTCGAACTATCCCTTTTAAAGTCAAACTGAGCATCGGAAATTTTACTATTATTTATACTAAATTTTCTAGCCTATTGTTTAGAATAGTTGTAAAGAGCTTTGATATACAACTTACCAACATAATGCCTCTATAGTTACTGGCACAGTTAACATCACCTTTTTTATGTATAGGTAACAATACACCTTCCATCCACTGATCAGGAAAGAATCCCGAGACTAAAATTGCATTAAATATATCACACAAATGTAACACCAATATATCCACACTTTCTTTAAAATATTCATTCAGTAAACAATCTTGCCCAGGTGATTTACCACTTTTCATTTTCTTAACCCTTTCCCTCATATAGACTCATTTTGACGCACTCAACAGGTACCACATCAAGCCTGATCTGCAGAAAACCAGTTAAATCTTACCAAATTTAATTATAAAGTCCTCATTTCCAGACCACTGAGGAGCAGCGAACAGCATAAAACCTGATCAGCCTACGAGTTACTCGCAGGCTGATCTGGTTTTATGCGGTTCGCATAGGACTTTTCATGGTGTCCTCTATGAGGGAAAGGGTTAACAGCATGTCTTACCTCTTCGCTGCTAATTGGGACGTCAAGTTAATCAAAAGTACAATTATCATCATCAAAAGTATGATTATTACAAAACGATTCTGCTTCATCGTTTTCACATTGATAAATATCATAAAATTTAATGTTTCATTTTTTAAATATATCACAAATTTCTACATTTACGACAAATATCTTTATACTCTTTCTTGCGTAAACAAAGTGTTTCTCTATTTTTAACAGACTTATGACAAATAAAATTCGTAAGGCTTCTAAATAAACATTTTTGTAATCAAGACATTCCTGATCAAACCAGTCTTGAGGCATCATCAAAAGAAGCACATTTCCTATTTTTTAATGGTTTTGGCAAACAAAGGATCAGCCACATCTCTTATAGTCTGAGTGAAATTATCAACTAAATTACCAACAGATGAGCGATCACTCAAATCAGTATCACTTACCAAATTATTAAAAACAGGCAATTTGGCTATAATGCCAGCACGAAACGCATTTTTATTTTCATCGACCCATTTATATCTAACCCCATTCTGTAAAAATGTAGTCTGTTGCATTACATTGCATGGGAAAGAATAACATAACGGTGTGTGGTCACTCCACACATTTACACTTTCTATAGTAAAATCAGTAATATTTGGGAAACAGTGTTCCTATGCAAGCAAATAATCGATCACGGAAGTTTCGTGCTGCGAAATAAATATGAATGAACTTAAATTGTCATTAGCTAACCTGCCATTTACAATACGAACACACGTGAACTTACACAAATCCACGTGTGAGTTACACACCCGATCGAGAGAGACCCTAACAAGTGGCTGGTCGGGAACATAATTCGGATCATCAAAGTAATCAGTATTTCTGTCATGGCAATGAAATCCGATTTACAGCCAATACGTGCATTAAAATCACCATTAATAAAAACACTACCGATTTTTTTTGATAATAAATAATATCATTTTCAATGATATCAAACAAATCAACATTAACAACATTATAGGCTGGTGATTTTTCACCCCATATATATACACCACATAAATGTAAGTCATTATCGAAGTGGAAGAAATATTTATCAAGTTTAATCCATATGACTGTGTCATGATGATTTTTTACAATTGAAATACCATCCTTCAAGGTTTCTCTGTAATAAAGAACAATACCACCATTCGCTCGTTTGGCTTTACGGTGCTGAAACTTACGATAAAAGTTATGAGTTACAAAACCAGACAAATTAAAATCACTACTAGAATTAGCCCAACTTTTGTATAGGAAAACAATATCATTTTTGGTCAATGTAATCCGCACGCTTATCTCTAGTAAGACCGTGAACGTTCAAAGACATAACACGCAATCCACCCCTTTCGTACCTCTAGTCTCGCACTGGTTTGCCGTCGATGTAAAGGGTGTCATAGGCGATCCAGGCCCTCTTGTTCTGCTGTCTTGCCTCTCTCAACTTGGGATACAGCTTCTTCCTTTTTTCAATGACCTCAGGTGGAAACTGTTCATGTACCTTGAAGTGAGTACCCTCAAGTGACTTCCACTGCCACCGCACAAACTCACGATCCTTGAAGTGAGTACCCTCAAGCGACTTCCACTCACGACTTATGAGTACCCTCAAGCGACTTCCACTGCCCCCGCACAAACTCACGATCCTTGAAGTGAGTACCCTCAAGCGACTTCCACTGCAGTACCCTCAAGCGACTTCCACTGCAGTACCCTCAAGCGACTTCCACTGCAGTACCCTCAAGCGATTTCCACTGCCCCCGCACAAACTCACGATCCTTGAAGTGAGTACCCTCAAGCGACTTCCACTGCAGTACCCTCAAGCGACTTCCACTGCAGTACCCTCAAGCGACTTCCACTGCCTTCGCACAACCTCACGATCCTTGAAGTCTCTAAATCGCGCAACGATTTTACGGCACCTTCCCTCCACCTTCGGACCGATGTGATGAACTCTGTCAAAGACTATCTCATCTGCTATCTCTTTCGCCACTTTCATTTTCTCATGTAAAAATAATTTGACTCCTTCCTCACAGTTTTCATGCACACCCTGCCGGGCCTCCGGTATGTTTACAAACAATAAATTGTTGCGCATGGATTGTGACTTTAGATACACCACTTCCTCTCTCAAACTCTCCTTCTCTCTATCCAATTGCAAAACTTTATCGTTTACTTGACCAAGTGTATAATCAGTACTTTCTATCATTTCTACAACTGTTGACCCTTTCATTTGATTTCTTATTACTATCTTGTACAAAATTCCAAAGTTTCTTCATTTCACGATCAAAACCATCAACTTTTTTTTCTAGATTTTCTAACAACTTTAATCGGCTTTCAACACTTTCAAGTTTATTATCTATGCATGTCATTTTCTCCTTTATACTTCTAAGACAGTTCATTATATCAGAATGAGATTGGCCATTTAGATCTGAGCTACTGCCCGATGGCATATCTGATGAATGCAGAGAGTGGCTACTGATTTCACCGGGGCTTGTATACTGGTCAAAAATTGGGTTTAATACAGAATTGTTATCATCTTCAGCAAATAGACTAAGTTATAATCTTGCGTGTCCTTATCACTTGAAAATAGCACTTTATTGGTTTGACTTAAAATTTCACTTACTGACGCCCCTTCACTGAACCCCTTCGGTGACACCGTGAAACGTCCCGCCTTGAATACTGAGTCATTGTGATCCGAATCCGAACTATTTTTTCGTTTTTCATTCTTATTCCTGGACGATTTCCCAGTTAATATTCCTCAGTCACAAAGCACAATCCCTTCGGAACACACTAGTCCAAAAACAAAATTTCATCAATCTAATTTAATGATTTTACTGCGATTTTTTATCACCGATGTGCCAACAACACTTCTCCCATTGGTCACGTGATCGCAAGAAAAAATGATAGGGACCATGGGTTTCATATAAATAAACCGGCTTTGGTGGCGCTTGGCTGTGAAGCCTTTGATGGTATAAAATGGCGTTCAATAATTCAAATGATATCAAATAAACCAAATTTAAATCACAAAATGAAAAAAAAATAAAATAAAATAAAAAAAGACTCATTGCTGTCACATGTTAAAAGGTGTTTTAATTTTAATTTCCCAGGGGAAGGATAATAGTTGCAGCATTGAAATGAAAACTTTCAATTGTGAACAATAATAGTTTTGTTGCAACCTGCATAGCAGAATAAACAAATTAAACGAATTCTACAGGAATGACAAAAGAATTGAAAAAAAGAGTAGAAACCTAAGACTTATGATAACTTATGCTAACAAAATGCACAGGTTAAACTTGGGCTGTATAATCCGTGTGGCAATATTAACTTTGAATCAGGTATGAATGACGCTATGAGCCCTACTTAAAGTCCCAGTATCTTATAGTTGTCAGTCTAAAAGCTAAATCCGAATGCACCCACAACGTACGATATGCCTCAGACTGTGAATTTCATCCCCGAAAGACCTTGAAAATGCTTAATTTGCAGGAAATATTCTATTAGAAAAATTACAAGTTCTGATTGTCTCGTTCTATATTTAGCTCAAAACAACGTGTGCATAAAATTAACATACAATAAGTTTTCAGAAGTCCTTGGATTTTCTTCATATCTCCTCTACTACGGTGTATCAAGATTTATTCAAGCTATAGCAAAAGTCCACGAACTTCTGAAACACCCCATGTGCACCGAGACATCAATGATTTTACTGGACAGTGTGTTTCATAACACGCTCCGCCCATTTTTCTCACTATATTGCCCTGTCTAAATAACTAAGGATTCCGGTATTTCCCGTATTATTTTCATGAAATATTTCATTCTGTGGACTTCATTAAACATTAAGAGATAAAACAAGCATCATTTGAGGTTTTGCTATTTCGAAATTTTGAAAAACATATTTTCCGATGCAAATTCTAGCTAAAACGCACTGGGGTTTTAATACTGTACTTGGGTATACCATGTTTTTTCACGGGTGAATACGTGAAAATCGTGGTTTATACACCGCAAGGCAACAGCGTCTTCCTTCCGAGCGTTCCTATAAACGCCACACACCATATATTCGAAAGATAAATTGGATAACCTTCAAATATTAATAATAGGACACATGTAGTTAAAATGGGGACACAAAACGGATTAAGTAGCTTTGTAACACTCTCTTAACGTGACTGCGAGGCTAGTCGAGGTTCTCCCAGAAAAGTAGGCGTATTTCGAACAATACGAAGAATGCACTATACCAAACAGTGTTCCCCAGAAATTTTACTATTTTCAGATTTATCTAACTTCGATGGACTCGCAAAATGTGCTATTTTTTTAACAAAAACTAGAAGAAGTCCCTCGAAATCGCGGAAATGTTTTTTACCGTTGGGGCTTGTCTGAGCAGTTATTAGAAATATCATGTCCCAGTTGCCAACCACAGTTAAGTTGATGTTTTTGTATTGTGGTTTACCGTCGCTGCTTTCAGTCATATAGCGACGTCCAGCTAATTACAGGTGAAAGAAACCCCGAGTACACAGAGGTACCAGAGTAGAACCACCGACCTACCGCAAGCCAGCTGGAGAACCACAGTTAAGGGAACCTGGGTTTCAAATAAATATACCAGCCTTGATACTTGGATGCGAAGCCGAGGGTTGTGGATTCTATTCCCACTTGGGTCGGGCACTGTCCCCGTGATGGATGACTTTCATTTGTCTTTGCTGATGGCCATTCGTCTTCCACCACTATACTTAGTTAACTATAGATGTGCATGCTATAGTTTCAGTATTGTCAAAATATCCAGGTAAATATTTGTATGGTCAATTGGTCATCTTTTAGTCTTTGATGGCATAAAATGGCGTTCAGTAATTCAAATAAAATCAGATAAACCAGGTTTAACACACGAAAAGCAGAAGATAAAACTAAAATGGATTCATTTCTGTCACGTGTCTAAATGTGTAAGTTTTTAAGTTCAAATAGGCTGGACAATAGTTGCAGCACAGAATATTATGTAGAATGGACTAATAAATGAAAACTTTCAATTGATGTGAACAATAATAGTTTTATTGCGAACTGTATAGCAGAATTAAACATATTTTACAGGAATGAAAAACAACAACAACAAAACAAAAACAACAACAAAAACAACAACATCAAAAAACAGATCTCAAGTCCTAGACCTATAATATGGTGCTAACAAATTGCACGGGCATGTATAATCCATTGCCCGTTATTGGTGTGCCAATATTAACATCTTAACATTGAATCGGGTACGAATGATGTCAAAAACCCCACTTAATACTGCACACAGGCATGAAGTTGTTTTAGCCTAGGGTTATATATATGTATTTTTTTTCGTGTGCCTTATGCTCTTCGAATACGTGAACAGATTACAGCGTCTTCCTTCCGAGCATTGGTATACATACATTAACTCGAAAGATAAATTAAATCATTCTCAAAAATGAAAAATAATACCCGTGTAGTTAAAATGGGGACACAAAATCAATTTCGCTGCTTTGTAACACTCTTGTAACGTGGCTGAGAGGTTAGTCAAGGTTTTCCCCGATGAGTAGACATACTTTTTAACTATACGAAGAACCCACTATATGGTGTTTTCCAGAAATGTTGTTATTTTAATAAATGTAATCCCATAGATTATTGCAAACTGTATGATTTTATTTTTATTTCAAACACAAATAAAACAACTAATGAATGGAAACTGGGTAACCGTGATACTCTGTATACATAATGATGTCTCGTTACGGCGTCAACTCCGACACACAAACACACGCAATGGCTCGTTCTTTTAGTAAACTAGATGACACAACTACTGAATGGTTTATACTGAATAACCCAGATACTCTCGACTGTATACATAGTGTTGTTTCGTAACGGCGCCAAATCCGACACAAAAATCAGCTTGTTCCTTTAGTAAAATAGAGATTTCTCATATGGATTTAAAAACAACAACAAAAACAAACAACAACAAAAAAACACAAAAAAACACGTATGTAATATTAAAATTATATAGTTTAACTCTTTGTGTGGCCTTTGATATATGTGTTGAAACCCTTAATTAGGCTACTTATTTATTTCATTATTACGTGTCTCAAAGACACGTTTAAGAATGAAATAAAAAAAATTGAAGTAAATATGGTTCCCTGAATAGAGAAAGAATTCTAAACATTTGAAGTGCAAAGAGACCAAGACATGTAATATTGTTTTCCTTTCTCTCGCTGCTACTTTTTGCATAATTATCCTGCAGCATTAAAAGCAATATAAAGGGTTTATTTAAAGGTATTATTCTAAATATATGCGATATATGAAAGATAATGTTTCAATATGTTTGTGAGGTTTGATTGGGATGGATCCACGACCCTCCCACGCCGATTATGGACCATTAAATTGGCCATCATGTGGCTGAAATTTAAAACAAAACAAAACATTTACTACTGACCGAACAGTTGCTATATACAAGTATCTTTACAGTATCCATACATGTATAACAACTGTTATATATTTGAACTATTTAAGTTAATGTTATGTAGCGAACTCTGGGGTAGCTTTCATCTCTGTAATAAAAAACCTATCGGCTTTATTACAAAGAATATTTAAACAAACTTTCAGCAAAATTGTTGACATTATTTTTCTGCTGAATAAAGCAGTGTGACTGAGTTTATTTGTCATTAGGGATGTTTACCCGTTTCCCTGGTTACTTGAATTATAAATGTAATTGCGTCAGACTTAAAATTTTCGACCCAAGTTACATACTTCATCTGTTCCTACTCCTGAAAATGACTAAAAGCAATTATCCAAACATCGTTACGAGTCCATTTGGTTTATAAGAGCCTACGTAAAGGGCATAAACTGTCAAAAGCAATCTGCAGAGTATTAGAACTTAGAGATCAAAAGTTTATGCAACTGAGCATCGCCATAACCATGCATGAAATAAGATACACCTTTTTATGTTTCCATACACTAATGCATGTGTATTAGATACACTTAAACTTATGAGGCATTGAAAACATTTCAAGCTTAATTTGTAATTTTGTACATCTGTAAAGGGATTAGTGTACTAGTTATAATATCTAAAAGCATGTACACAAATATTGCATTTGTGTTAATTGATTTTGCTCATATCATGCAGATTCTGATTGCAATTGATTCAGATCAGTAAAACTGCTTATGCTAGATCACTTAACCGGAAAATCTATTTTAAGCTATGTTCAATAAAAATGAATTAAATATACACCTGTAAAGTATATACCATGGGCTCATTTCATTAAACTTCGTACAAAAAAATCTTTGTATACGTAAGTTCACTGATGTAAAATCATATCAAATGTAGTTTTTTTTACTTACAAAAAAGTGAAGCTTTGATATAAGCCTATGGATAGCTTTTCTGTATTATTGAGCAAATAAAATAATTTGCAGACACAATATAGGACTAAGATCAAGTTTGTTCGTGCGAAGTTTAGTGAAACTAAACAAGTGGCCCCTGAACAGTACCACCAGTTCTCAGATAACATAGTTTGCTTTATATTTGATCGCAAATGTCTGCTTTAATTCCTGCCTGGGAATTAATGTCTGACCGTCCTCGGCGGATGAGCGGTTAGAGTGTCCATTTCGGGAGAGGCAGATCCCAACAGCATTTCACGTATTGCAGTAGCAAGTAGCGTACTGTTGACTATATCCACCACCATAGATTGGAAATGGTTGCTCCGGTTTAAAAAAAAATAAACACCAGCGTAGCTCTAAACATATATACAATGAACAGCGAAAAATTAGAAGTAAACGACTGAATGGACATGTATTATTGACAGGATCTGTACTTAAATACCGGACAAGGTGGTCCCATTGATTAATAGCGATTGAATAATATAAAGTAAATTAAAAGTTGAAGCCTACTTTTTTTCTTTTACTCACAATTATCTTGTTATAGTTGCTTTTGTTAGCTATAATTGTGATTAGCAATGTTCAGCCTTTAAAGGCTACCTAGGCCATGTTAGGTTATCTTGCTCCTCGTGCTTTGTGATTCAATATGAACAATTTTACAGAATTGTATCAATACGAGGAAATAATGGTATAATGAAATGAATGGTTAAATTTAATGTGATATTTAATTACTTCTATAACCTGTATTGATACCAGACAATGTTCCTTCTTTAAACATTATGAATAACAGGAAAATTGTTAATCTTATTGAAAAAATAGGCGTATCATACGGAATGTTCTGAATTTATTTTTATAAATTATAAAGAATGCACTTTATACTTCGTACAATCCCACCCATATATTTCATTGTGTATGCAGCATTCGTAATGAAGCCCCAACGCAGACATGTTGTACGTAAGCACTGACGTTACCAGTATCTTAAATCTCCGTGATTTAATCTTATACGTATGTTGATTGCCAAGCACCAAAGCTATACTGTATATATTACTGATTTAGGGACGGGGATTCGAACCGATAACAACATGCCCACGTATTAAGTCAGATTCAGAATAAATTATTTTTCAATATACTTTCTCGGAAAAGAAAAACGTACATCTATTTGAAACCTTTACGATAATATTGGTTGCTGTGTGCTTGAGACGTTTCCAAAATACAAAATAGTCATACAACTTTAAATAGAACTTTAACTTTTTCTGTATATATATATTCTTCTTATATTTAGTTTACTATCTAATTTGTCATTTCACCCGTCATTCATTCATCAACACAAGTAACATCAAAACCGTTTCGGGTAAATTGATTCATTAAATATCGTTACGCCCGTCGAGGTCTTTGAATGTTCGTATATTTCAAATTAATATGTACTCAGAATTTATATTTGATTTACTAATTTGCACAAGATGTTTCCACCTTACTGGGGCTACACATGCGGATGCTTTCACTTTCTGCAATCAAAGTTTTGTGGCTGTGTTTCCAGCCCGTTGACAAACAATCTACATAGCGCATTTGAACATTTTCGTATTAGCTCCCATTTTATTATTGAGAGATTCAAGGGTCCTCTTACATAACACTGAGGACTATAAGGGGCGATACGTTGACAACTTCCTATTAACATGTCAATATATATTTTCCTTTTAATTGAAAGAGATTCACTGCCACACATTTTAGAAGCACTCTATGCTGCTTGCAGATGGATTTTTTTTAATAGTTTCATAACAATCATAGTTATTTTATTCTGGAAAATGAAAATAAAATAGAACCATACTGCTATATAGATCTAAATATTTAGTTATGTGTGGTTGTTGTTTGTTTATCGTAACCATGACTATAGAAAGCTTCTCTTCACTCACAAACAAGGCCATTATCATAGCTAAGCTTTTAACTGATCAGAAGGAAATATTTATCATTCATGTACCACTCCGATGTACTGAGCCGTTTTCGTGACGCAGAAAAATCAAGCAACTTTACAGAACTAATATTAGAGGATTGAACATAAGCAAAATCAGATGAAGTTCAAAACGCATATCAAATGTAGAAAGAATACACCAAGTCACCTTTTCTATACTAAGAACGATACCTAACATTTCCATTTTGTTAATAAATTTCGCCCACATTTTGGCTTGAATGTATCCTACTAAAACATAAGGGTTGGTAAAATCCATTGTCTTTGTAAGAGAAGATTTACTTTACCTAGCAATGTAGCTTCGTGGTAGAAGGTTTGCCTCAGACCAAATGATGATCCAAATTATAAAGTAACGAAACGATCTGTTTTCTATAATTGAATGTATAGAGGATATATGTTTATTTTGATTGTATATGGGTTATATCTCACCGAGTAGTGATACAGTAGCGCGTAGCTCGAGTAAAATGTTAAAATTGTATCACTTCGAGATGAGATAAATCCATATCCACTCAACACAAACAAATGCTATTTTTATTTCATGCTAACTGCTGCTATATTTCCTTTAAAATAAAGTAAAATAAGTAGTCCCGACAGATCTATATCATCAGTTGGCTTAAAATAAATATATAAATTCATATACTCTGGAAGAATTATGACCTCTACATTCAGCAGTTTTTTGCTTAGTATAAGTTTATATCAGTTTTAGTTTAATTATGACTCTATTCCCTACGTATATGAAGATTTTACATAGATGTGCAGAGAACATGTCAACAAAATAACAACAAATTACATATTTACAAATATACATGTTACAAGTACAGTAAGGATCCGTAAACGCATGAAAAATAAAATCATATATCAAACATGCGGATGCATGTACAATAAACGCATACCACTTATAAACAACTTAACGTAGAATACATTCTTATCAATGTAATAAATGTGTTGTCGCCTTAACGAACGCAACGTAAGACATCAAATCGAACATATTGATCAACACATATAAAAACAAGGCTACATGTAATTAAAATTTACATCCGTCTTAATAACTTGGGGAGTGCTTTACATATAGTTTGCCGTAATTCATTAAGGTAGCAACAAACCGGTCAACATATTTAAACATACACCAGTCAAAAGTACATATGTACCTATTTTTTATAATTAATTATCGTTAAATATTTGACAAACGGAGCAGGCCCACTACTGTAGACCCGATTCTAAATAAGCTGAAGGGCAAAGAAAAAACTAAAATGTTTCGTATAGCATTTTAAGTTTTGTTAGTTAATTCAATTCAATTCAATATCTTTATTTCCACCATTGTATGATGATATGCATAAACATGTACAAAGAGAGAAGGAAAAAATCAGGCAAATAAATGCATAATGAGTAGAATCAAAAGAGAGGTAGAAAGAGAGAAAGATATGTATGTATATTCATACATTATATATTAATATTAAATGCATATTTTATACATACATGTAAACAAGAAGAATAAGTATATTACATATTTTACATATCTATTTTCAGCAGATTAGGTAGTATTCAACTCGTACGTGCATAAAGACAATAAATTTGACTATTCACGACAGACTAAATATATTACATATTTTACATACCTATTTTCAGCATAGAATTCAACTCGTACAGTACATAAAGTCAATAAATTTGACCTTTCATGACAAACTTAATATTATATTGTCCGACTCAGACACTTGTATAAAAATAAATACGAGAGCCGCAGAAAGTCAGTACGCTTGTCATCAGCTAAAACAATGAAACTTCTGGCACCTAAAAGAGTATAAAAGAAATGATGTTTTTCCAGTGAACAAAGCATATATGAAAGCTCTGCATCAAGATTTACAATATTCAACATATAAATACATCGTTCTTGACAAAAGGAAGAACATTCATATACTTGATGTATAACAACATTGTCAGTATATTCACTGCATTCATTACATTGGCTTATACTATCGATAAGTACTTTGCACCAGAGTCTTGCAATGAAAAGCTGAACATATTTATACTGATTACAATCAAACACAAAGTATACACTTGCCCCTGTAATGGATTGGTGCAACATATTAAACATTTTGAAGTCGTCATCTGATGATGTCCTTTTTTTCCACTGCCTTTCATCCATCGAGTATACTGAAGCTTTTATAAACCTTTTCCATTGAAGTTTCGATGGAAGAGTATCAGGGCGTAATAATACTGAATTAATAAAGTTATGCAATCCAAGAGTACTCAGAATATGACAAATATCAGGGATAAAACCAAGTTTAACGTTTTTGTAGTTCACATATTGGAAATACCTGTGTAAGAAAATGTTTCTGCTAGTACAGTTGTTGTCTAAGCTTAAAATCAAATGTAAGAATAGAAGTTTTTTAATAATGACTGTAGTGTAAAGCTTATGAAGTCCAAGCATTGATTCGCACATATCTGAACGGGTGCGTACAGGAAAACCTTGGATTTTCTTTACAATAAATGCTGCACTTTATTGATAGTACAAATATCAACATTATTGATATTATTCCATAGTTCACTGTCATATAATATGATTGGCATGATAACCTTTACATAAAGATCACGAGATAAGAGAGGATTGAGCCCATAACCGTGAACACCTTGAGCAGCCAATGCGAAAAATGCATTTTTTCCTTTCTGACAGCGTTCTTGGATCCGTATACTACATTTAAGGTTATAGTCCTGCCTTATTCCCAAGTGGTTAGCGTGATTTGTTTGACTTATTATTTTACTACCGAACATAATCGCTACCTTAGGTGGATCTCTCTGCTTACTAAAAACGATAATGTCTGATTTTTTAACGTTAATATCTATTCTCCATGATATACAATACGTGTAAACAATGTCCATCATCTTTTGTAGGTTAAGGGGGGAGATTGCAACCATTGCTATATCATCAGCATATGATGGGTTACCGGATTTTGTGGACAAAACCGTACAACCTAAATCACTATTTTCTAAGTCCTGTAAAAGCTGGTCAATATATAGGAGATAGAAAAAAGTGGACATAACCCCGCCTTGTCTAACTTATTTCATTACTTTAATTGGTTCTGATGTTTTCCCGTTAACTTCCACCAAACAGTTCAAGCCTTTATACGACGCCTTAATAGTACGCAAAGCCTTCCTTACAATGCCAAATCGCCCTAGTTTCACAAACAGTCCCTCGTGCCACACCGAGTCGAACGCCCCCTTTTGGTCTATCATACTAACATAAACGTTACTGTGTGATTCGATTTGCTGATAAATTGTTTCCTGCAAATTAAATGCTGTAGTAATACAACTCAAGTTCTGTCTGAAGCCTTGCTGTTGTTGACAAGGGAAATTAATCGGCACGTAATTCCTGCTGGCCAAAACTGATCATTGTTAATAATGCCTTCATACCCTTCTGAGATGTTTACTTTTGCAGATGACCCATTGCGACCCTTGAAGAGCCGTATATGTGTTACATGTACGTCCCTTTCTTTCATATAGAAGTAAATATCGCCTTCAGTAGCACTAGGATTTATATTTCCTATGTATAAAAATGTATTTCTAGTTTTTTTGGCAGATATGAACCCGGAATCTTCGGTAGCGATCACGTTTTCACAATCATCAGGCACTGACGCGTCGGATGTCTGCTTTTCAGTTGCTTTAATAAGACTGGATGCGGTATTAACTTCTTCTACATTTGGCTGTAAATTCAGTGAAGAGACATCAGTTCTGTGGTCAGGTGTAACACTATTTACTGTTTCTTCTACGGAGTCGACTGTCACATTTTCAACATGTATTATAGGAGAAGCGCCAGATGAGGACAATGGCGGCTCATCGGATTTCACAGTATTAACGTCATTCACCACTTCTGAATATGATCGGCGGCGGCTTTCCGAGTTAGTAGCCTGGTAGTCGACTAGTCGCCGATTTACTGTCGCTATAGCCGATCCAAGCCCTTCGATGTCTTTATGCAGCTTAGCTACCCTGCCTTCGGCTGTAAATTCGGGAACTCTTGCAAGAACACTCTTGAGAGTCCCGCTTAAAACGCGTTGGCTACTTAGCATATTTGAGATATCTGTTTGCATGCTTTTAAGAAGAGCAGAGTCACTAGCTTGTAGCTTAGATATTTTCTAGACTTCACTGTACAGAAATGATAACAGAGTTAACGCTTCCGGTTTAGATAACTCATCATGAACTTGGTCAATGTCATGTAAGTGTTCTTCTGAGTTTCCAAGCTGGGAGAAGAGTTCATTAAAATATTTCGAGTTCTCACCATTAACGAATGCGTTTATCGTTAAACATAAATGGCATATTTTCGCTCTTTAGAAGTGTTTGCCGAGTATCTTCTATTCACAAGTCGAGTAAATGGACAACCTGGAAGACCACGCGCCCTCTCCGCCAGTCTATTGCGGTAGCTGATTATTTCCCTGCAGTCACCGTCGCACGCGAATAAAAGCCCTTTGACATAATCATCTTTGGCAAGACCTGATAGCTTTTCATCTAATTCATGATAAAACCGTTGTGGGAAAAAAGGCTGAGAGAGATCTTCATCATCAACTATGCCAAAATCACTTCCACAGAAAGAATTGTTAGCTTCATCTACTATAGTATTTTCCTCTTTTATTCGAAGCAATTTTGCGTTAATACTGGCTTTAGTAGGAAGCGTGACATTAGATTGTTGTGACATATTTTACATGCATACAAAAGTTGATGAACATCAGGTTATTCGAGACACCGTTATATCATATCGCCACTTCACAGCTACGGTTCACAGGTACAGTTAATACCAGTTAATACCACCTAGTCGTGTAGCGCGCTGGTCATGCGTGACGAATCGACGATCAATAGGTGATGAGCATAGGTATAGATATTGACCGGGTGGGGTGTGTTCCCGCCGACCCCAGGAAACAAAGAAACAAAGAAAAAGTCTGAAAAAGTTTCTTATACGTTAAATGAACGAAAAAATACCAAAATCGTTAATTCATATGTAAGCGTATATAACTTATCTTCCAATCGTTCACAAATTTATCCAGTTACATCCATATTCAATATTATTCACACATAATTTTCCCCCGATAAATGAACACAACTTGATTCCACCATGAACCGAAATTTGTCCGAGATCTAGAAATATTCGAAATAAGTATCTATCTAAATTTTCAAGTTTTCCAACTGTTAATAAATTCGTATATATTATGTCAATAAAGTCTGTTAAAATTCAGTTAAACATTGCAAAATATTTAAAATATGCGTTTATGGAAAGAAATCAACATGTTTTGTAGTTTTTTTGGTTTTTTTTGTTTTGTTGTTTTATTATTATTAATTTTTTTTTAACTTATATTTATAAAATTGAAACTATAATTATTATATATTCATGATTTAGTGAACTTTTTTTTCGAATTGTATAGTTGTATATTGTGTCGTTTTGTATGTATCATAATGTATTACATATTAACCATGTTTGCATGTACCATTTATATGTGTTCGGCCAATGGCATATTGTATTGTCGATTTGCCTAATGAATTGAGTTGAGTTGAGTTCTTCTGTTACTTTTTTTATTAGGTTTACGCAGCTCGTAGTGCGAAAACCAATTGTTCTTTTTCGTTTTGTTTAACCTTTTTTATCGAAATGGTCAGCACGATATTGGCAATTTAGAATAAAGTTACAGTCATGAAATTTAAGACACATCTTAACATAATTTTGAAGATGATCCTAAGATAATTATATCATCAAATTATTTTATGCTTTTGCCACAAGGTGACATTTTGTATCAAAATGCATTTTTGCTTATAACTTAATATTTTGATGTCCGATTTAATGCGGTTTATTTTGCATTACATTCCAAGTAAGGATAGATCTACAAAAAGCATATCAATTTTTGTTTAATTTAGAAGTATTTTGTTTGTTGCATATGGTTTGCAACACAATTGCTGACAAAATTCATAGTGTGAGAACCTCAGACTACCTACGGCTTGGTCCCTATAAACGGCCAAACTTCACCAAAAAAAATTGGAAAATTCAACTTTTTTGTTTTTGATGCTCCTGAAATTCACTTTTTACTTTTTTCTAATTGAGGTCTTTGCATGGAACTGCTTTATTGCTTATAACTCCAGATATTGCGTTTTCTTGTTTATGCTCTTTGTTCCATTAATGATAAGACATTTTCTAGCTGATCATCTTTAATTATTAATTCAATTCACTTGATTTTGTCTTTAAATCTCAAAACAAGTGATTTATTTTTACGCAGCATATGGAAATAAGTACAGTTATTAAATTGTCTGCTTATTAACTATTTTCAGTAGTATATGACTATTATATAATGCATGTGACACCAAAGTGGTGAAACAATTACAAGTTAACATGTAAATGTACGATGTCATGTTTTGTAATATTGCTCTGCACAGGCAACAAAGGGTACCGACGAAATCAGTTATTTTATGTGCATGTTGCCAATTTCAAAGATAAATTTCAGAGATAAAATTGTACGGAACAATGCCTACTCTACAGAGAGTATTGACCTGAACGAACCCAAGTCTTTCGGAAAATATAGTGAAATCAATCATCTCGGAGACAGAGCCGTAATGCGACATCAAAAGAAAAGTGTCGATCTGGTATACGTGAGTTCAACATATCAACATGACATAGATATACATATTATAGTGCTGCTTCACAGTGACATAACACCGTAGACAAGTGACATGATGTTACACTTAATCACATCATTAGGAAACCTGGCCAAACTGTCCTATAAGTTTAACTTCCCTTATATACTGAGCGCAAATTTATAGATCTAAACTTGTATAATTTAAAGAATTTAGTATGTCTCGGCCGGGGTAAACTACCATGTGCAGCATTTTGCATTTCATACTCACCAAGTAAGTTCCTCCGTGGCAGAGCGAACAAAGTCGCTGACATTACTCAGCCCCTCGCCGCTGTGGGTTCGAATCCCGGAAGGGTCACTCGGATTGTTTTCAGATGACGAAGCCTTCAAGCTTGCTTGCTGTAAGTCGGTGGTTCTATCAGGCTCGGAGTCTTCCTCATAGTTGAATTAGTTGAACCTCAAATTAGTAAAAAGAATCCTTGTGCGAAGTGACATATTCACAGAATGACCAGGGCCTTTATTCATCAATCTCCTGGGCCTATATTCTAGACTCGGGATTCTGCAATAGTCATTTTTTATCTTTTATTATAAATTAAAATATAAAACCCTATTAATATGAAATAGTTATTGCCTTTTTATTTGAAGAAATACAATAATAGCTAATAACAGAAATATTTATAGATTTAGTTAAATGTCAATTTGAAAATTTGTACTTCTTGAGTCTGAGTTTAAAGTATAGACTCAAGAGATTGAAATAATGCTATGCATGTGACAGAACGATATTATCTGAATTTTCCCCCCACACACACCAGGGACTTACTCCTCGGGGCCCCATCCCAGGATGCAAAATAAATGATATTAAATGAAAAGCATCCCTAGTGCAGTAAGTATACCAAATGCTAAATTTTCAGAGGAAAGGTCGTATGGAACAATGGCTTCTCTACTGAGAATATTGACCTGAACGAACCCAAGTCTATAGTGGTAACAATCTACTCGGAGACAGCAATAATGCGACATCAAAAGAAAAGTGTCGACCTGGTGTACGTGGGTTAAACATATTGTTACGTATGGTGGGTGGGGGCCGTGTAATGCAAATGATGTTATTATATCTGGCGTTGATCTGAATGTTCGATCTCCAAGTCTGGGGTTGAACAAGCTCCCTGGTAGCGGGTAGCCTTAGGCCCTCTGGTAGCGAGGCCACACGTAACTTATCTGCGAGCGAAAGAATGAATGAAGCAGTAAACGGTTAACACGATTTATTTGTAGTCTATGTTTCACATAGCAACGTATAGTATCATGAAACATACATGAAGATTTATATATTCAAAAGGCTGTCAGACCTCGGCCACTGTATCTAAATGTAAAACAACTTTTAGGCGTAGAAATATTCTGGACAATAGTGAAATGAATCCCTTCAGTTTATGCTTCAGTTATATACTTGGTATCAGATCTATTTATATTGCAAATGGTGTTACCTCACTGAGTTTGGTATCTCAGGATTTGGGGATGATCTTAAAAGACGACTGCCTCTACGGAAACCTGGATCGTAACTGAATTAATTCAAGCGTTTGACCCAAAACTGGACAAGCGCAATGATCACTTAGACCCGGTAGTACGCACGCGCACTAAAATGACCCGGAGAAGACGACGACAATAATTTGGAAGTCGTCAATAATTTAGACAACAGCACATGCGCACAATCAACATGCAGACTACCGAGATGGACAGATCGCTAAACAAGAAGAAAGAAAATAGGGAATGTGATTAACTACAGGCGATGACAGGTATCATGCACGAAGACATATGAAAATAGAAGATGAAACTAACTGTACATATCACAAATCGCGAGGTCTGACATTCTATTACTGTAAAATTAACAGTAAATGTGCATCACGTGGATCTGAAGAAATAACATTGCAAACAATTACGATATCTGTAGCATTCATACAATAATACAATACATGGAATGACATTTGATTAATAGATTATGTTCTGACATAGTCATGCATGTTAATAATTTGTCATTTTATATTTATTCAAAAGGTAAACGAATAGATAATTACAACCTATCCATGACCCTTCTATATCATGTAAACAACATTCATGTACACATTGGTTAAACCTGAGACCACTGCATGGTCAGAGACGCTACATTACTCCCCCCCCTAAAAACAAAGTTCGTCCTCGAACTGGGGAATATTGTACATGAATTCTAAACTTTACAGATAAATAATCACAAACAATAACAATTTAATTCAACTTAACAATTAATTGTATGAC
Source organism: Solen grandis (assembly GCA_021229015.1). Lineage (NCBI taxonomy): Eukaryota > Metazoa > Mollusca > Bivalvia > Adapedonta > Solenidae > Solen > Solen grandis. Next base: position 30,142,223 of record CM037786.1, read on the forward strand.
TAGTTAGACTAGTAGTTTGAATAATTAAATTATTCATTTTTGAAAGTGCATACAAGAGAATAAAACATCTTAACTTGAAATTCTCTCTGCCCTGTATATGAAAATTCATTTTCTTTTCATAACATTAACTGTTTCCCTACAATTATACAAACCTTTACAGTCAAGTATAAAAAAACAAACTTTTACATTTTGTTATGAAACATCTCATATGTCAAATAATATGTCCATACAAATCGGAATAAAGACAACTTTTAAAATGAGATACCTTCAATTCACTTATTGCTGCAGCATGAAACATAGTCTCTTTCCTATTTAAAATGGGTTTTCACCACAATACTTACAACAAACACTGAGAGTTTGAGTTCCTTTTACTTTTTGACACAGTTCCATAGGTTTTGGTGTGATAGAAGTTTCTAACAAGTACTGGTCTCCATTTTTGAACAATGCCCTTTCTCTTTTAATTACAGTAGAATGTCTGTAGGTGTAATTAATATCTGCAGCATCAACTCCTAATTGCAATGCGTTGATCCTTTGTTCACGGACAAGATGAGAGTTTGGCGTGTTGATATATGCTGATGGTGCACCACGCAGATAGGTACGGGGGTCATGCATAATGCAGTCATACCTGGATCCTTTATTAGGTGACAATGGAATATTTTTCACTTTTATCAGTCTATAGTCTTGGTTCTGTATATTGATGTCTTGAAAAAGGGGCAGAACTGGTAATGATGACCTATTTTCTTTTTCAGGTCCATTTTCAATTACTGGAAAGTCAGTAAATACCTGGTCGACTGGTCTAGACTTGGGTTCTGTGTGAAAATCTGGCGCAGAACTCTGGGGATTACTTGGGGTAGCACTCTGGGGATGATTCGGGATGTTGCACTGCCGAGGAACAAGATCAGCACTCTGGGGATGATTTGGGATGATGCACTGCCGAGGAACAAGATCAGCACTCTGGGGATGATTTGGGGTAGTATCCTGTGGATAAACTAGAGCAGAGTTCTGGGAACAAATAGTTGTATCTGACGTAGATGACTCTAAATCCTTAAAAATGGCATCGAGTTCTTATCTTTCACTCTCAGTGAGCACACCTGTAGTGAGGTTGTATTCCTCAGTATTCATGAGAGTAGAATTACATAAAGGACTTGGAAACGGTGAGTTACCCACAACAGAAGATTTTGCCAGGCAGTCATCAACAGTAGCACTAGCATCCGGAAGTGAGGGATTACCAAAAGGTTTTAGACTGTCTTTAGATGTAGTATATGAGTCCAAACCGATTTTGAAATTAATGTTTAAATCAGGATCTTCTTCAAGTATAATGCCAAAGTCAGGGGGTGAATCAATCTGGTCATCCACACTGGGATAATTAGTTACAGTTTTGGTACTAGATGAAGATTTCTGGGGCTTGTGCTTCCTTTTATGGCATACTTCTTCATGGCGCTGCAGATTTCGCTTTCTTCTGACAGGAAACTCCTCGCCGCAGCGATACCGGCATGGTATAAAGGTATCGTGTCGATCTTGATTATGCCTGACCCATTGAACTTCGAGATCGTAGCCTACACAGCATTCTCTGCAGACATATTTCCCTCGGCCATACGGCTTAAGTGGGATTTTTGGCAAAGGCATGCTGCAAATAGAAGAAAAGAAACACATGCTTACATTCTGGACATCACCGGTTTAAGGCGATTATGATGCACTACTTGTAATTTATTTTTATACTTTATTCTGTAGCTAAGATCTGACAGCACTTCCTCAATTTCACAAGGGCCTAACCATCTATTTTCTAATTTTGGCGTCCTACCCTTAGTTTTTGTCTCATTGGTAAGCCATACTTTGTCACCTATTTGATATGAATGAGTATTTGCACGGTGATCATAATGCTTCTTTTGGCGTTCGGACGCTAGCGATAAATGACGACGTGCGACTTCATGAACATTATGCATAATGACTTGCTTTTGTTTAACATACAAGACTGGCGACAAATGATCTTCTCTAGGTATACATTCACCAAACAAAAGGTCAGGGGGTAGAATTGGTTCATGGCCTAACATCATTCGGCTGGGTGTAAACCCAGTGGATTCTTGTACTGAAGACCTATAGGCTAATAACAAAAACGGTAAATGTGAATCCCAATCGCGTTGATTTGTGTCAATTACTTTAGATAACATGTCTGCTAATGTCTTGAAAACTCTTTCACAAAGACCATTAGTCTGGGGATGAAATGGCGAACACCTAGTGTTATCAATTTCTAGCTTTGTACATAACTCCTGTAACAGATTGGATTCGAATTGTCTCCCTTGATCTGTAATAATCTGTCTTGGTACTCCAAAACGACTTACAAACTCGGACATTAATGCATTTGCGCATGTAATTGCTTCTTGGTTTGGCAAAGGATATAATTCAACCCATTTTGTAAAATAATCAATCACTCCCAGAATATATCTGTTACCAGAGTTTGATACAGGTAGTGGTCCAAATATATCAAGTCCTACTCTCTCCATAGGACAACCTACTCGGTATTGTTTCATTAGGGCTTTTGCTCGGGTTTGTGGAATCTTTCTTGCTTGGCATATTTCACATGTACTACACCAAATCTCAACATCATTTTGGCTATTTACCCAGTAAAACAACTTCTTTAATCTGAGTTTTGTTCTTGTGATACCTAAATGCGCAGCTGTTTTGTCATTATGAACTAGTCTTAGTACACTGTCTCTCAAACTTGAGGGTACGATAAACTGCCAATAGTGCGTGCCATCAGCATTATCCCATCTTCTGTAGAGTAACTGGTTATTCAAGAATATACGGTTCCACTGTGCCCAGTATCTTTTTATTACTGGACCCATGTGAGAGATTTCGCTCCAAGTGGGTCGTCTTTTCTGATTTTTCCATAGGAGTACTAGTTTCAAATCTGGGTCATTTGTCACTGCTGTCTGTAATCGCTTAATATCTATTGGTTTAATCCAGCATTCTCTACTTTCTACAGATGGCCTAGCCATTGGGGCTGACTGTACTGTGTTCTCCTGGGCCCTAGGATCACACCTTTCTCTGGTTGTTGAAATCATCAAATCTAAGGCTTTCCCATTTTCTGGATCTTCTTGTGTCACACTTCTACAGACTTCCTCATCTGCTTCTTCTTCTGATGCTTTTTCTCGCCTTTCACAATAGCTACATGGATCACATGGCCTTCTGGACAACCATCACAATTTCCATGTTTTGTCCCTCTACGATGACAAATTTCAAAGTCATAAGAACCTAGAGTTTCTAACCATCTTGCTAGTTGGCCGCATGACAGTTTCATATTCATTAACCATGAAACTGCTGCATGATCAGTTCGTATTTTGAAATGCACACCATATATATAATGGTGAAAATGCTTTACTGATTCGACCACAGCTAATAGTTCTCTACGGGTTGTACAGTAATTTCTTTCCGTTTTGTTAAGTGTCCTACTGTAATAACCTATTACTCTCTCTACATTATCTTGAACCTGGAAAAAACTGCTCCTATTGCAAATGAACTTGCATCACAATCAATGATATAGAGGTCTGTTGCATTTGGGTAACCTAATACTGGGGCTGAGGTTAATGCTTCTTTTAATCTCAAAAATGATCTCATGCATTCATCAGTCCAAAGGAATACTGCATCCTTTTCTGTCAATTTATGCAATGGTTTTGCTATATTAGCAAAGGACTGTATAAAGGAACGATAATAACTGGCTGTTCCGAAGAAACTGCGGACTTCCTTTACGGATTTTGGTACTGGCCACTTGGTTATGGCTTCAGTCTTGCTTTTTTCAGTCTGGATTCCCTCTTCAGACACAGTATGACCTAAAAAATTGACTCTTTTTCTGAATAGAAAACATTTCTGAGGAGAAACTTTCAATTTGGCATCATTTAATTTTTGTAATACCTGTCCTAATCTATCTAAGTGGTCATGGAAATTTTGAGCATACACAATCAAGTCATCCAAGTATATCAGGCATATTTCATACTGCAAACCAGCCATAACTAATTCCATTAAGCGCTGATAGGTGCTGGCACTATTACACATATCCATAGGCATAACTTTAAAAGCATATTGCCCTTTGTGGCATACAAATGAGGTTTTGTCTTTATCATCAGGGTGCATCTGTACTTGGTAATATCCAGAGGTGCAATCTAATGTTGAAAACCATTTGGCTCCTTGTAGTGCATCTAAACAATCTCTTGTTCGGGGTAAGGGATAACTATCCTTCAAGGTTAGCGCATTTACTTTCCGGTAGTCAATGCAAAGTCTAATTTCGCCTGATCTTTTCCTAACTGGAACAATGGGGCTGCTCCATGGGCCTGAACTTGGTTCGATCAAATCTGCATCTATCATACGCTGGATTTCTTTCTCTACTCCGTCACGCATACTTAATGGCAAACGTCTTGGTTGTTGCTTTAGGGGTGGTGCTAAACCAGTATTTACTCTATGCTGTATTTGATCATTTTGACCTAAATCTATTTTTGACCTTGAAATTACATCCTGGTATTTTATAAGCAGCTTTTTGACCTTAATTAACTCATCCTCAGACAGATCAGGTTTACAGCTTTCATATATCTCTTTCAGGTGTAGTGGTATATCATCTACAGTGAGTGATTCCTCACAGATTCTATGAATTTTGGGGATGCTTCTACCGGGGCTGGAACTGGTTCTACTATCTCCACAGATTCAACTTGACCTGCATTGGTGTTTCTATATAATTTCACAGGCTTATCAGTCATATTCATCATACGCAAGGGGATGTACTCATTCCTAAGGGTAACTAAAGATTTACCCATCAATATTCCTTGTTTTTGCAAAACATCACTGACTGATTCTACCATTCCTGTAGTAAAGCTAACATTTTGACAATCAATTGCACCTTTAACCAATATCTCACTGGCAGGAGGCACTGTTGCATCCTGTGCTAATCTTATTTTGTACACAGCTGGTGACTTGTCTTTTAAAGTATAATATATCTGCTCTCCTTGAAGTAAAACAGAAGGTCCTGCAATATTTATTTGACCTTTATTCTGGTATAAAAAATCAAAACCAATCACCATGGGCACTTCTACATCAGCAATAATAAATTTGTGTATGTATGTGGTTTGGCCAATTATTAATGTCAGTTCTATAGTACCATCTGTTTGTATAGGTTTCCCATCAGCTCCTTTCAGATTGGAGTGGCCTTGGCATTTCTCTGATAAATCATAGGTTTGAGCTAGTTCTTCATAGATTTTGGGATGCAGTATACTACATGTGGCACCAGTGTCAACTAGAGCTTGTAAAGTTGTATCTATTATTTTCACTGGGATATACATTCCATTACAATTTGTGGGTCCTTTGAAATCTGGTGCTGTGACTTGACCCCCAGTTACAGCATTTTGAAGTTTTCCTGGTTCTGGTTGTGGTTGTAATGCTTAGGTACTCTAGTATGGTCATTCTGGTTTTGAGGCATCTGGCTTTGAGATGGCAGTCTCTCACTGGTGAAGGGTTTATTTGTATTGTGGTATTTATTAAATGGTAAATCAGCTCTCCTGTCTAAGCCTGGGCATTCTCTACGTACATGTCCTTTCTTGCCACATTGATAACAAACAATTACTCTTTTCAAATGTGTTTGTCTTTTACAAGATTGAGTCACATATTCTATTTTAGCTAGCCTGTTCTCCATATTGTTTAAAATAAGGTTTTGTGCAGATTGTTGGCTATCAGTGGCACTGACTATACCTCGGCTAAAATTCTTTTCTTTTCCTTTCTTGCAAAAACAACTGACTTTCAAGAGTCATCAATATAGCTTTATCCATACTTTCTGGTCTAGACTGTTGAACATAAAATCTCAGTTCGCTATCATCTAAGGCCTGCAAAAAATGGGCAATGGACTCTTGCTCTATTGTCATGGGTGTAGCTCCTGGAAATGATTTTCTTGTCAACTGCTTAATACTTGAAGCTAAATCTTCTATAGATTCATTTTTCTTCTGATGCCTAGCTCTAAGTTTTGCTTTGTATAAACTAGTCTGGTTACTTGGTTCAAATCTGGCTCTTAGGGCTTCTTTTACCTTCTCAAAGTCATTTTGCACTTCTACATCAATGTCAATAATTGCTTCTTGAGCTTTACCTCTAAGGCTAATTACAAGATTCATGGCTTTATCTATATTTGACCATCCATTCATATTGGCCACCAGTTCATATTGTCTTAGGTAAATGTCAAAAGAGGTTGTTCCATCATAGGTAGCTGGTGCTAGATGTCTCCTCTGAGGTTGAACATTGTCAACATAACCAACATGCATGTTTCTTGGTACCATAGAAACATTTGTGTCTGGAATTGTAATTGTTGTACTTGGGGGCAGTCTCTGGGGTTGTGTTGGTCTTACGTCTGGATAAAACCTAGAGTTATTATAGTTTTCATTGACATAGCTGCATGTCTCTGGTTGTGTTACCTGATTTAACTCTTGACCTCTTTCATTATACCTCTGTGCTGGATCATTGGTAAAAACATGCATACAGTCCCCAGGGTCTATGCTTGTATCCTGAACAGTTTTCCTAGATGCATCCGCTGCTATCCCCCCGTGGTTCGCAAATAGACCATTTGGTCTGTCGTATACAGCATGCGACCACCCCGTGCCATCGAGACCTGCTCGCCCTTTGTCAATAAAATACGGCCGGGACCTTTCAAAGTTCAAAGGATTTCCTGGGTAGGATCTCTCTGCAGCCTGGGCACTGCCATGGCCTGTGTCTCTCCAGACACCCGCCCCGCACCTAATTATCCCTACAGACGTATTCCCATAGTACTGGCCTTGTACTGAATACCTCTCGCCTTTACCATTTATTTGATCCTCCCCTGCCCTGGAAACAGGCAGTTGATTACTTTTCGTACTATCAGAGTTACTTTGTTCTAGTCTTGGCAGCCTAAGTGTAACTTCCCCACTTGGTGTTCTAAGATTTCCTCATCACAGTCATTAACAACTCTAGGAGTGAGAGACGATCCAGGTTCCCTAACACCATTGTCCCTCTCCTCTGTGTATAGTGGTCCTTGGTCTTCTTGCATTGTGTTGCCTGTATAATTCTGGTCATGGGATATGTTCTGGGGTTGATCATTACTCATGACTGTAGTCAATGTACATTCGAGCCTCTCATAAAGATGTTGTTACTAGTTATTGATGTCTATATAGTACAAAAAAATAAAACCTCTCTTGACAGGACAATTAATTCCTTAGGCTTAGTATAAAGTGGTTGTTTAACAAGGGTAGAATCTAACTAGAGTAAAAAAAAAATGAAATGAGATGTATCTTCAGATTGCCTAAAGAATGTAATAACTTACTGATTAATTTATCATTAATTACTACAGGCTTTTATCTTTAATAAATAATTAAAAAAAAAATATGTCCATTTAATTGTATATTACTCATCAAGCGATCAGATGAATACCTAGTTTTCAATCTTAAGAAATTCTTACTGTACTTTTTACATATAATTTGATTAAAAAAAAAAAAACTGTATAATTGTCCCCTTTTATAAGAAAAAAAAATATGATGCAGCAATGATGTAAGTATTCCTACAGAAGATCAAGTTTCAGAAAGAAAGAAAAGGAAAGACAAACACGGGAGGCTACTCGTCCAAGCCTGGCAACGGTTACGACGTAATTATCTCCCTTGTCGCTAAAATTTTTCGGCGATGACCTTGAGGCTGATAAAAGATCTAAGGCTTACATGTATAGACTTTTCATATACTGCGGCGAAGCTGACTAAAGTAATATTTTTGGACTGCTTCAGACAAAATAAAACGTGGTATCGATCCTGCACGCTGCCACCATTTGTTACGTATGGGGGGGGGGGGGGGGGGGGGGGGGGGTAATGCAAATGATGTTATTATATCTGGCGTTGATCTGAATGTTCGATCTCCAAGTCTGGGGTTGAACAAGCTCCCTGGTAGCGGGTAGCCTTAGGCCCTCTGGTAGCGAGGCCACACGTAACTTATCTCCGAGCGAAAGAATGAATGAAGCAGTAAACGGTTAACACGATTTATTTGTAGTCTATGTTTCACATAGCAACGTACAGTATCATGAAACATACATGAAGATTTATATATTCAAAAGGCTGTCAGACCTCGGCCACTGTATCTAAATGTAAAACAACTTTTAGGCGTAGAAATATTCTGGACAATTGTGAAATGAATCCCTTCAGTTTATGCTTCAGTTATATACTTGGTATCAGATCTATTTATATTGCAAATGGTGTTACCTCACTGAGTTTGGTATCTCAGGATTTGGGGATGATCTTAAAAGACGACTGCCTCTACGGAAACCTGGATCGTAACTGAATTAATTCAAGCGTTTGACCCAAAACTGGACAAGCGCAATGATCACTTAGACCCGGTAGTACGCACGCGCACTAAAATGACCCGGAGAAGACGACGACAATAATTTGGAAGTCGTCAATAATTTAGACAACAGCACATGCGCACAATCAACATGCAGACTACCGAGATGGACAGATCGCTAAACAAGAAGAAAGAAAATAGGGAATGTGATTAACTACAGGCGATGACAGGTATCATGCACGAAGACATATGAAAATAGAAGATGAAACTAACTGTACATATCACAAATCGCGAGGTCTGACATTCTATTACTGTAAAATTAACAGTAAATGTGCATCACGTGGATCTGAAGAAATAACATTGCAAACAATTACGATATCTGTAGCATTCATACAATAATACAATACATGGAATGACATTTGATTAATAGATTATGTTTTGACATAGTCATGCATGTTAATAATTTGTCATTTTATATTCAAAAGGTAAACGAATAGATACTTACAACCTATCCATGACCCTTCTATATCATGTAAACAACATTCATGTACACATTGGTTAAACCTGAGACCACTGCATGGTCAGAGACGCTACAATATCAACATGACATAGGTATACATATATGCTGCACTACACCATAGACAAGTGGCATGACCCTATACCTAATAACATTAATCCGACACCTGCCCAACCAGTTTTTGAAGTTGAACTACCATTATATATTGAGCGCAAATTAATATATCTATACCAGTACATTTGAAAGAATTTAGTATGATGCGGCAAGGGTAAAAACATGACAACCATGTGCAGCATTTTGCATTTCATAGTCACTAAATGCCTGTGTGAGTGGGGGCTTCCGTAGTCGAGCGAGTAAAGACGTTAATTTAACATCACTCGTGGGTTCGAATCCCGGAAGGGTCACTCGGATTGTTTTTAGATGACGAAGCCTTCCAGCTTACTTGCTGTAAGTCGGCGGTTCGGGGTCTTCCTCAACATGTAATCAGTTGCGCGTCGCTTTGTGACTGCAACAGTGTCTTCCGACACAACATCAATAACAATGCCTGTGCGAAGCATATTATTATCCTGTATGACATCTTCACAGAATGACCAAAACCCTTATTCATCAATCTCCTGATCCCATATTTTATACTCAGGTTTCTGAAATCTGAAAAAAAGTCATTTTCATCTTCTATAAATATCATTTATAATGAATTTGTATATAAAACCCCATTATTATCTAATAGTTATTACCTTTATGTTTTCAGAAATACAGTTTTAGATGATGAAATATTTATAGATTTAGTAAAACTTTACTTTGAAAATTTGGATTTCATGAGTTGAGTATAAAAGAAATAAAGACTCGTGAGATTGGAGAATAAGGACTCTGTACGGCTATGCTTGTGACAAAACGATATTATCTGAATCCCCCCTCTGCAATACATCATAAAATCATAGTTTGTTGATTGACAGATGACGTCGACAGACGAAGTTTCGTTACTGACACAGTCATGATCGGATCACTAGAATGTTTCGCATAAGGACTCTCCATACACATGGGATTAGCTGAGTGTTCCTATATGACATGTATACAGTCACAGCGACTGTACTCTTGTTTTCTTTATAATGTAATATATACTTAAACAAGATGTGTTCATGAAACACAAATGCCACCACAACCTGCCTGGGACTAAGTTAAAAAGGTAATGATTTTTTTTTCTGCTGTAGAAAAAAATAAATCTAAGTATTCTGCAGAGTAGATGCATACCTATCGCTAGCCATGCAAATTAAACTTTATCAGAAATTGGTTGTGTTTCTAAATGTCATCAGCTTTACTATTTCTACATAACTTTTTAAGTATTATTTTATGAAACTAACTCCTCTAAATATTTCTCCTGAAAGGAATAAATACAAACAGTAGGCTGATAAATCATCATGTTCACTTTTTTATATTTACGAATATAATAATCTAATACATGTATGTGTATTCATGATCTCTTAATATAGACACTCTGGTGTAATTTAAATTTATAAAAAAAATGAAAAAGAAATGAAAGAATTTGAAAATTTCAATCTGCCATAGTTTAGGACAATCCATAGTTTGGGACAATGTATACGTAGATTATGCATGATCACTAATTCAAATCAAATCCAAGTAATCAGTCATTGAACATTGTTACTGATAAGTCGATGAATACGAAATACTAATGAACAGAAAACACAATTTATGTGCGAAATAAAACGGATATGAAAGATTTATATTAAATATCAACATCTTTTATTATTGAATATTGTTTGTTTTGTCACTGTTTTAACATTTAGAAAAAAATGTACAAAAAAATCGAGACGCAGAAGGCAACCGTCCGACCCTAAAACGTGCGCCTGATTTTTCATTTTTTTTTTATCTTGGAAGTCTGTGTGTGAAGGCTGCTTCCATATCGACAATTAAACAACCTAAATCAGCTTATGCCCGGTATTTCCTTCCACATATTTGACAAAAATATGTTTAAAGCCTCAGACTTAAACAAAACTGTCTTTTACCATGTTGAGTCTAAAACTAATGATTATTCAAAGCATTCACTAATTGATAGTGTAAACAAGACACTTTTTATTTATTTTTTATTTATTTATTTTTTTTTTTTTTGGGGGGGGGGGTGTCCCAAAACGCATATACATTTCTATGCCAGTTTGCGGCTGAAAATGCACGAGACACCTATATATCTACCCTATCCCCCAATACCGGAGTAAATGCCCTTTCAGTAATATCAGTACTCCATCCCCCTATTTTGCTTTTAACTCAAAACACTGAAGTTTGATTCAGATGAGGTTTTCAGCATTCTGTTCCGTGTTGTCAGCCCAATAGAATATAATAGGTATCTTAGTATCGTGTCCAAAAAAAATATTTTCGTTAGAAGAGGTTGAAGACATTTACGCACAGAATTAAGGAAATGCATGGTTTGTCCTCTATAAGCGGCCAAACTTCAATAAAATATTGGAAAGATCAATATTTAAAAAAAAAAAGAGACTTTTTCGTTGTAAAATGTATTGTCGCTACTGACTTTATTTCTTGTCCAATCTTCATGAAGTTTTCTCAGGTTATGTAGTTTTATATATTAAATAGCCTCATATTTTAAAACTTTAATAAAAAAACAAAGGTCAGGGTCATATTTCGATTACTGTCTTTTTTCTTCAAATAGCTTCAAAACTATGAATATATTTTATCGAGAGAATATGGGCAGAAGTGTAAGTCCTTGAAGATCTCTCTCCAGCGATGTTTCGGTTTTGAAAATTGGGTACGATTTAGTTATTTTACGGCAGTTAATAGTTTGATCCTCTGTTGATCAATTGTAAATCGGTATTTATGCTTCAAACTGGATATTTAATGTTCCAACCATGAAACTTGTTTACCAAATTGAAGTTTTTGTTGCATTACTAGGTTCCAAAGACTGCTGTTTCCACGAAAACTGGTGCTGTCGCGTAATCGATTCCAATTATTTCTGTTTTTCGTTAACACATCATTTTAACCTACATTAAGAATAATATTGGCGGTCTGTTTAGACATGATGAAATGGAATTAATCATTATATTATTACTATATGCTGATGACTCTATAGTTTTTGCGCAAACCCCGAACAATCACACTCTTTACTAAATGATTTAGAACAGTACTGCAATACATGGATATTTTTAAGTAAATACAAATAAAAAAAAAAACTGTAGAAAAACTCGCTGATCGATTTTATTTGCATAACTCAACCTTTTTTACTACAAAAATTATAATCAATTAGATCCATCAACAAAGATAAATGTTAAATAAATTTGATAGTCTCGTTTAATTTGCATTAATATATGGTGATGAAATAGTTGGCAATTACAATGCTAGAAATATTGAACAAATTCATATACAACTTTAAGTGTAAAAGCAAAAATCTGGATGTATTATATGTAGAACTAGGAAAATGTCCCATCTTCGATAGACAGAAAATACTCGAGATAAAATATTGGGTTAAATGTCTTAAAAACAAGAATGATTCTTTAGTTAAAATGATTTATAATCTAATAAGACTAGATAAAAACAACCTATTGAGAAATGAATTGAGCTGTACAAGTGAAGAATTCAGCTTGGGAAACAGTGCAGAGAATTAACGAATGGATTTAAGCCTACCTGTTTCCTTGTAAGTACTAAACCATAAGAATACAGGTAATCTAAAATGAAAAAAAAAAATCAAACATGCCCAAATTAGGAGCTGTCCTCACGGTGCTTTGATTCTTGAATGAGGAAGTAAATAACGTACCATTTTCCTTGATCAAATTTCTTTAACTTACAACTATGTTTGGGAGATAAATTCAGTAGTAAGTAGCATTTATTTGCGTTAAATATGTGAAGTATGAATTTCGTAAAGTAAATGTTGTTTAAGACACAACACAAGGGTTATCGAAACTGGTGTTTACAGATAAGTTTTATTTTGAGAAAAGAAATATTCTATGAACAGCTCAAAGCCATTTAAGAGTGATAAATATAAACACTCTTCTGTTTGGGAGTTGTTGATTATTAATTTACTTAAAATATATTCTTTTGTAAGACATATATTGGCCAACCAAACATCTACACAATTAAGGTCTGTCTTCACTGTATTTTTATTCCGATTAAAGCAGTATTTATATACATTTTTCCTTGAAAAGAGATGAGATTTTTGGGATACCACCAGACCTTCATGACCTCGAACTTTGTCTTGAGTATCTATTCGATGTGATTGATATTATTTTAGTGAGGCGAAAAACTTAGATAATTTTTAAATTTTGAAAGTGAATGTAAGAATTTTATTTGTAAAATAAAACATACTAATCAATAGTCGAAACTTTTAAAAGTCATGTCTATACATGTATGATGTTACCTTTGATATCTATGATAAAGTTAATCTTATGCACCTTTGTATGCTTAGGATGAGAGATGTGAGAGGATGCGTTAGACAGTTTGATGTTGATATATATCTTGAACAATGTGTGTAATTACTTAAATTTGACCCTAAATATAATTTAGTCCTGATATCAATAGTTTAAAGGCTAATACAATTCCCCCATATTTTTAAAACTCCATGCAGTAAACATCTAGATGTAATGTATCGCTGAGGGGTGTCATCTTCTTTGCAAAGTATTGATTCACCTTTGAAAACAAATTGGAGGTATTATGAATCAATTAAGAACATACTTCTAAACTCACCTTAAATCATAAAGATTGGTTAAATATGAAATAATATGATGACATTTTTTGTCACATTTTATGAAAATTAGGACAATATTGGCTTTCGACCATAGATTGGGGTACTCTCCCGACAGAAATATATTTAATAATTTTACTTGTACATGTATGTCCAATTTTTTACTAATTTAAGACAAAAAACTTTACTTAACAATACACTTATTCGCCAAATAAGTATGAATTCTGTAGACTTGTGGCCTCTAATTCGAAAAGATCATTAAATGATCTTGCTAAATTCGTGTATTTTAGAAAATAAACGTCAATGATTAATACTTAATAATGAGTTTTATATGTAATTTGATAAAACTGATTCTGTTATTATCTTATATACCACGGAATATGTTGTTTTATTCTTCTACGGGTATATACAGTCATGTTTAAAATTACTTTGAAAAATATCTATGTTACTATCTCTCTCTCTCTCGAAACATGTGAACTGTTGTCACAACCTCCACTTTTGTAACGTTTAATTGATGGATATTGTTTTAATTATTTCTGCATCAGTGAAAGGCGTTTCAAAACATAGATTTTCATATCATTTCCTTTATTATCATAATGATTGACATAATCAGCATCATTTAGTTTGTTTATTCATATTATCATGTTTGAATAAATTTGAAAAGTGATTAATAACTTCAGTTTCATTCAGTTTAATATAGTGCTGTTCTTCAAGAATTATTTTGGGCATATTACTTTTTAGCGATATGTTTCTATTGTTCCATATTATACATACATCTACTTTTCTGCTTTTCTTTAGCAGGCTTGATTCTACTTATAGACAATGGCATTTTATCCTCCCCACTAGGACTGATTTTTAATACTCGTTGGACTTTCTGCAGTCATCATGGAACCATGAATTTTAAAATATCTTTTTTAAGTCGCATTTTGTAACCGAGCTGCTCGTAAGAAATATCAACAATAAGGCAAGATTATTTAATACTATCGTTATCACACGTATCACTTAAATTTTCTATTATTTCATCAAATAACTGTTCATTATTATTCAAATTCTATATTTAAAAAAGTGACACTGTCCCAAGCAAGCTTATCAACATAAGTATCAGCAGAGCTTTCAACGTCGCCAGACGGATCAGATGTGAGATTGAAGGTCCTAAGTGAATGATGTTTTTCATAGTCAACACCGATAAATGTACATTGTAGATATTTAGAGAAACTATACTTTATTCAACTTCAACATTTCAATGGCATTTTATATCAAATGCATAGCCATATACAAAAGATACAGAAATATGCATGCGCGAAAAGAATGAGGATGGTTCATTAAGTAGTGCAACTTTGTAAAACACAAATAACACAAGCACAAAAGATTTTCTTTCATTTCATACCTTCGAAGTATTCACCCTTTACCTTTATGCAAAGTTTTAACCTTTTGATCCAATTATGAAAAGCGTCTTCATAGTTTTGCTTGGGTATAGACTTGAGCT
Organism: Solen grandis; assembly: GCA_021229015.1. Lineage (NCBI taxonomy): Eukaryota > Metazoa > Mollusca > Bivalvia > Adapedonta > Solenidae > Solen > Solen grandis. The sequence goes on from CM037786.1 coordinate 30,157,244, forward strand.
ACTGGAAAATGCCAATCTCATTAAAATCAGATTCTGTTCGCTAACTGAATCTGACAACATCGTATAAAGGGCCGTTTCAGATTGACCTATGTATAAGCCAATCACATCGGCGCCTACAGAATCTTTAGGTATAACCAGGGGAAGTAACCGCAACAATATATATGAACAAATTACAAGATGGCCCATGGTTTCAGCCACTATGATAGAAAACACGCCTAAAAAGCTGTATTCTTCGAGTGACAGATATTTTGTTTCTGGATTTTATTTTCGGGAGATTTTTATAACAAGATCAAGGAGAAGAACTGAAATTAAAAGGTTTGAAACGCGCTGTTTGATTGAATTAAAGCATTGCTTATTCATATAAATTACTTAAAAGGTCAATCTGACGTGACCCCTAATGCGATGTTGTCAGATCCTAATCGCGTTTGGCAGAAGAGCGCAAATTAGGATATGATTTTAATGAGATTGGGAAAATGGCTAACCCTATAGCATTTCTGCTGTGATATCTGCGACCCTCAAGGATTTTTTTTTTGAGTTTTGGAAATAAAAAGAAGTCACAAGGGGCGAGGTCGGGTGAAAAAGGAGGGTGTGGTAGATCAGACAGATAGACAGACTATTTTGATTTGTACAAAGTACATCATCATTTTAAATATAACTAGAACTGTCACTGAAAGTGATTAATACCCCCGCTAATTGCTTTGATACAGAAGAAGCCAGGCTTCAGGCGGAGCATAGATTAGAACCTGTATACATAGTATATTGGTTATGATAGTAAATAATAAGTAAGTAAAGTCTTTATTTAAAGTGGATAGAGAGTCAGGTATGGTTATTTTGCAGAGTAGTTTAAAAGTGTAGAGTAAGAGTTCTTGGACAATGCACTTCTCCTAGTCACCATCTGTTTACATTTTAAGTTCAAGTAAATACCATGTATAATATTCGAGTTATGTTCGTGACAAAAAAGCAACGGGAGATAATTAAAAAGGGGGTTCTGGACTTTTCCTGTTTACATTTTAAGTTTCAAGTCAATACCTTGTGTAATTTTCGAGTTATGTTCCGGACAAGAAATACAGAATTCAGCAATGGGAGATGAAATTAAAAAATGGGACCAGAGCAATAACTCTGCCATTCTTGAGACAACTCAAGTGAAATTTATTACACAAACCCCTCCTGGGGTTTTAAATGCACACATTAAAACCAAATCGGTTAAGAAATGTAGAAGAAGTTACGTCACAAGATATTTTGAGTCAAAATAACTTTGAGTCAGGGGCAATAACTCTGTAATTTTTTAGACAACTCACGCACCTCCCCTCCTGATTATAAATGCGCACACAAAATTTGAACCGAATCGGTTAAGATATGTAGAATAAGTTCGCATCACAAAATATTTAGAGTCAAATAAGGGGCAATAACTCTGTAATCATTGAGATAACTCAAGTGAATTTTTTGCCACGCACCTCTCCATCTAATAATCAATGCACATACAAAATTTGAATCGAATCGGTTAAATAATGTAGAAGTAGTTCGCGTCACAAGACATTTAGAGTTGAATCAGGGGCAATAACTCTGTAATCCTTGAGATAAGTCAAGTGAAATTAATGTCAAGCACCTCTCCGCCTGATTATCAATGCACACACAAAATTTGAATCGAATCGGTTCAGAAATATAGAAGTAATTCGCGTCATATTTTTTGGGATGGACGGACAGACCGACAAACCAAGAGACCAACGGACCAACAGACCAACGGACCAACAGAAACCATGTGACTCACTAATAACGATAGTGGGGTTGACCCAAACTACTCTTTCAAAAAACGCTTTCAAGGGCTATGCTATGCTAATATTACAGATACGATTTTGCATTTTAACATTATGATTTATTTGTTTGTTCATTTGTTTTAACGTACCATCAGTATTTCAGACATAAATAGTGCTGCCACACTGCAGTATCACACTGTAGACATGCGGCATGATACCACATCCAATCAGATTACTCTAATACGAGATCAACCGCTCCTTGAGCTTTCATCATATCATGAGCGCCAGGAAAATGAGCTTATGATTATTTTAATGATACTTAAACACATTCATTTCAATGTGCAATTGCATGTGTTTGGTTTGTTTTGTTTTCAGATTTAAAATGGCTTCAACGTCATATTTAATTCAAGTGGCGTTAGATGTAGGAACAGCTTACAGTGGTTATGCTTTTTCCTTTCGCAACAAACCAAATGATGTCATCTGCAACGATGCTTGGATATCAGGAATTGGTCAAATGGCATCTACAAAAACACCCACATGTGTCTTGTTGGACCCAAAACAAACGTTTGTTGCATTTGGCTACGATGCTGAAAACAGATACGGTGTCCTTGTAGATGACGAGGAGCATAATGGGTACTACTTTTTCAAGGGATTCAAAATGACGCTGTATGCAAATAAGGTAAAATTCTTTCTGGCTCTAAAATGCCTACTTGCTTAAAATATGTTTTTGATGAGAAGGCAGTACTGTGAAATTCAATAAGACGAAGTTAAAACGTTTGAACTACGTAACATACAAAGTAGGTTATTACTACTTTTTGGTTCGATTTTGTGCGAAATCGTATGCTTATTTAGACAGTTTGAGTTAAAAATTAAGAAAAGGAACCAATTGGTCTTCATTAAAACACTAAAGGATGGGAAAACTTGATAAAGTTTATTGGAAAATAGACTGTGTTCTGTCAGGAAACCTTACAGCTGGCTACACATAGGAACTCAGAGTCCTGCTCTTTGCTTTCAATCTTACTCGACCAAGATATATAACAATGTATTTAAATGTTCTCCATGATGGAAAAAAAGCCTTAAAATGTCTCCATAGAGGTTTGAACACTATATGAAAGTATAACATGCAACATTAATATTTTAAGAAAAGTCTAAGATTGGAACAGACAAAGTCATACAAACATAATGAAAATCATAAAAAACGCAGACATTTTTTAACTGGCTGTGCACACGAAGATTTCAAGCATAGTCGGAAACAATCCGATTGCATTTGGTAATGCTGGGATTGTCATGAATATTAATGTTGCAACAAATAGGCTGCACGCTTTTCTCGATCATTTACATTTATCTGGGAAGACTTACAGTAGATACGCTTGTTTACATAAAGCAACCATGCAGAGCTCAAGTCACTCTTGTTTCTAGGTTATTGTCTATTACTTCAATTAAGAAAAGTTTTAATGCTTCAAATTCCGCATGCTTATTTTGGGATTCCAAATATTAAAACAAAGGGAAACTATTCAATAGAAGAACAAATCTCAGCCTTGCAGGCCTCGGTGTGTCCTTTATAAATTGCGGCCTTTCTCCCTTATATAGAACTTTCATTTTCGTCGATGTCTGTATGTTATTCTGCCATTTTGTATCGGTGACCTTTTTCCCCGTGAACTTACGATACTGTATTCATAATCAATTTCCAGCTAGCCTTTCCGATAATGGCACATTTCCATAAATTCACGTGACGAAGTTTTTTTATTATTATTATACTGGTGTCACCAGCCTTCTTCTAGTAGTAGATTTACGCAGATAACTTTTTAAAGATTTTTTCATATCCAATATTTATATGAAAATTGTGCAGAATACATCTTTAAACAAACCGTTTAAGTCCATTTATTTTATCGATTAAAACTAATTGAAGAGTATTGGTACCCAAATGACTTCACCTTTTTAGTCCCCATGACGATAAAAACATGTATTTATCGCAATAACAACCATGCAACAAAACCAAGGTATATTTAAAATTTATCAATACAAACGTCGTTACGAAATTTACATTTCACGTGACCTTCTTGTAGCTAACAGCAGTGCAAATCAAATAAAATCTAAATATCTCTCTATATTTCTCTCACTCTATTTATTATTATTTGTTTTTACAAAGTGGTCGTCGAGTTGAAACAATCGCTTTTTTGTTCACCTGAGCACAAGTGCTCATAATGAACTGTTAGGATCGATAAATATACTCTAGCATTTTTATTTCTAAAGCAATCAACTTTATTAACATAATCTCTCGGCTAAGTTTGGATTTTAGCTGAAATCGGTCGATATAGATAAGTTCCTTTTAATAGAAGAAAATGTCTGATTCGACTTTGTTTACTCTCTAGCATCTTCACTTCTTAAGCAATAATCTTCAAACTCTATGACAATGTTTATGAGTATAATCTCACGGCCAAATTCAATTATTGTTGGTGGCTCTTATAGGCCGATTCAGACAGGACTTATCGGCCTTGAATTATAAAAAATGCAAAATTTTAACCTTTTCTACACTCCAGCATCTGCAGTTATAAAGTAATCTTGATGTAACTTAAACACAATGATAATGGCAGCACTATCTCTGTTAATGTTTAATTATGACTGATATTTTACTGATAGTAATACAATTTAGGCCCAAGAAATATCAGAGAATCACACATATTTTCCGCTTTTACACTCTTACATCATTTCTTAAGCAGTGCAGGCAATGGAAGACATAATTCTCAGGCGAGCGACTTCCCTCTAGTCTTATGTGATGAGTAAACAGTTTCTGTAACGCTTGAAAGCGGTTTAATAGAGATAGAAAGTAACTTTCCGTCGATGGCGCCCCATTTAACGTAAGCATGCATTGAATGAAAAAATAACAACATAATCAGAGTAAAGGGTGTTTTCAACAAAAATAGAATCGCAAGCATGCTGTGTGGTCAAGTAAGAAAAAGTTTAATTTTTCAGCAAGGAAATTATTGTAATCAATGTTTATGGTCATGTGAAAACATGGTTTCGTAACAACACACTAACCATTCGTAAAAGCGTCGTGCGTGGCGAATTTCATTCCCCTTTTTAACGTCATATTACTTTTCTCAATGTTCAGATGACAACTTTATCGCGTGTCCCGTCTGAAACTATATAATATGCTTTTATTTTCTTTTTTTCTATGGTAATCTTCGAATGCAGACTAAAGTCGTCTCTTCCGAGGCTTACTCTTCTTGTTACAAAACGCCCTGCTTCACTCTGGTATCTACCTCATAAGCTTATACTGAGAGAGTAAGCGTTAGATATTCCCGTACAAGCAATGTGTGGACCCCGCGTTTTTATCAAGCATTATCTTAGACAATTTCATGGTTATAATATACGCACTAATATTTTTTCTTAACCAATTAACCCTTAACATACTGGTCATTTAAATATATACTTGCACTACATCAATAAACTCACTTGCCTTGCAGGACATAAACAAAGACACGATGATCGAAGACATCTCTGGAAAAAGGATTGCAGCACTTACTGTATTCGCACACAGCATTCGCTATCTGGTCGATCACTTTAAGAAAACCATAAGTGTTAGAGGAAATGACATTGAAGAAAAAGAAATCCAATATGTGCTGACAGTGCCCGCCATATGGAGCGACAAAGCTAAACAGTTTATGAGAAAATCTTGCACACAGGTTTGTACCGTAACGTGCGAGGCCTAGTCTGAATAACAATATTAACCAATTGACATTATGCTCAAACAGCTGTTTCAGGTTTCGTATAACCATCACATATTTTTTTATATTTAACAGGTTACATATAACTTTAGGCCGAATTACATCACTCCGCGTCACACGCATGTATTTCATATATATATATATATATATATATATATATATATATATAATGCATAGTGTGTTGAACTCAATGTGTTCGATGCAACTTTATTCATAAAATGTTGAAAATGTATGAGAAATGCACTGGTCAAATCGCGGTTTTTAGTTATTATTTAAACTATTTTCTAGGTACTAATATTAGATTACTAATACTCGTTCACGTCCGTTCATACATATTTTTTGCTTGTTGTTATAATCGCGATTTACTGTCAGTACAGGTCATATGATAAAAATAATCTGACATGAATTGTCATTTAGAGGCTCGCTTAACAGCATATTCATGAACTCGTTTTGTAAAATTTGAAATAACAATTCATGTCAGATCATATATATGAAACTTTTTTTTTCTTTGTGACTTTCCTAGTCGTATGAACAGATAAATAAAATTAAGCTATGATATAAATACACAAGGCCAATTTTAATATGGTTGTTACAATAAATGATTGTCTCAACTAATTAGCGTTAAATTAAATCTTAGAATCAGAGATAGGAAACAAACTAAAATTTAACTAAAATAAAAATTATTCCAGGCCCTAAAAGAAATTCGACTCGGCAGTCCTAACTTACTATTATACTCTGAGCTTCAATCATCGCCGAAAACCCACGATATATACTCCGTTATCACTTCTGTAATAAGAACATGATAAAGAAGAATTTTGATAAAATAATAAACATTTTTATATAAAGATGGTTTAATGGCAGGGTGAAGATTTTTAAAGCGTCTGCCTGGTAGTTTTGAACCCTAGCCTCCATTAGAAATGGGATGTTCATACCACCTTTGCTTCGCACCCAATGTATAAGACTAAAGGATGTATTTAATTCCAAATCAAACGTGCTTGGTATATACAGATCAATCTTATGTATTCGAACAATAGAACACCGTCCCAACAAATTAAAATGAATGCACATGTGCCTCCAGGCTGGAATACCCAGTGACCAACTACGTATGGCATTGGAACCCGAGGCTGCCTCGGTCTGGTGCCAGACATTGCCGAATCAACATGACATCGACTTACCAGCATTTGGAAAGAAGTACATGGTAGTAGATATTGGGGGTGAGTTTTGCCAATCAGAATTGTATTTATTGTATATGTAGCTTTGAACGGAATTATGGAAGATCACTTCGAATCATGCACCATGATTTTCAACAAAATGACTTTTTAATTAGCTGTATTGGTGATTAGTCCTGCGAAATTAATTTTGATATAAATTAAATTAAACAACTCAAGTATTTGTTTTGTCATATACATCTAGGTGGAACAGCCGATATAACAGTAAACGAGATGATGCCAGATGGTACTTTGGAAGAACTTCACAAATCAAGTGGTGGACCTTGGGGTGGTACAGAAGTTGACAATGCATACATTGACTTTCTCTCCGACATATTTGGAAAAGATGTCATGAAACAGTTCATAAAAGAACAAAACGGTGACTACTTTAGACTTTTGACTAATTTTGAGTTTAAGAAACGTAGTATAAGTAATTCGTCCGGCGAAAAAGTAATCTTTTCGATCCCAGTCTCTCTCAGTGAGATATTTGAGAAGGGAGGAACTAAACTAAAGGACATTCTGGCGTTACAACAGGTTGATGGGGTTCAGTTGAGATCTTCGGACAAACTTAGTGTTAAAATGTCAATAATAAAGGACTGGTTCAATGTGCCGATTGATAAAATGACAACCCATGTGCTTCATCTTCTGAATAAGCCTTCACTTCAAGACGTTAACAATATTCTTCTGGTTGGTGGTTTTGCCGAATGCAGACTCGTTCAAGAGGCTTTCCGGATAAAGCTTGGACAAAAGAACCTGATTGTACCTCATAATGCTGGAGTGGCGGTTCTTAACGGAGCGGTAATGCTAGGTCATCATCCAGAATTAATATCAGCTAGAAAATCTAAGTTCACTTACGGAACGAATACATGCCCTAGGTTTGATAAATATTCGCATCGGCCCGATAAAATGATTGTCTTGGATGGTGAAGAGAGGTGTAATGATGTGTTTTCCAAACTTGTCTCTATTGGAAAAACCCTACGTCGGGGGATCGAATTCAAAGAAGAAAGATCTGCCAGACACGTGGACCAAACAGAAGGTACACTCAATATATATTATTCAGAAGAAGATAATCCAAAGTACGTCACTGATCCAGGGTGTACTTTAATTGGAACTCTCAAAATTAAATTTCCTGACGCAGAGAAAATCGAAGACAAAGATGTCACCCTTTCCCTGATATTTTGGGATACCGAAATCAGAGCCAGGGTGGAATTTCTCAAATCAGGAGCTGTATACGAAGAAACTTTTGATTCTATGTGACTTAAAGCAAAGCAATATGCTATTGTGCAACAAATGGATAATGATCACTTATCAAAATAGTGGTATGGGCAACTTCGATGTGGCCAAATGTATCGTATGCTCCCTGATTTGATTATGCGGCTCCATTGGCAAAAATAAATCATATTCCATACTGACGCCGCGTTTCCACGCGGCGTCAATAATTTGTACAGACAATCAGGGCAATTTTTGCACAGGTGAGCGACTTCGGGGCCATCATGGCCCTCTTGTTTTATTTATTTATTATGACGTGTCTTATTCTATACTACATCAACCTCTAAGAAAAAGCAACCGGAAAGACATTATCAACAAACACAGCTTTATTTGTTTTTGTTTCGCTGTGGACTAAGATAATATGGTCAACTTGGTATTTATTTTTGATATATGCTTATATATGTCATATATCATACATTCTTATATATCTCCCCTATCGTACCAGTATTATAATTATTATATTATTTATTACTCCCTCCCCATGTCGAAGCAAAGGTTCCGGAGTGGGTATTGATATAGCGTCCATTCTTTCGT
>CM037786.1:30165836-30215836 GCA_021229015.1 Solen grandis
TCAATTAATCAATCAATCAATTAACCAATCAATCAATAATTTAATCATTCACTGTTGTCGAGTGGTCAGAATGTCATCAATGAAAATCATTTGGCTATATGCACGACGTTTAACCCAAAATTGAACCGGAGTCAATGTCTAGAAAATATAGTCAATTACTTATCATTTAATGTGATGGTGCCTGAATAAAAAAAACATATATATATATATACCTGGTCGACATTTCGGTATGTCGCAAAACTGCCACCTGACGTTGGGATCCAGCGTAAAACACCATAATCCACCGGTTAAGTCTGGATCCCGGCAGTAGTTGTTAGTAGGCAATAGGTAGAGATGAAAATGGGGATACTGTCGGTCCCATCTCTGGCAGGGGAGACCACTGTATGTTTTGTTCTTCCTCCCCATGTAGCCGTAATGGGTCGCTGTGGAGTAGCAGTCATCTGGAGCTGCGCTAACTACATTAAAAAAGGTACAGCCAAAGTTAAGGATGGATGACCGGGTACTAGGGTGATTACAAAAATACTGTTGGTCTGGTCTGCTAAATTATTTAATCATTGATTCGTTATTAGAATGTCGACCGTCGTTTGGCGACCGGGCGGAAAAGAGGTTACCGTTAGATTTCTCGAAATTTTAAACTTTTTTGGTAGGTATATATCTTATGGGAAGAGGGAATTTGGGAGAACTTTTGAGGTCGGTCGGGTCTAGGTCAGTTACTAAAATATGTTGTTGTTTTTCATCTTTAGTCAGATAGATATCATTACTAAATTTGATAGGTAGATACTGTTGTAGCAGTAAATTATTCAACCGCATAATTTGCGCTACAACTCGATATTTTTCTTCTCTCTCTCTCTCTCTCTCTCTCTCTCTCTCTCCTCGTTTAATATCTAATACACCATTTAATGAATTATTTAAATGTTGACATATGTGAAGTTCTGTAGGTCTGTGTCATTTGTATATTTAAATCTCAAATTTATGTGTATTTTCCATTGAACAATATATGGAACTACACACCACCATGAAGATAAGGGCATTGACTTACAAAACTTTACTTCTTATTTCCAGTGAAATCGTCAATACCGTACATAACACCATTCATAATCCGAGATTTCCATTTCTAAATTGTACAATACTTTTTTTTTTTTTTTTTTGCAAAAGTTGAGAAAATTTGAACATGCTTGGTTTATTATAATAATATAATTTAATATACTTTTTTCTTATGTTATTATAACAAAGACATATTAGAACAAAATGATATTCATCTTCCAAATTTTTTGGGTTACAAAAAACACAACGCCTTTCATTTTTTTGGTAGATAATTTGCTCCATATCTTCCAGTATGTATTTTAAGTAAATGAGCTGAAATTCTAATTTTTGATATAAACTAATCGTAGGTTATAAGGAAGTACGTCTAAATATTCTTCATACTGTACATTTAATTTTATAGCATTATACAGATTCAAAACATCATTTATTTCCTCGTCAAGTACCCAACCCTGTTTAAAATTATCAATAAGTCTGTTTTTTAAAAGACAAAGCCACTGATTTCATATCAAAACTGAATCGATTTTCAAATACAAAATTAAAACCATTTATATCAATCATTTCTTTAACATTACTAATCCAGTTTCTTTTCCTATTTATAAAATCAGTGTATGACATGTCATAAACTTCTTTCATAATTATATTATTTGTGTTTATTACATTATACCAGTATTTTAAAATCTTTACATAACGAGTAATATAAAAAGGATAACGCCCCAATCCACCACATATAGCAACATTTGAAGTTGATTGTCTTACATTTAAAATAGCCTTACAAAACGTTAAATAATTTCTTTCTATTGCTTTAGATTTACTATAACCCCATATCTGTGCATTGTAATTTAAAATAGAACTAATAAAGGCGTCAGACAACTGACAAAGTATGCTCGGTTTAATCTTAAATTTCGTACAATTTGAGAGTAAACAATTGAAAGCTTTAAGAGCTTTGCCAATAAGGAGCTATTGATTTAAATAAAAATTTCCTAAGTAATCAAATATAGTTCCTAAATAAAATCATTTACCACATCTAACTTTATACTATCATTACTCTAAGCTTCTGTTTAAATCTTCTGCTGTATTTCCCACTACTATCATATCGTCTGCAAAAAGCATAAGTATTAAAGTAATATCACGAATGTTTATAACAGATGTAGTATCATCCTGTAAAAATAATTTAAGATCTAGAAATAGAGAAAAAATATGGGCGAAATAATGTTTCTTTGTCTCAAGCCAATCGAATATTTAAAGAAATCAGAATAATCATTGCAATTAGGAACACAGAATTTTACTTTTTCATACATATCCTTCAAACTTTGTAATAATTTACCTTGTATTCCAACTTTGTACAGTTTAAGCCATAATGCATTTCTATAAATATAGTCAAACGCTTTCTTAAAGTCTACAAATACACAATATAATATCTTATTATCATTTAAATATTTTTGTACTAAATTTAACAATATAAATTGAGCATCTACAGTTGAGCGTCCTTTCCTGAGCATCTGATATTATATTATACTTATCACAATATGTTGAAATACGTTTATTTAATACAGCAGTGACATTTTAGACAAACAACTTACTAATGTAATTCCACGATAATTATTAACAACATTTTTATCTCCCTTTTTATGTAAAGGCACAATAATCCCTTCAGTCTATTTCTCTGGGAAATAACCACTATTTAAAATAGCATGAAATATATCACATAAATGCGATGCTAGAATATCAACAGACTCGATAAAATACTCATTTAACAAAAAATCAGAACCGGAAGACTTATTTCTATTAAAAGATTTCACCACTGTAAATCACTTCATCTATAGATATAGGTCCATCTAATAATATGTCATTATGACACTTACTATCCAAATTAATATCATTGTTAAAATTTTCCGCATCAGCATTTTTTACCTGAAATATATCATTGCTTAGTTCAGAAAAATATTTTTAAATTCATCTTATGTGATTTTACAGTAATTACGTTTCTTGTTCCGTTTAAGATATATCCAAAATTGCGCCGGTCGTGTAAATCTTAAGTTTTCTGTCTGTTTAACTTGCATGAAATAAAACTGTCTTCTTTTCCTACGAATCATTTTTTTTATAAACCATTTTACCATCTAATAACACTTTTTCTATTTTCAGAGCATTTATTGCTATTAAAAGTAGCTAATGAAGATAAATAATTGTGCTTATACTGAAAACATTCTTCATCGAACCATTTCTTATCTTTTATTTTTTTGAATAGGCGAAAAGGTGAATTCCTTCGAATCAAGAGTCTAAACACATTTACAAAATAACGGATCAGTAACATTTCGAATGATTCCATTAAATGTATCAATCAAGCAATTAATGTCATATCTATTATTCACACAATATTTTCAGTCAACCTATTCAAACTAGGAAGTTGTCCAATTACACCTGCTCTAAACTTCTCCCTTAAATTATCTGACCATTTATGTCTCATATAGAAATTACTAGTTGCCTGTGTATCAATAAATTCATTACATTTTATAGAAACTAAGAGAGGACAATGATCGCTCCATTCATTAAATGACATAACACTAGAAATCTAGTATGCTAGTAAAACAACATTCCTTCGCCAACAAGTAGTCAATCAATGAGGAACTATTCCTGTTTATATATGTATATGACCCATTGTTTTTATCTCGGCCAAAACGATAATTTACAATGCGAAATCCCGTGGACTTACAGAGGTCAAGTAAACGTGTTCCAAACGTGTTACACGTTTTGTGCAGGGAGGCCCGATAGAGGGGTTCATCTGGTGAATAGTCTAAATGATCTAAATCATATATACATTTGTCCTCAATTACATAATCACTTCTGTTACCTACTCTACTACTTAAGTTGCCTACTAAAAATACTGAACCTAACTGATCAAAATCATTTATATCGTTTTGTAACAAATCAAAGAAATCAACATTACAAACATCGTACGCTGGCGAACTTTCGCACCATAGATACACTGCACATAAATACATGTCATCATCACGGCCAAAAAACGATTTATCCAGTTTCAACCATATCACTGAATCATATTGATTCTTTACTATTTTTATACCTGGTAAAATATTTTCTTTAAAATAGATCACAACTCCCCCAGAAATTCTTTTTGAATTTCTATGTTGAAATTTACGAAAAAGGTTAAAAGAAACATATCCTGATATATCAATTTTACTTTTACTTTTAGACCAAGTTTCATATAAAAATATGATATCTCCACTACAAACCAAATAAACAAACTCCTCCTGGTCTATCTTGCTAAATCTCAAACCATTCACATTCCAAAAATGCAATTGTATGTGGCCATACGCGTTGTTAACAAGATTTAAAATGAGACAGATTATATCAGAAATAAATAAATAAAATCAACATATAGATAAATAAATTAATGAATGCAAATGAATAAGAAAAAAGAGTAAAGAAAAACTAAATAAAGATACTTGTAGATAAACTAACTAAATAAATACAAGTAAATAAATGAGGTCATTGTATGTAAATACGTAACTAAATGAATCAAATAAATAAATAGAAGTCGATAAACGAATCATTAAATAGATAAATTAACAACAATGATGTTGTAATCTTACCGCCAGTTCTGCGCATGAAGGAAACGCACCCAGACGTCATGGCGCATTTATGTGCGCATTGCATGTCTCGACTCACGTTCGTCGTGTGTATAATCAATGGATCTAGGCTGGTCAAATATGGACCCTGTACTTTCGCGTATTTTTCAGTCTCTACTAGAGATAATCCACGCCTTAATACCAAGAGCGCCACGAACGTTTTCATGTTCAGTGAGTCCATTTTAACCTGATTCGTCGTCCTCCTCGTGACCGACTGAAGCATCTGTTGTTGAATTATAACAAATAATGCAATGATTGTGAAAATCAATAAAATTTACGTCTTGCATGGGAATATATTAGTACCGTATTGTAATAGTGCATGTATTGATTTTGATAATGTAACATTTACAAGCCAATAAAATGTTCTGTTCTGTGGTATTATAGTGAGCATGTATGTTAAGTTTGATAACAGACGGTTTGATAATTTAGAAGTTATGGCCATGTTAAAGTTTTTTACTGTATTTTTCAAAAGGAGATATATTTGGTCAAAATGGACCTAAGGTTTATGGCCATTGGAATAATATTTATTGTTAAGAAGTTTTAGCAAAAGTTAAAGTTCTTCACGACGACTACGCTGCCGACGACGACACCAGAGTGATAACAATACCTCGACTTTTTTCTTTGAAAAACAAACAAACTAAAAATCTATATATTTTTTTTTCAATCAAAGCGCTGATCTCATTTCTTTTGCTTATCAAAGTAAATTTAATAAACGATGATAAATGTTTTAAGCAATGCCAATTAACACAGTGATAAACCCGTTTTTACCTTGCGTGAGCACAGTTGTTACAAGAAAAGATCAACACACCATTTGTCTCAATGGACTGCTTACAAAAATCATACGTTTCTAATATTGAACAAAATTTTCAAAAATGTACACGATTATGAATCTAACCCACAATCTCGCTGGCAATCATCCTTGCCCACTGGACCAGTGGGCCAACAGTTTTGTACAGATGGATGTTTATCATAATTTGTTACCGGGCGCTAGAATGGTTCAAAATATCTCCTGATGCTTTAGCATTTTCTTTACATTACAGTTTATTAAAAGCATATTATCACCAGCATCGAATATCAACACATTTTAAGTCAGTTTCGACTTTCAGAATACAATCGCATTGAAATAAACATTAAAATTATCACGGCATTGTACGGTGTCATATATACGGTTGCATAGTGACACGGGCATTCTTTTTTTTAAGTAGCACTATCTTGTGGGAACAAGATAGTTATCTTGAGGGAATGAGATACTGTCTTGTGAGAACGAGAAACTATCTTGAGGGAACGAGAAAAGATCTATAGGGAACGAGAAATTATCTTGATGAAACAAGAAATTGAGGGAACGAGAAATTATCTTCAGGGAACGAGAAACTACTTTGTGGGAACGAGACAGCTATCTTGAGCAAAAGCGAAACTATCATATTGGAACGAGGTACTATCTTGAGGAAAAGTATTTGATGTATTTTTCAATAGGTTTATTGCTTGTTAGAGAATAAACATGTTTGAATAGTTTCATTAAAACAAAAGTTGTTACACTTGTGCAGTTTTGTGGCGAGGAAAGAAGCTATTTTGTTTCTTATCTGTTAGTTTACATTTTCACTTTTCACGGACTTCTCCCCTACCACCCTACCTCCTACATCCACAATTGTTTAAATACATTTCCGACTGTGTTTGTAGCCATATGACTTTTAGCTGTCAGGTTTTTCGAATAAGAAATTAATGATACAGGTAGATGCTATCAATATTTGGAGTGCCTATTCACATAGCATTGTAACTTCTCGCGCGCTCGATTTTCTCAAATTAACACGTTTTAAGTGGAAGTGTATAAGCATAAATTCCATCTATTATTACTATAAAGTTTGTCTTATTTTTTTTATTCTGTAAATAACTTATGTATGAGTGTTGTAATTATTTTAGATATATCCTGGTGGGTTGTATTACCGTGGTATTTAGCTTTCAGAAATAAGTTAGAAGAACAAATAGAAGAAGAAGAAGCACACACATGAAAACTTTATCTTTCAGTAATCCTCAACATTTCATTGATAAAATAATTGATTGTCACTTCTCTACAACAATTTCTCCTTGATAAAAATATTGACAATGTAAACAAACTGTAATATATTTCTGAAATTTCTGGGTAGGGTATTACCAATGCATTTATAAACTTCACCTCTAGTAATCTTTTTAGATCAAATATCATCATAATAATTTTTCTGCGACGTTCATTATGCTGTCCTGCAATATTTAGAATGATTTTTAATTATGTTGTATATATTTATTTTTTAATTATTGTTTCGAAATAAATCCGGTAGAAAATATGTTATATTTCCAAGGAATTTTGGTTGTTAAAAGTGCATTTTAGAAGAAATGCAAAATCTCACTTGGAAATAGCTCATACCTAAGGTTTTAAAGTTTTGACAGATGGCACATAGTATGTGTTTATCTTAAGTATACAAATGATATTGAGGCAGAATTCATGAAACCAATATTCTTCTTATTTCTGAATACCCCGGTAATATACAACCACCGGTAATACCCTACCCGAGTATATGGTTATAGGGAGTTACTCTTTAAAATATTCAAAACAATTAGTCAACCCTTTTCTGAATTATTTAAGCGAACATCTAAATCAGTTGATGGCTAGAGACAGATGAACTGAAAATAAATGATTTGTCAGATGAATAATTTATGTCCCCAGCCGTAGTAGAATATTGCCGCATAAATCACCACCAGGATACCATTAAATATGATGATTAATGCGCAAGATCAAAGAACGCTCACTCTTTAGAAACCACCAAACGAAACAAACTAGATGTTTTTTGCACACCGGTACGGTGTGTATGCACTGGTTTTTAAGCAACAATTACATCATGCTTGGTGATGATGACATTATGCATCGTAACAACGACATTGTATTTGGTGACCATGTCATTATCTTTGTGACCACGTCATCATGCTTAGCGGCAGTGTCATTGTGCTTATGACAACGGCATTGTCTTTGATGACAGTGACATTGTGCTTCGTGGTCATTCCTTTGTGCTTGTTAACCCTTCCCTCATATAGACTCATTTTGACGGACTCAATAGGTACCACATAAAGCCTGATCTGCAGAAAGCCAAACTCAAACCTTACCAAATTTAATTGTAAAATCCTCATTACCAGACCACTGAGGAGCAGCGAACAGCATAAAACCTGATCAGCCTGCGAGTTACTCGCAGGCTGATCTGGTTATATGCTGTTCGCATAGGTCTTTTCATGGTTTCCTCTATGAGGGAAAGGGTTAATGTCTTATATGATTTGTGAATACTGCCTTGCGGATGAGTGCAGAACTTGCAATACCGATCTACTTGGTGACAATATTCTGACAAGCTAACCAACATATACCTAACGCTATGCAATAAAGGCTATCACCAAGCACCAAGCATTGTAGGAACGCACTATGGGGTCCAACGCACTATGGGGTCTGACCCAAAAGTGGGGTTCGACCACTAAGTGCGTTCAGTCTAACGCACTTTGGGGTCAGCTTCGAAATTAGACCCTGGAATGCGTTGATATGTCACACACTAACGCACTTTGGGGTCCACCATCGACTGTATCATTGATGATCGACAGTTACGAACATTTTCATCATCCCCTACTCCTCCTCCCACTCATCATCATCATCATCATCATCATCATTGTTATAATCATGTCTGTCATGGTCATCGTCTTCATTATCAGCTATGTGTATAACAATTGTATCATTATAGGACATGTACAGCATATCAACATCACTGCATCCTTCTCAACCGGTTTTTTTATTGCTTAGCAAATGCGCGAAGCAAGCTTTAATAACCAGAACGGAAAACAATAACTGTTTTTTAACATTGATGTATTTCTAAGCAGGAGAACTTGTGAAATACAAAGTAGTTCATATTGAAACCTGTCTAATAAGAAAGAAAACATTTTCACGATTTCATGGGCAAAAAGCAAACCTGTATTTATACTAAATACTCGATGTAGTTTCTTAGCTAGAACAAGCAAAGCCGACATCTGTTACATTAGGTCTGCTTTTTCTTCAGCTGCAATTGCCTACAAATCTGGCGATGGTTAACGTGACGAGCATGATGTATTAATATTGTTATGATCAGGTAAAAACGTTTCAAAATTTAGTACAAAACTAATTTTGTTATGTATAGATAAGACGGAGATTCAGTATATTTCTATATCTATAACAAGTTAGTCTCATAATAACATCGAGATGCTGAACAAGATACAAATGTCTGTCTATTCATGTCAAATTATAAAGCTTGTCTGTTTTATTAATGTCAAATTGTGAATTTTGTCAAAAAAGGTAAAAAACTCGTGGAAAACACTTCTTTTCACTCAATTGTATTCTATGTCATAAAGATAATAAACATAAGTTTAAAGATCAGATCCCAAAGTGCGTTAGATTTCACACTATCGTATGTAGTAATGCAACAACGCAACGCACTTTGGGGTCCAATTTTGACCCCAAAGTGCGTAACGCTAGTATGGGGTCGGATCCCATAGGGCCTTGGACCCAAAGTGTGTGCCAACAAAGCATAATGCAACTACATATGATATAAATCAAATTGTGTGATGCCGCATTCTACACGGTTACCCTCCCTTTTCCTAATCTAAGGAAAAAAGCACTGAGAGAACAGTGTGTTTTTTTTGTTGTTTTTTTTTGTTTAGTCTATGGGTTAAAAATCCCATCGACAGTATTTCAGTCATTTGGAGACGTTGTCTACTTGAGACAGATATAGTGCTGCCACACTGCAGTATCACGTCGTGGACATGTGGCATGATACAAAACCCAGTCACATTATCCTGACACCGTGCCAACCAGTCCTGCAACTACCCTTATATGCTGAGCGCCAAGCACGGGAGCTATAACAGTACCATTTTTTACGACTTTGGTATGTCGCGGCCAGGGATCGGACACACGACCTCCCCCTCCCTAGGCGGACGCTCCAACCCTTCTGCCACCTGGGACGGTTGTTCTGGTGTTGTAAATATTTTGCAAGACAAATATACATAATATAAGTATTGTCGCTGTAACAATAACTGTAACTGTACGTAACAATAACACAAAGATATTTTCACTTTTTACTTTTCTTTGCATGAATTTGTTTTATTTTTAAAACTCCAGAAGTCCCATTTAAATGCGTTTTTCTTTTCTTTTCTTTTAATGTTGATGTTCCTTGTTGTTTATTGTGCCTAAATAATTAGAATTCTGTTAGGTGATTAGCTTTAATTATTATTAATACATGTATGTATATTATATACATGTATAGTGTTGCCTCCATGCGATATCACACCGTATACAAGTGGCATGATACTACTCCTAGTTACATTATTCCGACACCTGGCCAACCAGTCTTTGAAGCTGAATTACCCTTATATACTGAGCGCATATTAATATATCTTTACCAGTACAATTTAAAGAATTTGATATGTCGCAGCCAGGGTAAACCTATGACTACCATCTGTTGCATTTTGCATTTCGTAGTCGATTAAAGTTGCTGATTCAAAATCGCTAAGCCCATAACCGCTGTGGGCTGAAATCCCGGCGGGGTAACAGATACAAATAAGATATAAATTACTACATATGACATGTATGCAGTCACTTTCACGGTTCTCTC
The DNA here is from genome assembly GCA_021229015.1 of Solen grandis. Lineage (NCBI taxonomy): Eukaryota > Metazoa > Mollusca > Bivalvia > Adapedonta > Solenidae > Solen > Solen grandis. The sequence goes on from CM037786.1 coordinate 30,176,173, forward strand.
GTTTTATTTATTATATAATATTTATAAAGACTAGATGTGTTCGGAAAACATAAATGCCAACCCCACCCCTTCCTGCCCGGGACAAACCCCTCTTGGTCCCACGCAAAGGGTAAGATGCAAAATAAATGATGTCAAATGAAAGCGAGTCCCTAGTGCAGTAGGTAAACAAAATGTCAAATTTTATTCACATTATCACATGATCTGTATTTAAATTATAACGTCATGATATTTTCAAATTCATTCAAATTATTTATTTATTTATTTATTTATTTATTTATTTATTTATTTATTTATTTATTTATTTATTTATTTATTTTGCATTCTGTTCCTTATTGATAAGTGTGCCTAAGATGAAATTAAGCGTTCAAATTGACAAGGTCTAAAACGAAAACCGAGATTCCGCATTGCGGTTCTAGTTTTTCATTTTTTTCCTCCTAGACACTTTTGGTCAGCACGACTTTGGCAATATAGAATTAAGCAACAGTCCTGAAATTTTAGACACATATTAACATAATTCTGAAAATGATCCTTAGAAAGTAATATTATCAAATTTGTTTTTGCTTTTGCCGCTTAGTTGCATTTATCAATAAAATATTTTTTTATTTATAACTCAATACTTTGAAGTCCAATTTTGTGTGTGTGTGTGTGTGTGTGTGTGTGTGTGTGTGTGTGTGTGTTGTAGGGGTTTATCATGGTTATTCTCATCATTGTAAAGATCATGTTAAATGATATTCACTGAAGACATCATGTAATGTGTTATCACATTAGATAATATGGTGAATATTCCAGTGTAACTTGAGATGGAGACAAATCTACATTATATATGATATTATCAGTTCTTTTATAAATGATATACAGGTATGAATAAATGATCCACTGGAAAAGTGTGTTCAAAACATATATATCTTTTTTATATTTGTTCATTACCCAACTGGACACTGGCATACAGCATGGACTGGATGTTTGTTTGCAAAACAAACATTGACTAAATACTTCAGCTTTTTCATGGAAGCCATCACTTTAGCTCGCACATACACAACGTCATCATCAACCTGAGAAAAATATCCATTGTGTTAACACATATTCCAGGAACCAAGTATATTAAATATGTATTTGATTTGGGTACGTTTTGACTATAACTAAAATATCTAAATATTCAGTTTTTACATTTTTTATGTTTTGTATCAAAGTATAACAAATGGCTGGATTACAATTAGATCATCAGTATTCATTTAGGAAATATTCAATTGCTATACTGTACATACAGGGAAAGTATAGCCGGTTACGGTGCGGCGCTTGTAGGTTGGTGTAACTATGTACTTATACAAATACATATAAAGATACACAATAATTTATTTAAAGTCGAATCACTTTATTGAACAAAATTGATATACCACTGTTGTTTGTATATCCTGCACATCGCCGGAATTAAAGTGTTTAACTGCTCTGTCGAGCGCCTTGTATGATGATACAGAAACCACATCGTCCTTCACTCGTTTCTTCTCTACCATAAATCTATATATGTCATCGAATTTTATGTCTGATAGACATCCCAATTCTACAATGTAACCAACAAAAGAATAAAGGGGTAAATTCTCTTTCCCAGTAACAATAGGAACGAGAGATGGCTGCGGCGTAGACAAGTTTATAGGGGGAACCTCTTTCAAATTTCGCGCCGCCATATTTATAAAGAAATACGTTGCCACCCCTGGTGCCTTATGCGCCTGTGTGCATATTCAACTGAAACGGTTTATAACCGGCTCTGATTATATCGCCGGAGGCAAATAACAATATGTCCGTACAAATTACGCTTGCAAATAAATGAAAACCCGGAATGTGTAAAAATGGGATGCGCCAAAATGTTTGTAGACTCATAATTTTATATCATTTGCGCTCGATTCGTACCAGCTTTTTGGATAGTCATTGTGAATAACGGATTTGTCGTAAGATGTGGTGCAATTTACTTTGAAATATTCCTAAGTTAAAATGGAGATGAACTGAATTAAAATTACAAGTATTGTAAGACTGAAATGAATTTTGTGGCAAATTATGGACCAAGTCAGATGGAATCACTCACTGACTGCCTAAAATGAATTTGAAAAAAAAAATACATATCAAAAAATATTTCATACTCACCATGTTAAGCCATATTGTACATTTTAAGAGATATTTTCTGTGTATGTCAAAAATAATGCACACGAGGTTTCTTTGCCCTGGAACTAATAATTTGTATTGCAAGTTTAATACAGTGTATTTAGTAATTTTGCGAGTAATTGAGCAGTGCAGTACAATGCCTTTCTTACCTGCAAAAATTATTTTACGATTTTCAGTACTTAGATGATAATTAAACTTAATATTTTTTCAATATTCATAATTTACAGTTACAAGCAACATGATGAAACCACACAGTTAACAAATGTTCCTGTAACAAGAGTAACTTCAACATCATTAATTGTGGCAACAGAAGCAATATAGGCACACCACCCCAGATATCTCCGGTTTAACTGTGGCCTTATACATGACAAAATCACCCCTTTTTGTCCTTGTTGCGTCCATTTCCCCAAAGAAAAAATGGATATTCCCCCCTACTAGACTTACCCTTCAACAAATTTAGTTAAATGATATAGATTTTAAACTTGATGCATAGCATAATCAGATTTACACTACAAATAGTAGTAGTGGGACGCTTAACAATCTTGTTGTCATAGAGTAATCCCCCTTTCTGTTATTCGTTCTTTTTCTTCTCTGTCCTTTCGGTATTTCATTGAAACAAATTGATAAAAATTGGTTTTGTTTATTTTTTAAGGGTTTTTCCATATAACGGTTAAACATGTACATGTAAACGGTTTTCTGTATTTTACGCGATCGTGTAGGCCACTTTCTTTCGTTTTGCAAAATGGTGTTATTTCACGAGCGTTAGCATTATTTCACAAGCGTTGTCATTGCATAAAATATTGTGTTGACAATAACTTTTTTCTATATTAGAATCAAAGTTTGATGAACTGTCCTATTGATCAGACGTATTTTAAGCTCTTGACAAACAGATGGTAACTTGATTTCTTTATCTTCTTTGTGTTTTTATTAACGTTTGGTAAGTGGTTGCAGTAATATCAGATATTAATTTTATTCCTTTTTGGAATAAATATTAAACTATCATTATTATCTTAGCATAAAAGAAATGCTGGTGATACACACACATGCTTATGAAATGTTTGTATTTTGTGCAATATAGAGATTAAATAAAACTGTTGTATCATAATCATAATCATCCATTAATAAATCTACTGTAAATATTTTTTATATATGTGTTTTTTCAGGGAGCGAATCAATATTTGAATCGATTTGGAATTTGTCTGGAATGCAGATACAAGCACGTTATTGTGTCCGATATTTCTTAGTCATTGCATTTTCCGATGATTCAGTCCCATATACATTTCCTGATTCTTATTCTGATGATGGTGTGAATCAATCATATCGTAAGATCAAAGATTGAGGAGACAAACTACACCCCTTGATGTTCTATTGTCTTCGCAAAGATTCGTTTCCGCCCTCAAGTGTGATTCTCTATACATGCGACCAAACCTAAAGATTGCATGATAATTTCAAGTGAGTTTATACAGCTTATATCAGTATATCATTTTGCTTTAATTTCCCGTTTCACTATTGTTGTTCCTAGATCGTCAGCTGATCTACTTGTTTTGCATGAATACTTCACTTGTTTCTGAAAAGTTCATTTCTTCACGTTATGACCAGAACATCTGTAAAGCTTTGCATTCGGGTAGTTTATTATTCGTATCCAAACTGAACAATCCGTACTATCGAAATATTGCATTAAGACACATCACGGAAGTCAATATCAAATCATTTAAACATTTCTACGTTGGGACAGGCCTCTAAAATTTGTATAAAAGTAAATGCGCTACTTCTGTGAATTATTTTTATTAATACGTCTAGTTATAGTTAGTTATATAATAGGGCTATTTTGTCTTAATACATCTAGTTATAGTTTGTTATATAATAGGGCTATTTTGTGTTAGGAGTTAACCAAGGTAAAGCAATTCTTCAGTTAATTAAATATATTGTTTTGACTCTATATAAAAAAGAAATGGGCTGATGATGCAAATTGGCGAAATAATTATCAAAACTTATATTTATTTGAGTAGTATGCCAGTTTTACATTAGCACGTAGAACGATATATCTAATCCATTAGCATAAACAGGTGGCACCATATGGGTCAAGTCATGGCGAACAATTACTATTATAGTAAGACCTGCAAGTTACAATTTTTATTTCTTTAAGGTCAGGCTGAGTCCCGGATTGATCGTACTCTTTATTTAGTGATACAGTTAAACTGACAGCAACAATCCACAGTATTTACTGGTCTTTTGAATCATACTGTCAGTCCACTCTTCCACCCAGCTAAACGCATTTCTCGGTATTGTTTATGGAATCTCATGGACCTTAGTAACCAACTGACAGGATATAATGGCATGTACATCGCTGTTATATACAGCTGTGCATGTAGTTTGTGTTTAGATCACACAGAAATCTGGAGGTCGTGTGTTCGATCATTAAAGTCGTAAAAATTGAACTGGTATAGCTCCTTGTTTGGCACACAGCAAAGAAGTAGTGGCCCGGGGTACGGATAATGTTGCTGGAGATGGTATCATGCAACATGTCTTCGGCGTGCACTGCAATGTGGCAGCACTATATTTGTCACACATAGACACAGTCTCCAAATGACTTAAATACTGTCGGTGGGACGTTAAATTCAATAAGCAAACAAACAAATTCACGCAAAGGTCTAATGTCAAACCATATACTAAAGGATCTGTAAGACATTAGTATATTACAGCCGAAGCAAGTCGGGTATGTTATGTATCTTAATTATCAATCACACTAAGGGATACAATTACTTAAGCTCGACGTATATTTTGCTATTCATGCATTCGGCAATAGCATTTGGCGGGATATTTATTCGAAGACTGCGCTTGAAAGAATGTTATCCAAACGCCCTTCAAAAGTGGGAAAATAAAATAACAAGTGTAGTAAATTATAGTTTTGAGCAGATTTATAAATTTGTATTTAAAGTAACAAAGATCCACAGATTAAATGGTTTCAATACAGAATAAACGACAAAAAACTTGGTTCAAACTACTTATTTAAGAAAATGGATATTTAGAATTATATAAAATGCACATTCAATGCAAGAACCAACCAGAAAAAATTAAACACATATTTTGGGAATATAATATTATCAGTTCCTTCTGGAAACAATTTATGACTTACATTAAAGATAAAAGTAACTTTAACTACAACAGACATATTATTTGGCAACCAAGGATTAGACAATGTATTGAATTTAATCCTTCAGAAAGCAAATTTTACATTTTTTCTTGTAAAATGAAGAAAAATCTATAAGATAAATTTATAAGGCAAATCTTTTCAATGTATAACATTGAAAAGTATAATGCTCAAATCAGCTTTACACTAAATCATTTTAGACTTCTGTATTGAACTATTAACTTCCATTTTTGTCTGCCATTTTTGTTATTTATTTGCTTTTGTTTCCATTTTTCTCTTGTATCCTTGTGGTTATCATGGTCAGTGTAAAATTTTAGATCTAAAATTTAACAGTGTTTGATATGTGTGTGTTCAAAGACAGTAGACACACAAATATTTTCGTTTTTGTATTTTTTTATTATCTCGACTATTCGAAGAATAGTGAGAGCTATCCTAGTAGCCCTGGCGTCGGCGTCGGTGTAGGGGTCGGCGTAATACTCAAGGTTAAAGTTGTGTGTGCAAGTTTTTCTTTCTTCTTATATCTCCACAACCACTTGAGGTATTCACTTGAAATTTTACAAATGTATTTGGGGTCATAATTGAAGATCCCTGACCCATAACTCTAACATGGATATATACTGAATTAATCCACTTTTTGAGCTTAGAAATTCCTGGTTAAGATTATGCGTGCAATTTCAATCTCCACAACCACCAAAGGTATTCACTTGAAACTTCGCACACGTCTTAAGGGTCATTATCGTGTATATAATATCCTGTTCCCATATAATAGTAATTCCGTATTATTTGATTCCCTACTGCGCATCTTAAATATATTAAATAGTTATAATTATTTTAAATAAAAAGAATAATACTTTTATGACATTGCATTTTATTTTAATATATGTTAACACATAAATACTGAGGGGGCTACCGTGGCCGAGAGGGTAAAGTCGCTGACTTTAACACTCACTCAGCCCCTCACCGCGTGGGTTCGAATCCCGGCAGGGTCATTTAGATTTTCATGTGAGAAAGCCCTCCAGCTGGCTTGCGGTAGGTCGGTGGTTCTACCTGGATGCCTCCGTGCATTCGGGGTCTTCCTCCACCTGTAATTAGATGGACGTCGCTATATGACTGAAATACTGTTGAAGCGACGGTAAACTTAAATAGACAAGTTTAGTCACACATACATACTGAATGTTAAAAGTTTATATTTTTTTTCTTCAATATTCAAGTAACACTTGTTCACCTTCTTATAAATAGTCGCTTCGTCCATAGTTAGAGATATGTCTAAATTTTCAAGTAAACTGTTTAAACCACATTAATACTTGAATATACTTGAAATAATACTTGAAAATACTTGAATTTCAAGCATAGCTTTTTGTCAGTGGTAAATAATTGAAGTGACAATTTCTTTGGTGGTTTCTTATCATAAGGGACGGTTTGATGAATTTATACTTTCGTAAAACTACATATGTAAGGTGTTCAGTGGGATGGCTCCCCGACCCCTGCATACCAAATACGGGGACAATAAAATGTTATTTAAAAAAAGACAACGCTCGTAATATGTTTTTTAAGCATAATTATTGTAGATCACTGTAGTCGTTTAGTTACGTTTAGTGAAGCCTAGTAGAACAGCTAAGTTATTTATAAACGCTGTAGAAGTTACACACATAAATGACTTTATGGCATATAAAGTATATGACTTTATGAGAAACCCCGGGACTGAAGAAATTTTGAAGTGCGGACGTCTCCTTTGGGTGGTTCAACCATCAACGCATTTCAGTACATTAGGAGGAAGAAAAGTGATGATATGAAAACTAGAAAAAGTAGGTTGCAGTGGATGGGGTTTTGATAACGTTTTGCCTTTATTAAAATCTGAAGCTTTTTAGTCTTAAAATAATACGAATCAAAAGTTTCACGCAAAAGATCATTTTTTTCGGCATTGTTCAGGGCAGAGATTTGAAACTTTCGATGACTTCTTTTTGCAGCTGAAATAGAACTTGTTTATAAGTTTATTTACCATAATACAGACCAGGATATTGAATTTAGTTACGTTTACACAACGGTCGAAAATGTGGAGAGATTTCCGTTATTTAATCCGATAGTATGCTACGATCAAATCTTCACGTTGCTGTCAATATTTATATTATTTAGTTACAAAGGTTGTGGTTCAGGACAAAATAGCAACAACAGTTGAAATAAAGATATTCACTGTTGCCAGTCCGCTGGTGACATTGGATCTCCAAAGTTAATGATGCTCTCAGGGGTTGGTCCGAAAAGGACAAATACGACTTACCAGTCATCGAATATCTTCCCGTTGGCAAGAACTTACTATATCATCTCATATTAGGAATATGGCCAGATGCGAAACATAACCATGCTTCTTTTCTTCCTCTAGCTTCTAATTTGTTACACGTGCAGTTCAGGAGTGGTCCATTAGCTTCAGAAAACAATGTAGGCTGCGCCTATGTAACATTTGGAACTGGACCATTGACAGAGCCAGATTTACAGATTACCATGGCTCCAGTATAAATTCCTTTCCATCTGTTTGGATCGGGCAGCAGTGAAATACACGTAATAAGCAATAGTTCTGGTTTTATATTCATTAACTTCCTTATGCATCCTAGAAGCAGAGGGTATCTAACACTTACATCGAATGATCCTTTTGATAGGCCTAATGTGAATTCTAATTATCTTAGTGAAGGGTAGGAAATTTAAACACTCGTGAACCCAGCTGATGTTGTGGAGAACATTCTAAATCCAAAATCAATGTCAAAATACAATTCTTCGATATACGTTAACAAAGTCAAGTCTCGTTTTGTAGGGAATACAGGTTTAACCCTTTCCCTCATAGAGGAAACCATGAAAAGACATATGCGAACAGCATAAAACCGTATCAGCCTGCGAGTAACTCGCAGGCTGATCAGGTTTTATGCTGTTCGCTGCTCCTCAGTGGTCTGGAAATGAGGGCTTTATAATTAAATTTGATAAGGTTTAACTGTGGTTTTCTGCAGATCAGGCTTTATGTGGTACCTATTGAGTGCGTCAAAATGAGTCTATAATTATGAGGGAAAGCGTTAAATACCACGAGTTATTTTGTGCAGTATACGTCGCTAAGTGCTCCTGGCCGGAACATGTAAAATGGGGGCTGCTGACGATCCAGGGGACTTTGATAGTCAATGGCGTAAATGGATTGAGAGCGGTTGACGCTTCTATCATGCCGAGTATAATCTCTTGAAATACAAACATTCCATGTTTGATGATTGGTAAAAGGGAGCTCATGTGATTCTGGTGGACTTTTATACACAACCTTAATACATAAAATGCTTTAATACGGCTGCCTTCCTTTTTTTTCAAATGGCATTGTTAAACGAAATCCTCACATAATACATCCGTTCCAATACAAACTTTTAACTTTCCATTAAGCATAATCATTGTAAACCATTTTAGATGAAATGCTACCAGTATTTCAAATATTATTTTCGATGACAGACTTTCTTGTATTTGCATATTTCAATCATTTAACATCCTCTGCAATTCACGTTGAACAAACAAGTTCATCGAACGATTGTAAAAATGAGTGATCAACGTTAGATTTTGTTTAATTTGTCATATACTCTCGCTAAATATACAATACATTTTGTACTGCCATTGAATGTTTCTAAATATAAATGTATTAAGTGTCTGTCATACGTATTTTAGCCAGTGATAAATGTTAGAATAGCATCGTTTAATATGTTTTTCGTCGTTTTATGTCAATAGGCTCACCGACATTCCAAATAATTGTAACTGCTCTCCTATTTATTTACATATATTTGTTTTCGAGTATTTGTAATAATCTAATAATCATTACGGAAAAAACACAGAATAAATTTTATGAAACTATTCAATTATAACTAATTGACCCTAAACTACCCCTATAATAATCGATGCATGGAACCTACATCGTTGGATCAGCAGCATGGAAGATTGAACAGTGAAAATTACATAAACATTCCTACCAATGGAACACTAGAAAATTACAGTCAAAAGAGCCATATGGCCCTAGATTGCTCATCAGAGTACATAAGCTTATTTAAAAACATTCTAATAACGTGGTTAACTCCAGTAGCATCCAGATTCAAATTTCAGATAAAAAGAATTCTTAAGTAAGTCATCTGGAGGCCTCATTATTCATGCGATCTACTTTTTGTTTAGAAAAAAATGACAGACAACGATGATGTGACCATTTGTACAAACTTAAAGAAATTAAATTCTTACCATTGGTTTTATAGACGAAGAATTTATTTTATATAGAGTATATAAGGAAATTAGCCGACCCCTAGGGGCCATTTTTTTCTAAAGACCAACTTTATTTTAGCAAATATGGTAGACAGGCATAAAGTGACCATTTGTTCTGAATGAAATTAACTTCTGGCCATTGACTTCATAGAAGAATAATGAAATTTTCTATATAGAGTATATTAGAAAACAAGCTGACCCATGGGGGCCTCATTTTTGAAAGGAGCAATTGTGGTAGACAGCCATGAGATGATCATTTGATCACAGGTGAATGAAAAATTCATTAAATGAAAAACTAATGTACTGACCGGTAAACAGTGAACAGTAGGAGGACATACATAGAGCATGTATAAAACTGATGTACTGACCGGTAAACAGTGAACAGTAGGAGGACATACATAGAGCATGTATAAAACTGATGTACTGACCGGTAAACAGTGAACAGTGCGAGGATATACATAGAGCATGTATAAAACTGATGTACTGACCGGTAAACAGTGAACAGTAGGAGGATATACATAGAGCATGTATAAAACTGATGTACTGACCGGTAAACAGTGAACAGTAGGAGGACATACATAGAGCATGTATAAAACTGATGTACTGACCGGTAAACAGTGAACAGTAGGAGGATATACATAGAGCATGTATAAAACTGATGTACTGACCGGTAAACAGTGAACAGTAGGAGGATATACATAGAGCATGTATAAAACCGATGTATAGACCGGTAAACAGTAGGAGGATATACATAGAGCATGTATAAAACTGATGTACTGACCGGTAAACAGTGAACAGTAGGAGGACATACATTGAGCATGTATAAAACTGATGTTCTGACCGGTAAACAGTGAAAAGTAGGAGGACATACACAGAGCATGTATAAAACTGATGTACTGACCGGTAAACAGTGAACAGTAGGAGGACATACATAGAGCATGTATAAAACTGATGTACTGACCGGTAAACAGTGAAAAGTACACCAGTATAATTATTAGAATAGGTCCTTTCATTCATAAACAACACTCTAAACTCTCTATTGTAATTATAGTCATCACTCTGAAAGGATTTTGGATGCATCATAACCTGCTTTTTATATTTAAACCGTGTTTTTGATACGCTATCTTTAAAATCCCATAATATCTGTTTTCTGTACCCGTTTCTTTATGAAAAGATGGACCACTTTAAATCAACATCATTACATTATGGAAATAAGATACAAAAATTGGATTGCGGTGTTATTTGTCATACTTTATGTCCCGACCTGTATGATCCTGTCAAATATTTTATGAACGTATTGATATTAGCGAGGAAACATTTTTTTAGTTCACCTGAGCACAACGTGCTCATGGTGAGCTTTTGTGATCGCCTTTTGTCCGTCGTCCGTCGTCCGTGCGTGCGTCCGTACGTCAACAATTTCTTTAAACAACATCTCCTTCTAAACTTCTCACTGGATTTTGATAAAACTTCACAGGAATGTTCATTATGGGGCCCTTTACCAAAGTTGTTAAAATTATTTTGATTGGTCAAAAATCTAGGTCACAGAAGCTAAAAATAGATTTTAAAAATGAAAATTTTAAAAATCTTCTTCTCCGAAGGCCTATCCTTTTGATTTTTGGTATGAAGCATGATCTTATGACTCTCTACCAAGATTGTTCAAATAACGGCCCTAGAGTAAAAAATTGACCCCGCCCCAGGGGTCACTTGATTTAACATAGGCTAATATAGGAAAAACTTGAAAAAATCTTCTTCTCCGAAACCACAAGGCCTAGCCTTTTGATTTTTGGTATGTAGCATGATCTTATGACTCTCTACCAAGATTGTTCAAATTATGACCCTGGGGTCAAAATTGGCCCCGCCCCAGGGGTCACTTGATTTTACATAGGCTAATATAGGAAAAACTTGAAAAAATCTTCTTCTCCGAAACCACAAGGCCTGGAGTTTAGATATTTGGTATGTAGCATGATCTTATGACTCTCTACCAAGATTGTTCAAATTATGACCCTGGGGTCAAAATTGGCACCGCCCCAGGGGTCACTTGATTTAACATAGGCTAATATAGGAAAAACTTGAAAAATCTTTTGTCTAGTAGATCACTACCAAGTTGTTCAAATCATGGCCCTGGGGTCAAATTTGGCCCGCCCCAGGGGTCACCTGATTTTACATAGACTAATATAGGAAAAACTTGAAAAAATCTTCTTCTCAGAAACCACAAGGCCTGGAGTTTAGATATTTGGTATGTAGCATGATCTTATGACTCTCTACCAAGATTGTTCAAATTATGTCCCTGGGGTCAAAATTGGCCCCACCCCAGGGGTCACTTGATTTAACATAGGCTAATATAGGAAAAAACTTGAAAAATCTTCTTCTCAGAAACCACATAGCATAGAGTTAAGATATTTGGTGTGTAGCATTGTCTGGTGGATCTCTACCAGGTTTGTTCAAATCATGACCCTGGGGTCAAAATTGGCCCCGCCCCAGGGGTCACTTGATTTAACAAAGGCTAATATAGGAAAAAAACTTGAAAAATCTTCTTCTCAGAAACCACAAGGCATAGAGTTAAGATATTTGGTGTGTAGCATTGTCTGGTGGATCTCTACCAAGTTTGTTCAAATCATAACCCTGGGGTCAAAATTGGCCCCGCCCCAGGGGTCACTTGATCTAACATAGGCTAATATAGGAAAAACTTGAAAAAAACTTCTTCTCAGAAACCACAAGGCCTGGAGTTTAGATATTTGGTATGTATTATTGTTTACTGGGTCTCTACAATGTTTTACAAATCATGACCATTGGGTCAAATTTGGCCCCACCAAAGGGGTCCCTGATTTTACAAAGGCTAATATAGGAAAAAACTTGAAAAATCTTCTCAGAAACCACAAGGCCTGGTGTTTAGATATTTGGTGTGTAGCATTGTCTAGTGTATCTTTTCTACGTTTGTTCAAATCATGGCCCTGGGGTCAAAATTGGCCCCACCCCAGGGGTCACTTGATTTAACATAGACTAATATAGGAGAAACCTAGAAAAATTTCTTCTCAAAAACCACAAGGTCTGGAGTTTAGATATTTGGTATGTAACATGGGCTAATCTACCCAGTTTGTTCAAATCATGACCCTGGGGTCAAAATTGGCTCTGCCCCAGGGGTCACTTGATTTTACATAGCCTAATGATACCAGGTGAGCGATCCAGGGCCATCATGGCCCTCTTGTTTCATTTTTCAATGTTAGATTTCTTAATCAGAATGATCATATTTGCTAAATTCTTCATAACTGGAGGAAATGAATGGAATAAGTAAAATGTTGGAAAATGAATAAAAGCATTCCTTTTTTACTTTTTTATTAATGTAACAGGATATATTATTTCAAATGGCGCCTTAGTGTTGTGTTGTTTCAAAATAAATTTCAACATATTGATTTTATATATTAATATGCCTCTTTTTGTTGCACGCAAGACATCAATCGCTCGAACACCTATATGCGCTTATCCATTGCTTTATGTAATAACGTCAGACTGTAATAGGGTAAGAGTGTAAGAATTGAGTAAAAATAAGTAAAACACAAATGTATTGCATTAAACTTTATTTGATGGTAGGAATATGATCTTTCACAGTTAAATTAGACTACAGGGCGCTTCATAATACGTATAGAAGTATCATAATATATGCATACGTCTTAAGCATGTCAACAAATACAGCCAAAATAACAAGTTAATGGACACTAATGATATTGCTACATATAAATTAATCTTAATATGCCATAGATTAAGCTAAACGGAAATTTGGTATATGAAGTCCGTTGTTTTCTATTGTTGTTTAGATTTTCTTCTTCTTCTTCTTTTTTTTTTTTTTACAAAAATTGATAAATTAAAAACACAACAAAAGTTGCACCCAAGGTAAGCATGGACGTTGTTGTTGTTGGCGGCGCTTCGTTGCACAGGTTCCCGTTACAATAGCAGATTTCGATGTTGTTGACGACGGAGCAGGAATTTTTCTGTTTAGAGATGACGCAAGATCTCACGACAGGTTCTATACCTGCAATGAATGAAGAGCAGTTCTTTAAGAAATATGTGATTTATGGTTTTATGAGTATAATGACGTAGTGTTTACTTCGGCTATCTTCGACACAATCCGTAACAATCCGTAACACTTGGCGATAATCGAAATCGAAGGTACTTCGGATTGAAAATTAAATAAAAATCAAATACGGAAATCTTAAAAACTTAAAGGTACTGTCTTTAAATCTTTTTACGGATACCCAAAATAGTCAAGAATTTTCGTGTTATGTCTCCTTGCATAATTATTCTAAAGAACGTTTGTCCAAATCGATGTCCTGACTTTTACATGGAAATCTTTTCACTTGTGGGTGGTGCCAGTCAGTTTATAACTTACTGATTCGTAACCTCATTTTTGTTGTCAATTCGTAACCATTTTCAAATTGTCGATTAATTCATATCATTTTCCAATTAACCTTTTTCGAATTGCCGATTAATTCATAACCATATTAGAATTAACAATCAATTCGTAACCATTATTACCGGCAAGTCATAACCTCCCATACATTTCCGATTAAGTATAATTATGTAAGTTATATGCAATAACGAACATTCATTTTCAAATCGTTTATTTTGATTTTTTTTCTTTTAAAAACAAATCTGATGCACCGTGAACTTGTTTTTTCCCCAGTTTCATGAATGGATAAACTGAAAACAAAACTTATGGTAAACCTTCACCATAGTGTTTAATTTTATTCATTGTGTGTTATAGAATATATCTTTGTAATGCTATTACACGGGCTTAAATATTTCAAAATTTGAAATCAGTTAAATGAAAACATTTAAGTTTCATCGTTGATAAATCAGGAATAAAAGATGGAGATATCTAGTGTTTCTTTAATTATTCTACATAAACTTACCGACCCCATTGGCGATTTAATTACTATGTTCTGGCTAAAAATAAATAATATGCTCCTTACCCCAAAGACTACACGCGCTAATTTTGTAAACTATGAAGCAAATATCCCCACGCCATACAAATTTCATTACAGCTGAACATTTTTTCTCGCTTAAAAATTGCCACTCACCTATTTACGTAACTAAAGATATGCGTGTGTTATGTAACTAAATTCCGCGTGTGTACTGTAATTAGATTACCGGTGTATCATAAAACAAAATTTCGCGTGTGTCGCGTGTGTAATGTATACATGTGTGATGTAACTAATTTCAGTGTGTGGAAAATATAACTACATTTCGCTTGTGTAATTTAATTAGATTACCTGCGAGTCCTTTAACTAAATTATGCATGTGTAATGTCCTTAACATATGGGTGTGTAATGTAACAAAACTGTGTAATATGTAATTGTATAAAACGTGTGTAATATCAATGAATTACAAGTAATTCAACGATATCAAAATGTATTTGCTTTAATATTACAAGGTCCTATCTTCCAGTCATTTAATTTTGAGAAAATCGACGTTAAAGGTTTAGCTTATTTGAACTTCATGTTGAACAAATTGTACCAAAGTTATAATCTGAACCTTGACACACTAAATCCTAAAAGATTTTGACGATAGAACTTTGTAATATTGCAATAAACTTTTCATTCTGCTCCAAAACAAAAACAAAGAATCTAGCTGAAGATATCTTTTTGAGACTTTTTCAACGATGTGTAGAACTCTAAATGACCTTGTTATGATAAGGCGACGATGCGTACAAGTGGTGCAAATGTGAATGATTGGCACAAAGCAGAAACTGGGGAAGGGATGTTTAAATGCGTGTATCATGTAAAGACTAAAGAATATACCGAACTCCATATCTATATCGTTTGACGATTTTGAAATGACAAACTCCATATGGTAAATTGTCAGAGAGTAGAATGGTCATTTAGTATTATTAGGTTTTCGCCCCTGCCGCAGGGCCAACACCAAGTACCTAGTTGCACATATCTTGCACATTATGGCTGAACAAGTTATTGTACTTTGTTATACTTATTGAATATTTTTGTCATCTTCAATAATAATTTTTATTTAACTTCACAGCATAATAAGTTTTTGTTTTAATTTAACTTCACAGCATCATTAAGTACCAAGCCTTGCTGTTATTCAAACCACGCGGCACGTAAACTGAATGAAATTGCTTTAGTGAAAACCGGTGAAATCGCGAATTCGATTGGTTACATACAAAAAAATAGGTACAGATTCGATTCTAGTCAGGTAAATGGAGAACATGCATTTCGTTGCTATCATAAGTTGCGCGTGAATCCCTAGTCAATTTAGGTGTAACACAATATCAAAACACGATCTATGTCTATGTGCTATATCAATGAAATACCGTCGCAGCCACAATATATCTGTATCTCTGATATACTTAACAAAAAGATTCACCGATATTGAATAGGGTCGTGTAAACATGCCCAAAGACGTTGCAAGGTTTAACAGTGCATTTATATGTCTATTCTTAAAGTAATTTCTGTGTTTAATTTAATAAATATGTGACTGTATATGGAAAAACATCTCGGAAAAATGAATAAAAGAGAAAAAAAAACACCTGCAAAATTCGAGTTCATCTAAAACAAGAAATATCTTTAAAAAAGATATTCGGCGTAGGATGAAAGAAAAACAAGATTTCCAGTCTTCTAGAACATTCCGAGGAAAAGCGCGCGAAAGACCGACGCACAACAAATTTAGTACGCTCTAGAAATAGTTCAGTATTTTTTCTATGAAATATACTTATTTATAGACGGTAATACAAAAAATTATATCTGTAAATAGGCTTGTTTGATATTTGTTCATATCATTATTGCATATGACAATTATGATATAAAAGCGTTATTAGTTGTTTTGGTTTTGGCGAATTAATTTTCAATGAGAGCATCTCGGCAGGCTGGAAGAATTCAATATACATAGTAATTAAGGGGTTTCATGTCATAACACGGTGGATTCTTTTTTGTTGTTTTAAATCATTTTCACAAAGTAGCATTCCTCAATTGATGGAAAAGGATTGTATTTAACTTACTGAAATCACTTTCATGTTTACATCAAAAAGAAAAGAAATAACACCAAGCTGAATGATATATACAAGCTGCACCCCTTATTTACAGTAACTTTATAGTCCATAACGATGCGTTAACCAATAACAGGAGTCCTTTTATTCAGCTTAGAATTATTTACCGCTGTTAGCGTACATTTGATTGGTTTAAGATGCGAGTTGAAATCGAAATTATACAGCTACGCCGAAAAAATGGTAGGTAGCGAACACCAAAACAAGGAAGTTCCTATACGTTTAATTGCAGTTCAGCAATCAACCTAATTTAATTACCGTCTTGTAATTATATATAGAATTATCTTTTCACATATGATATACACGCAGTTGTAGTTATATATATTATTTATAGTAATTAACATGTACACAATAAAGCGATCTGATATATATAAATTACTTTGAACTATTGTCTCTTGGTCTGAATATTCGTGAGGCTACGGGTCTCTGAAACCTTGTCTGACTTTTGTTTTGAAATTGATATCTACGCCTAATTGGTCTATTACGAGAATGAGCGCTTGGAGCATATTGCTGTTGACCAATGATTTCATTTAGCTGGGTAATCTCTTGATCTCTAGATTTTTCCAATTGTGAGATCATGTCATTCAACTGATCAAACATTGACTTTATCTCACTCAGTTAAAAGTTTGACCTACCAGTCTTACTAACAGTCTTTCTCAGCATCATTTGACTCAGACTCAAGTTTATGGAGCCCTATCTTAAGGTCATAATC
This sequence comes from Solen grandis, assembly GCA_021229015.1. NCBI lineage: Eukaryota > Metazoa > Mollusca > Bivalvia > Adapedonta > Solenidae > Solen > Solen grandis. Next base: position 30,193,501 of record CM037786.1, read on the forward strand.
AGGAATGGTATCAAATTTGTATGATACCATTTCAAAAGACCGTGATAAAGCACATTTTTAACATGGATTCACCTGACTTGATGCATGGAAATTCACATGCTTGTGCATAAATTTCTTCTAAACGAGCAGGATAAGCATTTACTGGCTCTTTTTTTTCTTGCCTACAGGAATAAAATTGTTTTAGAAGATATTCCGTAGTTTGAACTTGGCCATATGTACTTTCAAATATATCAACTATATCATCCAAAGTACATTTTATACCTATGCGCCTAAGAATATTGGCTGCTTCATCCTTGCATGACCTTCTAACTCCGTATAATATTTGTCCTGGAGTGTATATTTTCTCTGCTACAAGACATTTTATTTCGTACTTCCAAATTGGGAAAGAAACTTTGCTCTTACCTTCTTCTTCTTCTTCTTCTTCTTCTTCTTCTTCAGAGGAAGTTGAGATATTCGCTGCCATTCCAATCAGTTTCTTTACATCTTCCTTCAGCTCTTTGAAATTTTCTGCAAAATCAGCTTCAGTTTTAACATTAATTGCCTTGACAGCATTTAGCAACAGTTCACCTTCCGCAGACAGAGTCGACATATTGACACTGTAAGTAATTCCTATTATAGCCAAGATAAAGTATGAAATAAAATATGTGTGACAAACATAAAATTAACTATCCTAAAATAAAAAGAAATTGTTATATATAGACACTGCTTTGTTTTCTGACCTCACTGTCCAAATATATATTGACAACATAAAAAAAAACCATGCCATCAATCCACTATGTCTTTCCCACCACACTTCGTACTCTAGGCGTGGGTATATATTTTTAATATCATCATCCTTAGTATGGGGTAACAGTTTTAATTGACTTCAATGGAACGTTTTTTTCCCCGTTCCGTCATGGGCTTTCACAATATATACTGGTATACTTACATTGATTGTTTAACCACTTCATATACTGCATCTTCGAACTTGCCGCTGATCTTATGGGGACCTTTAAAAGCTAATATTCTAACAAGCACCTTCTGGCCTGTGCGAAAATTTTCATTTAACTCAGAAACATATTCAGACGCAAAACTGTCAAAACCAAGATGGATTTTCATATCAATGGGAAGCTTGTCTTTCTACTGAACATAAGTTCAAACGGTGAAAATTTGGTAGAACTAAGCTTTGTGACGTTATACGGATAGAAACGTGCAGATACATATTCTTTCCAATTGACATTTTTGCATTCTTCTAAGGTCGATTAGTCATATTCCATAACTGGTACGAAGTTATCAGTGTTAAATCGACACTTAAATGTCAAATCTCAAAAACGATGTTTCCGCTTTATTCCTGAGTTTTGAAATTACATATACTCGTATGTGGAAATTCTATCTCGGGTAGTTGAAGATAGAAGGGAAAATGCCTGCAAAACAGAAAAATTGAATGTTTGAACTTACATAACAAACAAGTAAAACTTACTGTTTGAAGCTTTTACTTTCACGCAGGAACCCATACAGGCTACAGATGGAAAAATACGCTGGTTTTTGTCAAACGGGTCGTTACAACCAAAGCAGTAAAAACATTGGTTTGCAGTCACAACCCGACCTAAAACAATCAATATTTACGTACATACTAATATTGTTCCAATATATCAACACACAACATTATTTTGCATTTACTCGTTTAATGGTTAAAACATAGACAAGAAATATTGCTGCTAAAAATTTGCAACGTTGTTTAGGTAAAAAAATACTTTCAAGTAATCTATAATGCAATTACATAGCCGACAACAAATAATACGCTGCCAGTTTTGCGCAAAATGGCAAATGTATCAAAGTAGTGGTGCTATACAAATGCAATTAAAACTAGAAGTCGTTTGTTTAAGATACAAACGAAGCGGCTTTCCGTTTGCTTATTTCAAAGGTATTGAATATATAAGTTAATACAAAGAAATTGAATAATGAAGCATAATAATGTAAGATTTAATACTTAAATCATCATTATCATAAATATATATTATGTTAAAAAATAAGCTTTATTTTTTTTTTTTTTTTTTTTTTCATCCATTTCAATCCATTTTAAAAGTTTTTTTTATTCTTTATTTAGAATTTATTTCTTCGTAAGCATATGATTTAACAAATATTCATTGCAATTTGATCTATATCATTGAAATTGTAAAAAAAGAAAAACAACTTCTTTGAAATCCATGACTTTCAACCTTTAAATTTTTAAAAAGGTTAAAGGAGGGTTAAGCAAAATAATGAAAATAATTTCTTATTGCTAAACGTCTTGAAACTTTCAACAAATCATTTGCTTTATATATTTGCTTATTTTTACAGACTTAGAAAAAGAAACCGTTAAACATTAAAGAAAACATAAAAAAACGATTGGTAGATATACATGTATTTGTCAATTTCTTCAGGTTTCAACTTATGCTAAGTTTTGACATTTTTGAAAATTTTAAGTTCATTGATACGATTGGCGATTTTATATGATATTTAGTATGCATGACATCATTACCACGTGACTAAACGACCATTTCTTAAAGTATGCATCACTTCAATTTTAACTCTTTCAAATCTGAAGATCTAAATAAGATTGATTAAAAATTCCAAAGCGACAAATTCTTGTTTTGTTTTTTCAATGACGTCATAACAACGTGACTTAAGAGATAATCATTTAGAAAATAGAATGTAAACCTCTATGCCGATATGTAGTCCAATTTTCATGCTTCTAACGCATCAGGGGGTTTTGTAACTTTTAAATATATTTTTAGGATTAAAGTTCGAAACTCGGTATTGCCATGAAATCTTAATCTGTTCGAATTTGGAAATTTGAATGCAACGGTGCTCATCTACATTCTAACGAACATCTTCCGTGGAAATATCAAGATAATCCGACCAGAATTTAAGGTTCTAAAACGCAAACACACTTTTGATGCTGACGTCAAATATGACGTCATCTGACGTCCTTGTAAATTAAAAATAATTGAATGTATAAAAAGATACCTTTTTATCACTGCAATTTCAATTTCAATAAAATTGACTCAAAATGTATGATGCCAGAGCGAGAGAAATCTTTGAAAAAATAGGATTTTTTCCGTTAAATGACGTCATAACCACGTGACTACAGAAAAATATTTAAGAGAAAAGAAAGTAGACCTCTGGGCCAATAATCTGTCCAATCTTCATGCTTCTTACTCATCATTAACCTTTGTAACATTAAATAATAGTTTAAGGATCAAAGTTCGCAACTCGGTTTTGCCATAATTTCTTAAATTTTTCGAATTTGAAAAATTGATAGACAAGGTGCACATCTACATCATAACATACATCTTCCGTGAAAATATCAAGATAAAACGACAAAAAATAAAGGCTCTAGAGCGCGAACAAACTTTAAAAGCCGACGTCAAATCTGACGTCATTTGACGTCATTGAAAATTGAAAATGATTGAAATTAAAAATTTGAACATTTTTGTCGAGGCAGTTAAATTTTCATGTTGCTCAGACGCTGGCAACATATTGAAATTAACTCTTGGATTTGGTTGGAAAATGAGGAATAATAATAAGAACTAGAAGTCGTTTGTTTAAGATACAAACGAAGCGGCTTTCCGTTTGCTTATTTCAAAAGTATTGAATAAATAAGTTAATACAAAGAAATGGAATAATGATGCATAATGATGTAAGATTTAATACTTAAATCATCATTATCATAAATATAAACTTATGTTCAAAAATAAGCTTTAAATCTTTTTTTTATTTTCATCCTCTTAAAAAGATATCGATAGAGCATATATATGGGTCTTATGTGATTAAGCAACCTTTTCTTTCGTGCAGAAAAAGAAAGCAGGAAAATTTTAAGATAATACTATCCTCAAGAATTTTTTCTTACGTTATTCAATCGATTTTTTTTATTCTTTATTTAATATCTTTTTCTTTGTAAGCATATGACTAACCAAATATTCATTGCAATTTGATCCACAATTGAAATTGTAAAAAAGAAAAAAAGACTTTGAAATCCATGATTTTCAACCTTTAAATTGATTGAGTTTTACGTTTGCAAAAATAGATGGAAACAAAAGAAGAGGTGTAAGCAAAATCATGAAAATAATTTCTTATTTCTATGTAATTAAAGTTATAAGCGTCATTTTCTTAAGGTTTGCAGAAAGCCGTGAAAGCAAATGCAATAAGATATCCGTTTTGTTTTTCTGGCTCTAGTATAATTTTATTAATTCATCGTAACTGCGACTCTTTTAGTAAAAAATGTACCACAATGCACTATTCAACGCAGGCACTCATTCCTGCAAAAGAACAATCGGATCTTGCTCAAACAACCAAATGACCGCTTTCATTTCTTTCTTCAAATTAATATTTTTTCATGAATTAGCCCTATAAAGAAAAACATGAATAAGTCATGTTTGATAACGTAATCACTTGATTTTTTCTGCGCATGTCAAGGCATGGCAATATTACTTATTAAAAGTTGATATGTCCAATCTTATGATTTTTTTTAAAATGTATTTTGCTTACAAATCAATGTTCATAAACAAGTGACACAACTTAAATTCCTTATGGTATGCTTTAGATTGCCTCAATACACATGATGCTGAAGTGCAAATACAAATTTAAAATGAATGATTTTAATATTTCAACCTCGGCAAAATCAAGTGACTAAAGAAAAGTATCTGTTTTGGAAAAACATGATTAGCTAACGTTCTATTAATCCAGAAAAAAATATCTTCGAGAATGCCAACAGGTTTGTTTTCACATTTTCAAGTAGGCATTCCATCAAACATGAATATCTGCCATGTTTGATGACGTAATAACTTAATTTTTTCAAGACATTATGAACGTACTAAGTTTCGACATTTTTGAAAATTTTAAGTCCATTGGTCTAATTGGCGATTGTATATGATTTTTAAAAAATAATTCCTGCTTTAGTATGCATGACGTCATAACCACTTGACAAATCAAACATTTCTTGCAGTATGCATCACTTCAATTTTAACTCTATCAATTCTGAAGATTTCAATTAAGATTGATTCCAAATTCATGATACCAGATCAAGAGAAATGTTAAAAAATGCCGTGTTGTCTTTTTAATGACGTCATAACCACGTGACTTAAAAGAAATTCATTCAGAAAAAAGAATGTTAACCTCTATGCCGATATGCTGTCCAATATTTTGTTAGGAAAGGGGTAAATAAAAATTAATTAAGGACCTTTTTGGTTTTGCCTTTTTTTTTTGGAAATTTGAATGCCAAGGTGCAAATCTACATCCTAAAATACATTTTCTGTAAAAAATATCAAGATAATCGGGCCAAAATTGAAGGCTCTAGAGCGCGAACAAAATTTTGATGCTGACGTCAAATCTGACGTCATTTGAAGTCATTGAATATTAAATATAAATTAATTTATAAATTTAAACTTTTTAATCGCTGCAATACAATTTTCATACAGAATGAGTCAAAAGTCATGATACCAGAGCGAAAGAAATTTTTCTAAAAGTTGTTTTTTGTCGTTTTTATGACGTTATAACCACGTGACTTAAGTAAACATTGAGAAATAGAAAGAAGACCTCTATGCCGATTTGCTGTCCAATTGTCATGCTTCCAACGCATCAGGGGGGCTTTGTTACCTTAAAATGTAATTTTAGGACCTAAGTTCGAAACTCGGTTTTGCCATAAAATATCAATCTTTTCTAATTTGGAAATTTGAATGCCAAGGTGCACATCTACATTTTAAAATACACCTACTGTGAAAATATCAAGAAAATTGGACCAGAATTGAAGGCTCTAGAGCGCGAACAAACTTTTAAAGCTGACGTCAAATCTGACGTCACTTAATGTCATTGAAATTGAAAACACTTGATTTTAAAAATTTATACTTTTTTGTCGAAGCATTTAAATTTTCATGTTGCTTGGTCATTGGCAACATATATAAATTAACTCTTGAATTAGGTTGGAAGAAGAAGAATAATAAGAAGAAGAAGAAGAAGAAAAAGAAAAATATAAACATAACAAACCCTATACGTTTTCCGCAAGTTTGCGGAAAGCCGTAATAAACATAACAAACCCTATACGTTTTCCGCAGGTTTGCGGAAAGCCGTAACTAGAGTCGCTAACGCGACAGCACAGGCCTTCGCGGGCACAACAGTATTTGGTGCCTAGTAATGCAACAAACAGTTCCATTTAGTATACAAGTTGCATGGTTCAAATATTGAATAACCACTTTGAAAGAAACACCGATTTACAATTGGTCAATAAAGGATCAAATTTGGAACTTCCGTTAAATAACCAAATCATGCCAAATCTTCGAAACCAAAACATCATTGGAAAGAGCTCTCCAAGCACTTACACTTTTGTCAATATTCTCTCGATAAAGTATTTTTAGTTTTGGGGCTATTTGGGGCCGAAGAAAAGAAAAATAAATGTAATATGACCTTGACCTTTGCATGTTTTTAAGTTTTAAATTGTGATGCCCTTTAAAACATAAAATTACATCATCTATGAAAGAAACATGAAGACTGAACAAAATTAAAGTCAGGAGGGACAAAAAAAAAAGAAAGAAAAAGAACATATTTTTGAAATTTTAATTTTTCCCAATTTTTAGTGAAAATTGACCGCTTCTAGTGGACAAACAATGCATGCACTAAATTCGCCAACCCAAATAAATTGTGCGTATATGTCTTGCAAATTATATAAGGCAAACATATTTTTAAACTGTTCTTAAACAAAAATGGGCATGTTTTTCGTAGATCAATCCTCATTTGCACAGTTTTTTGCAAGGTTCGAGCATTCAATCTCTTCTAACGCAAATATTTTCCTGTACCCGATACGTTGAAATCCAAAATATTCTAATGGGCTGTCAACAAGGAACGGAATGCTGAAAATCGAATACAAATCAGACTTCAACTTTTTGAATTAAAAGATAAAGAGTGATTTCAAGCAAAGCGGCCACTAGCGGCAAAATGAGAAAAAAAAATGATTTTTTCTTTACCATTAGGTACCTAGCAATGCAGCAAATAGTTCAATTTAGTAAACAAGTCCCATGAGTCGAACATTCTATTTCTTAAATATCACAATTTTAAGCATAAAAACTGATTTACAATTGTTCCAAAAGGGATCAAACTTTGGATTGCCGTAAAATGGCTAAATCAATAAAACAAACATGATCTTCAAAAACTAAACAACACTGGAAAGTGCTCTTCAAGAACTAAACTTTGTCCATAATTATACTCTCGCTAAAATATTTGTAGTTTTGGAGCTATTTGGGACCGAAGAAAAAAACAATAATCGTAATATGACATTGACCTTTGCATTTCTTTTTAATTTGTGAGGCCCTTAAAAACTCATGTTTTGAAATAATGATTCTTCCAAAGTTTTAGTTAAGTTTGACCGCTTCTAGTGGACAAACCATGTATTTCCTAAATTCGCCACCCCATATATTTTGCGGGTATATGACTTGCAAATCATATACAGCAAACATTATTATTTTATTTATTCTCAATCAAAAGTGGGCAGATTTTCCCGTAGACCTATCCTCATTTGCACATTTTTGCAAGGTTCTAACATTCAACCTCTTCTAGCACAAATATTTTCCCATACCCGATACTTCGATATCAATCAAATTCTGTTGGGCTGTCAATAAGGTTCAGGATGCTGAAAATCGCATTCAAATCACTTTTTGAGTTATAAGCAAAAACGTGATATTATGCAAAGCGCCCCTAGCGGCATATATTGAAACAAAATTAAACAAATACATCTAGACACAGGTTCATATTAATGTTAATGTATGTCTAAAGTTTCACGACTGTAGCTTTCGTCATCTGCCCGTAATCGCGTGCAAGAAATGGGTGGAAGAAAAAAAAAAAAAAGATCAAACTGAAGAAAAAACAAAGTTTTCGCCCTGCGACAAGTACCTTTTGTCCTGCGACAAGTACCTCGTGTCATCAGACAGAGAACTGCGACTATTCCAAATAATAACCGATTCAATGGCATCGCAATTGTTGTTGTTTTATATGTATAACCGAGTTGTATGCTCAAACTGTGCCGTCTACGTTTCAGCTGCTGTCAACATTAATTGTGGCAGCCTATTACCCTCAAGAGTTGATATATAAAGTGACCAAGTTGTAAGTATGCAAATTAGCCGCTTCATAGCCATGTATTCATAAGTCTGTATCTATGTGCGTGTTTTATTTTGTTCAATCATTACATCAGTTATTGTTCGTGAATTCAGTTTTGAATAGGAGTTTCTACTTGTTCAAGTAAATATGTTATTTTTTTTATTTTTTTGGAGTTAAACATTTTATCGTCCCCGTCACATAGGTAGCAGTGGGTCGGGGATCCATCCCACTGACTACCTTACAATAAATATTTATGCATATAGTTGTTAATTAACTCCAGTTTTGTTATATATAGAATATATAAACAGAATATGAACAAATATAGAAAAAAAAAAAGAAGAAAAAAACATGAATAGTTAAATAAATTTATCTTTAGTAGTGACGACAACCTTGATTATACATACATAAGTAATAACATGACACCACTTTCTAAGCAGTAACTAACCTTTTTCTAACAATATATTATAATAATAATTTTTAACAACTATGCATATTCTATTCACTGCAAATTATTCATGTTGAAAATAAAAGAGTAAAAATACATGTCTTCCTTCAAAGATATATCATAGACATAACTGTTTTTATTAATAGCAATACTTTATAGTTTCTACCTATACAAACTTTTGAATGTTTCATACTTTTTTTTTTTTTTTTTTTTTTTTTTTTAGTATGATATATTTGCGACATAGATCACTGACTGTATTGTATACTACAATTTATCCAATGGACATGATTACATTTAAACTGAGCTTACAATTGTCCATCTTGTATTTTCTGCTTCGGTATATATAGTATTTTTAAAAATGTCGATTGCTAGTTTGAAGCGTTGTTTAAGACCATATATGGTTGGTATTACATTTTTCATCTTGCTTAAGTTAATATTTTTTTTCATTTGTAAAAACACTAAATCATATTTGTTGTCTGTTTCTCCAGATCCTAATATCACAAATGATTTGTCAATGTTTATTGATGGTTCATATTCTTTTATTTTATCAATCAAATATTCTATTATTGGTTTAGGTTTTTGCACATTCCCCAAAAAGATGGATTATTATTTCTTCTTTATTTTTACAAAAAGTACATAAATTATTTTCTTTTATTTTCATTTTATGAAGAAGAGAATTAGTACCTAGTATTCAATGTAATATTCTTGTTTGCAACCACTGAACATAAGTATCATTTGTACATTTAAAAGTGTAAGTGTAAATAGCTTCCCAGTTTATATTCGATTTGCTTAATTTTTCAATCCATTTACTTTTACTGGTAGGTATTTCAGTGTTTTTTGACAGTATATTGTAAATATACTTGTTCATATCAGTATAAGTAATAATAGGCTTTATGTAAACATTGTTTCTAGGATTCTGAAATAGAATAACAGAACAATTATTAAGCAGCATTTTCTTTTTCTTAGCATAACTTAATATTGCACATTTTAAACTATATAAGTGCATATAATTTATTTTTGTTTCAGTAAATATGGCATTATGTCCCCTTGCGAAGGCGTGCATTCGTGAGATATGTGTGAAGCAATCACAATGACTATTAAGAGAAGAAGCATTTGTAGCTTTTGTTCGAACACTAAAACATATTTAAAAAAAAAAAATATGAATGTTATAAAATGGTTAAGTTGATGCCTGCGTTTCGAAAACGACATGGTTTGTTTTTAAGGTCATATTTTGTCCAAAAAAGGGGCTTTAATCAATCTGATAACCTGTCTAATTTGTGGGTCTTTTTAAATTTACCAAACAATGTTAACATCTCTTCACAGACACTGATAGTGTATACACATGTACTGTATTTAATGTACCCTCAGTGCATGGTCAATTACCAGATACGCTAATAATATATAAGTTGTCATGACATGATATCACAGCAGTGGAGACATGATGTTTGTATTTTACTAAACAATGTTTCATGAAAGACGACAGAAACCGGGGGACTCCTCATATCGGTGTACCAATTTTCGCATTTTAGAGGTACCGACAGGACTGTCGGAACACGCGGTTTATGCACCAACTTAAAATTTAACATTCGTGTTAATAAACGATAACTTTTACTTCTTTTTACACGGAATGATAAAATAAAAATTGAACAATTTCGTTTAGCATTTATGCATGTACTTGATAAATATTATATATAAGTGTTTGTTGCAGTATTGGGCTTATGAATTTGCATTTTAAAGCATCGTTGACGCGCTGTTTGAGAAGCTGTCTTCAGTATTTTAGATCATATATGAAGTATTAAGTACAATATAAAAGAAAACTTCGTGTAAATAAAATTAATTAGCTCGATTCTATTAATCACATCTTTTGGGACATTTAATTCCCAAGTCAACGTCACATATATATTTCCTGAGACAATTTAAGTGCTGGGTTTGATTAATGTTAACATCGGGTATACTATGATAAATTATCAATTTAACAGGTCAAGATTTTGATACTTCCAATAATTTTTTCAAGGCCTAGATAAACAGGACCAGTGTGTGTGTGGGGGGGGGGGGGGAGGAATTTCCATCGGTCAGTTGATGATGGCCCTGAATCGCTCACCTGATTAAAAATGAGCAACATATGTTGCATTTTTCATATTGACCTTCTTTTTGACTCAACATGTCCAAGATTTTATGAAAACAAACAATCAGACGAAGTTTCATGAAGATGTGGCAAAAAGTGGCCTCTAGAGTGTTAACAAGGTCTTTTCTTTGATTTGACCTTGTGACCTATGTTTTGACCCCACATGACCCAATTTCAAACATGTCCAAGATTTTATGAAAACAAAAATTCTTACTAAGTTTCATGAAGATTGGGCCAAAAAAGTGGCTTCTAGAGTGTTAACAAGGTTTTTCTGTGATTTGACCTCATGACCTACGTTTTGACCCCACATGATCCAATTTCGAACTTGTCCAAGATTTTATGAAACCAAACATTCTGACCATGTTTCATGAAGATTTGTCCAAAAATGTGGCCTCTAAGGTGTTAACAAGGTTTGTCTTTGATTTGACCTTATGTCTTCTTTGCTCAGGTGAACTAAAGACACACACACATGCGCAAACAAATAAACTTGTGTTAAAATGAAGAACAGCAAAACAATGAATTATATGAGTCCTCATTTTGATTACTACTTTAATTATCTATAGAGTCGAACGATCCATTATAGCCATTTATGGTGGGGTTTTTTTTGTACTCGTTATCGTATGATTTATATTTGAATGAACTCCTTAAAATGTTCATTGTGTCGCCGAATGATGGATAAAATATAAAATATACATGTATATAGAAATACGAGAAAATATGGTAGTAACAATTAATTATTAGTTATGTAATCACTGGTGTGGTAGTTTAATTCATCTTAGCCATTTAAGCATTGTTCTTCCATTTTTAATGTATATCTATATAATTTAACTTTTAAAAAATCATGGGTAATCTGTTGTATTGGAAAAAAGAATGGCTTATTTTTTAATCAACAACAATAGTCAGCATACATACTTAACACATTATAAATGCAGCTAAAATCATCATTCCAATAACCGATTTCTTATTAAAAAGATATTTTACAACCTTTTCTAGCATATAAGTTGCAATTTTTTATGTATTACAACGCATCATATTACAACTGATCGTTGGAATCTCAATACCGGATATTCAAATTTGATGCCTTTAGCAAGCAAAATATGCGTGCACTTGTTTGATCGTACCATCGTTATGCAATAAATAAGTATGTTTGCATGTCGAGTTCCTGTTAAGCCATGTAATATTTTAACATTACATTAACACAATCTTCTTTATATAATTTTTTTATCATTTTATTATAGAAGTTGTCAGGGCACACAACGAACAATTATTGGGTTTAACATCCCACCGACAGTATTTCAGTCATTTGGAGATGTCTACTTGAGACAGATATAGTGCTGCCACACTGCAGTATCACACCGTAGACATGTGGTATGATATCATACCCAGCCACAGGCATAAATTTGCATAAATGGTTTGCATAATTCAACGCCGAGAAATCCAAAATGGCCACCAAGATGGCCGCCAAATGAAAAATAAAAACCAAAATATGTGATCATTTGTCTCATTACTCATTCTTAATGCAAGAAAAATAAAAATGTGTGAAATTTCTTTTCAGAAATGCATTTTCATAAAAGTAGTTCTTGCATTAAGGTCAAAGTAATATTCAAGGTCAAATTCAAGGTCAAGGGTCAAAATTTCAGAAAAATACAATTTTGAGCTAAAATTGTTAACTTTATTTTTTTAATTATTTATAGAAATTGATTTCAAATGAAACATTTTTCATCCAAAATTTTCAAAGCTTTTTTTAAATGAACTGACCCTATTTATTGAAAAACTTGGCATTTGTATAAAGTATATACATAATGGTAGGGTTATTACGAGCGACAATGTGATCCAAAATAGTGGTATGTGGGACAGTTATTGAAATAATCAGTGTTGTATATCAATTTGTTTGACAGGCTTTGCAGTTTGCAAAACCCCTTTCATAATTGGCATACTGGTGATATCTCATAAATCCTAGATGGCTGCCAAAATGATCGCCAAATGAAAAAAATAAGTGTAATATGTATCGATATTTGTCTTATTACACATTTTTATGTAAGAAAAATATAAATATGCAAAAGTTCTTTACAGGAAGCCTTTTTTCATGATTACGTACGTTTACTTTTATAGAGACCAAGGTCATATTTAATATCAAATTCAAGGTCAAAGGTCAAAACTGCAAGGGAAATGCAATCTGTGTGTGTGTGTGTGTGTGTGTGTGTGTGTGTGTGTGCAAAATTTCATAAGTTGATTTCATGGATCATTTCTTTAGAAAATAATTATATTAAATGTATTAAAAAAACTAGAAATAATTTTAATGGATGCTACAAATGCCGCATATTTTGACATGCCATAACAAAAGCAAATCAGATCGTTCAAAAATTCAATATGCTAGGTACTAAGAAACACAGCACTACAAATGGTTGGTTATTGTGAATTATTAGGATTTACCAAGGCAATTAAAAGAAAATGTCCTTTTTGTTGCCTGAGACACTGATCTTTCCTGATAATACACAAGTACATTGTATTACATCTTATAATTAAGAAAAAATTGGAGCTACGGTCATGTATGGATGGGCATTTACGTAAATAATCGGTTGGTGTAACTTACACATGCATTCATCTCAATAAGAAGTGCTTGCATATACATGCAAAGGTTAAGCTTTCTATTGACTATTTCATTTGTGTTATTAAGTTGTTTCTTCTCACTACTTATAAGTCTTTGTATACAGCTATAAATTGCATCAAAGTAAGTTCATAAATTGATGTAACTGACAAATGCATTCATCTAAATGAGAAGTGCCTGCGTATACATGCAAAGGTTTTGCCTTATATTGACTATTTCATTTGTGTTACTGAGTTATTTCTTCTCACTACTTATAAGTCTATGTATACAGCTTTAATGTGCATCTACGTAAGTTAGTAAATGACATTGTGTACGTTTGCATTGTATTTTATGCATCACTTGTAAATCTAATGTCCTGTGGCTAGTCTCTTAGCAGTAAGCATTAAGATGAATGCAGTTAAACGAATGAATATTAACGAAAACGGCAACCGGGAACCAGCAAAAATTGATCGTACTAAAATTCCATACGCCGTCCAGGGTTCTATAGCTCCAGCCGGTTTATTACAGGTCGTTTAGGTAAGAAATTTCACCAATAGCTTTATAATATTGTTTTACATCATATGTGCAAATTTCATTGATATATATATATATATATATATATATATATATATATATATATGTGTGTGTTTAAATTCCTTTTCAAAATTCACCTCAATACCTCACCGGTGGGGAACTTAACGCCGTCCGTGGTTTGAAGACACCACCCTTGTTATTTCAAGTCGTAATTGTATTAACTTTCACACGTTGCTTTAAAATGATATTTTACAACAACTGTGTAAATTTTATTCGAAAAGTTTATGTTTTTAATACAAAGTTACCTTTTACCTGTTACTTGATCTCGCACCTGTAAAGCTTGGTATGGTGGAATTATGCAGATACCAAATCCGGATCTAGTGTCTTCGTGTCAATCACGGAGCTACATTAAATCTAAGTATTCTCATCTCTGGTGTCAACCGATTTATTTTTGATAAGAAAAGAAAAAATGAAAAAAAAAGAGTCAATTAAGTTATTATTAAAGGCCCCCCCCCCCCCCCCCCCCCCGTTACTACATTGGTCAGAATCATATTGGATACGCACTCTAGTATTATCCACCCGGATTTCTATTGGTCATATAAATATGAAATTGGCCAATGCATAACAAGGTCTATGACCTTAAATGTGTGCAAATGTCATTTCAAAATTTTATCTCTTAGAGCACTTTATTTACTTTTTCATATCCTTACATATACCACGGCGGTCAGTCTCAGAAAGAAATATACATTACTCAATTTTACGCATGTTTTAATTCAAAGTCTTTTCTATATACTGTCCAAATTTCATATTGATATGACCAATAAAAACCTGGATGGCGCGATGATACTCTAGGGTAGCGTATATAAATCTTCCTATTTGAGTCTGACCGCCGTAGTATAGGCGGCTGGGCGATGATTTAAAAAAATATCAAAGCGAAATGGGTGGTACCATATATATTCCTATATGATTCTGACCACCGTAGTAACGGTGGGGACTTTAATAATAACTTAAATGGATAGATCACATTTTAATGTTATTAACTCTTTTTTTTTTCTTTTTTTTTTCTTTTTTTTTTCTTATTTAAAATAAAACGGTTGGCACGAAGACACTAGATCCAAATTTGGTATTCGCATAATAGCACCGTACTAAGCTTTACAGGTGCGAGGTCGATTAAAACAGGTAAAAAGTAACTTTGTATTAAAACATAACATTTTCGAATGAAATTTGCACAGTTGTTGTAAAATGTTCTTTTAAAGCAACTTGTGAAATTTCATACAATTACGACTTGAAATAACACGGGTGGTGTCTTCAAACAACGGACGGCGTTAAGTCCCTTTTCCATATTTCGCTTTCGATCATGGGGAAGGAAATACATAACATCAAAATCATCATCACTACCATCACCTTCATCATCGTCAGTAATCAAAAATCTTTATGATTAAAAAATATTACTCCTCTAGATAAAATCACAATAGTTTGAAATTATTACATCATAAATCCAAATTATTTATTTATTTATTTTTTAACAGGAATGTCATACAAAATTTTCAAGTTAAAGGTATAAGTTATGTTCTGCTTTCATCATCATCATCATCATCATCATCATCATCATCATCAATTGTACTTATTAATGGACGGACATATTGTATCAAACATATGAGTAAAACATGTATAAGTTGTGTTCTGCTTTCATCATCATCTTCATCATCATCAATGTTTTAGTCTGCAACTAATTTCGATTGATTTGTTTATTATCTGAATGCATGTTGTCAAATCATTCTGTACATTATTATTTTATGGTATTATCCTCAGTAGTAAGGGCGCCTCTTTGCATTCAAACAAACGGGCGCCATTTTGTTGACCTAGTTTCTATTTTTAGTAATCTTTGTTACTATTTATAGTAACTCATTTGCATATAAGCATTTTAGGGTATGACGTGTAGTGGCCAAGTTGTAGGCGGTCATTTTATTTTTCATGTGTGTATTGCACATGCGTTGTGGCCATTTTGGATTATAGTATGACACCATGATCTATATTTAGAATGACATGATCTATAGTTAGAATGACCATATCGGTAGAATGACCTCATGTTTGTCTCATTGATGTACAGAGCTGACTTGTACATTCGACCTAGGGCATGATCACGGGCATTGAGGGTCAGGTCCTTAGCCCTAGGCGGAGACTCATGGTGTACAATGGACAATTCAAACACCGTATGAGAAAAGAAATGGCAGCAATAAATAGAAAATACAATTGGTAAAATCACTACTTTAAAAAAAAAAGGAACAAAATACATTAAAATAAGTAATAATAAATGTATAAATATGTAATATAGAAAATAAGAAAAACTCAATAAATACATGTCAAAATTAAATGATTCATTGTTTTCAAAGAGAAACACTTACGATGTGAACAGTTCCCTATCTTCCAAGAGAATGAATACATTTCCGGTAACTACTCTTATAAAATGATTCATTATTTTCAAAGAGAAACACTTACGATGTGAACAGTTCCCTATCTTCCAAGAGAATGAATACATTTCCGGTAACTACTCTTATAAAATGATTCATTATTTTCAAAGAGAAACACTTACGATGTGAACAGTTCTCTATCTTCCAAGAGAATGAATACATTTCCGGTAACTACTCTAATGTGTTTTCCATTTTTGGTCAAAGTGTTTCCGGTTTCTATTTTTATTTATGCATATGTATGTATGTATGTATGTATGTATGTATGTATGTATGTGACCTTGTGTATTATATAGTTGAGTATGTTTGTATATATTCTTATATATTTGTATATGAATGTATTTGAATATATATGTATGTATGTGTATACATGTATGTATAGGGTATGAAAAAATCAATTATATGTATGTTTACGTGTGTTAGTTACCAATTACAAGATTACAAGAAAAGACGACAAAATTAAACATTTGGTAGTTTTTGTTGTTGTGTTAGTTTTATTATGTTTATCAATCTCAACACTTACTTAGTTTCTTGTTAATTATTCTTATGTTAGATTTACAAAATTATTACCTATTCCCCGTAACTTGTTTTCCTTGATATGTCAAAACCGAAAACAAACTTGCTAAAAAATGGTTTTGTGAACACGCTACTAGTTTTCCTCTATGCTCTGTACCTCTATCTGTGCTCTTATTTCTATTCTATTGGGGCAGTTAGTTTTGATGGCGTCTAATGTACTAAATCTATTGGCAGCACCAAGCACCAGGTACATGTATATGTAATATTTACTACCAAATAGGTAATGATATTTGTAGCTGGAGAGATTTCATTAGATTATTCTTTGGTTCATTATCACAAGTTAAGAACTGTTACAGAATCAAAATTAATGTGCTTTCAACTGTACTACTAAATTACTTATGTTATGTGCATTTTTTACAATTACATTAAAGTACTTAAGTCTTGACTCTGTTGTCAAAAATTATTGTTTAATTGTTATATTAGTATTATTGCTTAGCATGATTTTAATATTAACCTTGATGCAAAGTGGAGACAAAGAATCAAACCCAGGCCCTTTTAATAATTTAAACAGTCTTTATTTCTTTTATTGTAACATCAGAAGCATTAGAAACAAAATTGATTATGTTTCTCAAAACTTTCTTGATTTCGATATTATATGTTTCAATGAAACACATATTGATAACAATATTCCAAATAGTTTTCTTACCTTAACCCTTTCCCTCATAGAGGAAACCATGAAAAGACCTATGCGAACAGCATAAAACCAGATCAGCCTGCGAGTAACTCGCTGCTCCTCAGTGGTATGGAAATGAGGATTTTATAATTAAATTTGGTAAGGTTTAACTGTGGTTTTCTGCAGATCAGGCTTTATGTGGTACCTATTGAGTGCGTCAAAATAAGCCTATATGAGGGAAAGGGTTAACAGAACATTATGATACAATATATAGAAAGAACAAACACTGCCATGTTGGTAGTTTATTAATATATATCACAATATTATTCAAAAAACAATGTATGAGTTAGAAATATTTTGTTATGAATCTATATGGGTTAATATAAAAACAAATTTAGAAAATATTTTATTAGGTCTATTTTACAGCCCCAAAACAGCAGATGGAGAGTTCTTTGAAAAATTTAATCATAATATTGAAAATGCATTTGAAATATCAGGTAATACAGTTATTCTTGGAGATTTTAATAAAGACTTAATGAATCACACATTTCATAATTTTAAAAATGTGTTGTTTTCTAATTCCTACTAGAGGTAATGCATTACTTGACCCAATTATTATAGCAGTTGGAATTCGTTCATAATTTCTGGTTATTAACATTCCTAGATAAACAAGTGATCATAAAAGGACATACATTATATTACCTTTTTCATATCAGATACATACTTCATATAAAAGATACGTGTGGGTCTACAACAGGGCTGATTTCAAACTTTTTAATGAGAAGATTTAACGTTCGATTGGAATATCTTAAATGAAACAACAGTTGATAATGCCTGTAAAATATTTTTCTGATATATTTTTAAATTTTGCAAAATTATACATTCCTTCAAAACAAGTAGCAATAAGATCACATGATATACCGTGGTTTGACTCAACATTAAGAACTAATATTAGAATCAGAGATAGAATTAAAAACAATCTGGAAATTTAAATGATTGGGTTAAATATAGAAATGCTAGAAATAAGGTAAACAACATGAAAAAATATGCAAAAGAAAACTTATATAATAAAAAAAAGAACAAAAGGTATCTGAACTTAAACACAATGACAAACGTAGTTTTTGGAAAATTATAAGACATTTTGTGAAAAATAAAAATGATGACCCGGGAAATATAACTCCATTGCTTTATACCAATGCTTATGGTGAAACACATTGTTATACTTCAAATACAGATAAAGCCAATTATGTAATGATTACTTTGTATCTATCTCTACAATTAATGATGAAAACAACATGTTACCAACTTTAGAACGAAAAACTGAAAAGGAATTATCTACCATATTTATAACTGAACAAGATATCAATGATGTGATAAATACACTAAACATAAATTAAGCTTGTGGTCATGATATAAAAGTCATAAAATGTTAAGAAACACCGCAGAAACAGTATGTAAACCTTTGTGTATGTTATTTAACAAATCATCAACCGATTATTTACGTAAATGCCCTTCCATTCTTGTTCACTTTCAGAAATGGAACCCATTTCAAATTGGTAGATAACCATAGACTTCATATTGGCACAATTAAACCCCTTTTCAACTTCGAATATTCTGTGTGGATTAAGTTTATTTTGTAATGGTCAATTTTTCATAAAAAAACTGTCAAATAAATAACTTATCACTTTCAAAGTGGGAAACGATTTCAAAAGGGCAAGTAACACTTAAACTCATTTTTGCACAGTTACGCTCATTTATAATTTAGATCTTTCTTTGTTGTTCACTTAAAAAGATGTCAGATTCTCTGAAGTTTGGAATATTTAATTTTTTTCCATACAAGTTCTTATCTCAGTAAGAACTAAAGCTGGGATACTGAACCTTCCCACATGTGTTTGGGCTAAATACCATTTATTTATGTAAACTACAAATAGTAACAGCTACAATTAAACTATCCAGCTTTAATAAATAGGAGCACGCTCTTGCTATTCATTTTTTGCCTACGTCATTGCAAAATGCGCCATCAAATATCTGACAGAATTGTGAAAAGTCATTCAGTAATGGTTCCATGTTGATGTCGATGACAACATGACTAAGTATGTGGATACAAAAGAATACCTGAATATATAAACGCCGAGATCAAAGTTACTGTTGCACTCCATTTACTAGATATACATTATACTTGAATATGTCTTGTAATGACCCTGTGAATATTTTTTCTTTCAGTTTTGCAATAAATGAAGTTCATCTGAGAAAAAGGAGGAGCTAGAAAGATATAGATACAGAATTATGGGGACTGACAGCATCAATATGATTTCTACAACATTTTACTATGTAATGGTCATTTTTCAATCGAAAGCGAAAACATTGAAAAGTAAAGGTCATTCTTTAATATGTAATGGTAGTTTTACATTATGTTACGCGAAAACGTCAATATGTAAAGGTCTTATTTCATGATGCATAAGTAAAAAATCATCATAGATGGCGGAAACATCATCATTCAAAGTTGTTGTTTTTTATGATACAAAGGTACAATTTCACCATTGGAAGCGAAAACGTCAATATATAAAGGTCTTATTTCATGATGTAAAGGTATTATTTTATCATATACAGCGCAAACATGCAAAGGTTTTATTTTATGATGTAAACCCAAAATTTCATTATATATGGGAAACGAAAACTTCATTATGAAAAGTTTGTTTTATCATGTAATAATATGGGTAACTTTCATCAAAGAAAGCTACAACATGAATATTCAAAGGTCTTATTTTATGATGTAAAGGTAAAATTTCAGTACAGGAAACGAAAATATCATTTTGTTAAGTTCTTATTTTATGTTTCAACCCTGTTGAACAAAAATCTGTCATATCTAAAAATAATATAGATTTTAGCTTGTCCGTCCAGGTATTATCATCATTCTGGAGTCATTGTCGGCAGTGTAGCCGTCGTGAAGAACTCTAACTTTGGTTATAGCTTCTAAAATATTGAATCTTCTTCCAAGGACCATAACTCTTAGGTCCATTTTGACCAAATCTATCTCCTTTTAAAAATACAGTGAAATACTTTTACTATGGCCATAACTTCTAAAATATTAAATCGTCTGTCATCAAACTTCACATACGTGTTCACTATGATATCACAAGGACTACTCGTATATTCTCATCAAGGGCCACAAGTCTTATTCAGATGGTCAGTTATACCATAACACTGACAATAATGACATGCACACTTCTCCTGCTACTTGATGTTTAGCATCAAAAACTCTACTGGTGATTTTAGACAGAGATTCGGTTTATCATAACCGTACGTAAGCTTTGTTAGGAAAATAAAACAAGGATCTTTATACATTAATAGAAGTGTAGAATACAAGGATTGTTTATAATTGTCATAAATGTTTGTCAAGTGAGATTACATCAAACCAAGCGCATCACTTCTTTATCTGATTTATCAAGTGTAGGAACGTAGGAGATATTACTGATCATCATTGGCCGAAATTTGAAAACAGGAAATACACATCACCCCGATTGTTATCATTTTGGAGTTGAACGTAGGTGTGGCAGTGTTTCAGGGATCCAGCTGATTATAGCTCACAGGTCAAGTCAAGTCAGGTTAAGTCAAGTCAAAACATTTTATTTTCTCTCTAGTTCATGTACAACCTGAGAATATGGAGGTACGTTTGAGTTATATTTATGAGACTCATTACAGCCAGTTATTGTTTGATAATGCATTTTGTATAAATATTTTTCTCATAATAACCCTTTTTTTACTTATTAACTTTTCATGACACTTTAAACAAAATTAGATGATGGGAGTAAATTGTTACACACCTTTATATACTAGTAACAATTTATATAAAGGGTGTCTCAAAATATATGATAGCATTTGCAGGCGCATTATTTATTTTATAGAGAACGGTACAGTTATAATGAACACAAAATGTCATTGTATGCATAATAAAGTTTTACTGACATAAAATGCGTACACATCTTCCTCCTTTTATAAACATATTTGCTAATTCATATTTATAGTGTATTTTCAAGATGATGTCCTTTTTGTGAGATGACAACGTCTAAACTTCCCCTGGTATTCATATGTTGCTTTACTAAGCTTCCTTTTCCCCTACAAATAGCACTTTTCAGTTCATTTAGGTAGTTTGGATTAGGTTTGAAAACTCTGTCTCTTAAATAACCCCAGAGTTAGGAGACAAGGGGGCTCAGGTCTGGAAAATGGGACGGCCACTCCATTTATCGTCTTAAATGAAATAACGTTGTCTCTGTGATGTCATTGTATAACGTCATGACAACAACATTTTCCTTTATTCTTTAAGTAAACAAAACTTTAATTATATCATCTTCAGTTTGATATATAAACCATTAGAATTGGTTCATAAACAACATTTTGATAGTCAATTGTAATGGTATCAGATATTCTGAGACACCATGTACATACATATTTATTGGCATTCAACAAAATAATTATTCTTACCAAGGGTTATACTAAGTATAACACTACGGTGTATATGAAAATATAAACATTGTAAAAGGTATATATACTTGTAAGTTTTAATATAGTTAAAAATGTATATGGGGCTTTTGGACTAATATTAATTTTGTCTTGGGCATATGATTGTTTTTAATATTCTGAATAAATGTAAAAACTCCTTATTGTTTTGTGTATTCATTAGTTTTTCACATTTAAACGCACTTAGGTTTCTACTGTAATATCGTTTAATATAAAGATTTCGTGCATACACTTTTTGGACATTTTAGACATTCATATAGGTAATGCAATTCGTCTCATATATGATTGCATATTAAACAGGTTCATTCATACATTGGTATTCTATTCCATCTAGTGGTAATCTGTGATTTCTAGTTATGAATCGTAT
>CM037786.1:30215936-30238436 GCA_021229015.1 Solen grandis
TTAAGACATTTGGATCCAAAATGCTTGCGTTTGTTATAAGGCAATGTCCCTTAAAATTTGGATCAAATTTTGGATAATTCAATCCAAAACGCTGATTATCTTCCTGGTAATAGACGAACAAAAATAGTGTACTTACATGTCGTATATAAGGTTAAATTAGGAAAAATCTTCATTTTAATATTTACAAATACTAACTGTTTTCCGGAAATTTTAATGATTGTACCTTTTGATAAACTATTGGAAACCCCTGGTTGGTTTAATGTTGAGAACAGTTACAACAAAAAGTGGCACGATTTTAAGCCAGGTGACAGTACGTTATCTTATGGGAAGTATTTAAGAGTTCGGTCTGTATTTGTGCAATATTATTAATCAGAGTTTCTGTGGAATCGTCAGTGTCAAATTCATACGTGTGGACAAAATTATATTGAATAAGTCAACATGAAAATTATATTTTTGTTCTTTGCGGTGAGTAGAATACATTTATACAAGAAGATTGTATTAGATATACTTGAATAGCCATTAGTATTAATTAATTTTCGTGACTTTCGTAGATTCTTTAATCCATGAATGTTGTAGAACACTTGACATTGACATTAATCCTTTAAAATTCTTTTTTTTTTATTATTAATAACTCTTAATGTCAACAAAAATAAACAAAACATACAGATTTAAATTTTATAAACTTGACAAATCTATTACCGTTTATTTAGGATTTTTAAACAAATTCATAAAAAAGTATGATCTTCCTGGAACTATTGTTCATTTTATAATAATAATAATCCGGCCGCGACATACCAAAGTCGTAAAAAAATGGTACTGATATAGCTCCCTTGCTTGGCGCTCAGAATATAAGGGTAGTTGCAGGACTGGTTTGCCCGGTGTCAGGAAAATGTGACTGGGTGTGGTATTATGCCACATGTCTACGGCGTAATACAGCAGTGTGGTAGCACTATATCTGTCTGAAGTAGACATCGTCTTCAAATGACTGAACTACTGTCGACGGGACGTTAAACCCAACAAACAAACAATTATTTTATAATAAGATAATTTTATATCAGATTATCAAATTAAATGTAATTTATGAAACTGCGTCATATCAATATGTTGAGTGTATACAAATTGTTATTTTGCATAACTTTGTCATTTTTAATACGAATATTAAATATATTCTAAAATAAGGAAAATAGACATTATTGACATTTGAAGTATCTTTCCTTTGGTTACAAACGTCAACTGTTCCGTTTCATCGTTTATAACGGAAATTCAACAAAAAGTTGTATTAATGGCTGTATTTTTCAATATAACGATATCAGAGAAAAAAGCGGTAATTATATTTAAAAATCAGTACTTTCGTTATAAGATCATTCCTATAAGGTCACAGGACAGTTATGTTAAAACGTATCTTTAAAAAATCCGCTCGGATTGTGTTGTTGTTGTTGTTGTTGTTGTTGTTTGGTGTTGTTGGTGCTGCTGCTGTTGTTTTTGTTGTTGTTTGCTTTGAAAGATATGTCTAAATTGCCTGTCCTGCCCAATCATCAAAATACATAAATGAATTCATACATTCATAAATATTTACAGTTTGTCCGATTTAATCATGCAATGAAATGCTTGCATTTCGTTCAAAATTTGAAAAAAAATATATTGTATAAAATGATCCGTCAGGTCTTAAAATGATGAAAATATGAGTGTATGTTGCCAATGTGATCTTAGAATTTAATGGGCGGAGCTTGATGTGGCGGCGGGTAATTACGTCACGTTTTGCATATAGCCTTATAAAATGTACCCAGTGATACTGACTCTGAACCATCACGTGTACTGTCAATCAGACGGAAGTTGGTTTCATAAAGCGAGGTCAAAGGCAAAGCTGTATGGCGTACGTAACAAACTGTAAATATGTTATCGTTTATTTTTTAAATTTTATGGACTTATCGCAGCGCTCCGCTTCGCTTGCGATAAATTCCATAAGTTTTAAAATATAAACGATAACTTATACATATATTTATATACATCAGTATGTATTTAATACATGTATATAGTAAGTGTGTCGAAACTTTTGACTTCCAGATCATCGTTGCCTGCAAGGCCAGTACAATAAGGACGACAATATTCACAACCACAAGAAGGCCCATTGTTTCATCATCAACCGTACCCATGACAACCAACATTGTAACCACCATGCCCATAGCAACAAATACTGCCACAACCATTAAAGCTACGACAATGGCTGCTACAATTTCTACAGCTACCTCAATGGCTCCCTCAACCTCAATCATCTCCCCAACAACTGTTACCCCGGTTACAGTGACTGCTCACACCACCAAATCGCCAATGTCAGCAAAAGTCTACTTCGATCTTAAACACGTATGGAGGGACTTTTTTTTACACTTGTAACATAATTTGACATTAAACTTATATTTGTTTCAATATGTGAAGGTCATAATCATGTGAAAATATCTGTTCGTTCTCGTACTTATGTCGTCCTTAGCCCCCCCCCCCCCCCCCCCCCCCCTTCCTGTTTCTCTCTCTCTCTCTCTTCCCCTCTCTCTCTCATACGATTTTGTTGATTTTTTTTTTCAATAAGGAGATCCGGTTATGACAAATGCGCTCTCTCTCTCTCTCTCTCTCTCTCTCTCTCTCTATTTTGATTTCTTTTATATGTTACAGCACAGAGCCGTCGTCGCACGCTCGGACGGTTGCTATGAACGTCACATGAACCACCAAGAAGTGTTGAATAGTCAAAACTATGTCCTGAGACCCGCCCTTGAGGTATTTGTTTCGTCAAAATACAATTTGGTGCTACAACATAGCGAAATAGTACAATCAAAATTGTACATATTTAACCAAGATTGGCAACTAAATCTCACAAAAGCACATACATATTTCTCGCAAAGTCACGTTTTCAAATATCCCTTTTTCTATTGAAGATATGTGATAGTGAAATGTATCTCACAAAAGAACATAACACAATCAAAATGATACCTGATGTATTAAAATAAGTCAAGAAATAAAAAGTTTTATATAAAATAGAAAATACCTGCATGAAAAAAACCTAAGTTAAGTGAATAATTTTACTGCTACTCTGGTTGGATTTAAACCATAATTTAAAAGAGTTTTTAAAATGAAACAAACGGAAATTATTCTTTGCATTAGGAAATGATTATCTAAAAGTATGGTTACATTTTTCTGCGTGTTTTCTTCATACATTTTGTTTTAAATTTGCAAAATTCGAAGATCAGCTGTGTGCCTAAACTATATTTTCTACTGGCTTCACTTGAGTTTCCTATCTTTGTTTAGTACAATGGAAATTGTAGACCGCCGTCCACAATGATGCTTTATTCTTAAATCTTGTTAATCTTGGTACATCTGAGGTTCGCAAGCATATTTATTACATACCTATTAATTTTCTGGTTTAAATACATGGAAAACACGATGTTCAAATACAACTCAACAGATTAAAATTCCTTAGCGCACGGGTGTTGCAATATCTTAAGACTTTTGCCGTGAAATATTGCCGTGCGGTATTTTCTGTTAATGTATGGAATAATATTTTGACCAATGAGATGGAAGTACTTTACAAAATGTTCGATTGGTTTAACTCGTTAATCCACTTGGTTTAATGGGTAACTTAACTTAGGTTAAGTAGGTTAATTAAAAGTTAATGTTTGTTAAACTTGTTAAACCCTCATTACAAACATTAACCTACTTAATGTATGGAATTATGTTTTGACGCTACTATCCAAGTCCACCTCTACACGCATGCGCACAAAAAAGTTCGTATATATTAGGTTACCCATTAAACCAACGAGTTAAACCGATCGAAAATTTTGAAAGATACTGCAGTCTCATTGGTCAAAATATAATTCCATACATTAATGTTTGTTATCGAGGGTTTAACAAGTTAAACCGCTCAAAAATTAACCTACTTAATGTATGGAAATATGTTTTGACGCTACTATCCAAGTCCATCTCTACACGTATGCGCACAAAGACTGGTATTATATACTAGGTTACCCATTAAACCAAGTGGTTTAACGAGTTAAACCGATTGGAAATTTTGAAAAATACTGCAATCTCATTGGTCAAAATATAATTCCATACATTAAATATGTTAAACCCTCGATAACAAACATTAACCTATACGTAACCCACAACTTATTTTTAGATCAGTGGATGAGTGAACTGTGAAAGTCACAGCATGTCAACGGGTACACCTTTATCCAAGGGGGAAAAAGCCGATTAGATCTATAAAAAAATTGGGAGAGAAATAAAAGAAAAATAAGAGTTGAATGAGCTAATATACTGACTCCAATATATAAAACTGACACCAAATTTAACGAGAAGGAATGGCAATATAGTTCTAGATTAAGAAAAATTATACTCATTATTTAAACCTGAAAAAAAGTCATTTTTCAAGATGTCGACAAATCAGTCAAGGATTAATTAAACATATTAACATTGTGGCATTTTTTTTATATTTAAATGATAAGATTGTTGATAAATAACGTTATTTAGAACTAAAAGGGTATTCGGGAACGCACATCAATATCTGTCAATCCAAAAAAAGGGGATAGATTTACACGTATGTACCTTCCTCTATATTAATGGATGTTCTAGATAGTCACTTTAAAGTTGCCGGGTGGTTAATTAACCACTGAAGTAGATCTAATATTTCTTAGCCCCGAATGGCTGTCTGTTCAAGTCCCTGAAGAGGCAGTCGAATTTTTAATGAGGGGAGACATTCAGCTTGCAGTATTCCTCCAACTGTAATTGACAGGACTGGAAATATTTCAACTACAGCGTGCGCGCCTCGACAAAATCGCGTCATGATGTCATCATATCACGTGGAGCTGTCTGACCGCTAATAGGAAAAGAGGTTATCAAGGGGGGGGGGGGGGGGGGGGGTCAGTATCAGAGTATAATGAAAAAAAAAGAGATAAAGATATTGATATTTGGAAGAAAAAAAACTTTAAATAAATCCATGCAATAAACGGTTTAGCAACCTTTTTTGTGGGTTACTGTGTGGTATCTGCTTATGGGGGTAATTTTTGGGATATGGTAATCAACATCGCCGCTACGCGGCTCGATCGTTTACATTCACACCCCCTAAGTGATACTACACAGTAACCCACGCGAAAGGGTGCTATAACTATTACATAATATGTCAGTGACAAGTACTATGGTAGCGCGACGTCACATTCTACTTTAATTACGGTACTTTCTTGTAAAAAACTTGATAAACTCATTTAAACCTGTGTGAATTGACAGCTTGTGTATTGAATACTTATGGGTATATAATAAAAGGAAAGTCAATCTGAGACGACCCTCTATAAAATGTGGTCAGATCCTATGGAACGCCACAGCTGTCTTTTGTTCGGCATTGATGTTTAGAAGGGTCCATATAGCATTTTGAGGGATCGTGTTATCATCATGTGGGGTTGTTATTTCATAATGTGGGGTTGTACTATCATCATGTGAGGTTGTAATATCAATTTGTTGGGTTGTTATATCATCATGTGAGGTTGTAATGTCATCTTGTTGGATTGTTATGTCATCATGTGTGGTTGAAATATCATCATGTAATGTTGTAATATTATCATATGGAGTTGTAATGTCATTGTGTGAGGTTATAAAGACATCATGCGTGGTTGTTAAGTCATTATATGGGGCTGTAATATCATCATGTAGGGTTGATTTGCCATTTTGGGTGATGCAGTTGTCCTTCTGTGATGTCCACTTGACTTAATGTGTGGTGCTGCTGTTCTTCCTTGATGTCCACTTGACTTGCTGTGTGATGCAGTTGTCATTCTGTTATGTCCACTTGACTTACTGTGTGGTTGTGTTGTCCTTTTTGTGATGTCCACTTGACTTACTGGTGGTGCAGTTGTCTTTCTCTTTTGTCCACTTGAACTGCTGTGTGGTGCAGTTATCCTTCTGTGATGTCCACTTGACTTGCTGTGTGGTGCATTTGTCTTTCTCTTTTGTCCACTTGACTAACTGTGTGGGCAGTTTCCTTCTGTATTTCCTGTTTCTTTTTTGTATTTTTCTTTTTTTTTTTTTGCAAATCCTCTTAAAAGGAGTTTTAGTTAAAAAATGCAAACACGTTATGATTTGCATTTTATTTTTCGACTTCCAAAATGTTTACCCCGTTGTAGTACAGCCATGCCGCCAAGTAGGTACACTAGCCAGGTAGGTACAACCAACCAACCAGGTAGGTACAACCAGCCAGGTAGGTAGCCAGCCATGGAAACAACACCGAGGATAGCACCAGAGGGGTGTCTTTTGGTTGTCGAAACCGCCCGCAAAATTTGGATGGCGAGCTACCAAAATTCTTCATCCAGACTGTGGATCACTTTTGCACCGAATGACCTTTACGTTATAACGTTTTTCTTGCAGCCCTTTTTCGACTTCCCACCCCTGATGTAGTCTAGCCACCCCAACAGGGGCTGGTGGTTCTACCATTTTTGTTCCCTTTTTCGTCGGGCCCCCATTTCCATGTAGGAAAATAGGGTTTGCGCTTGGTGGTTCGCTATAAGTCGAAGAATAAGACGATAAAAGGTTGTTGGCGTTGTTTTGGTCACCTCCTGCTTTGTTGCCTCCTGTTTTGCGGCGGAGCCTGTTTTGGCGGATCTTGCTTCCAGGGTGTTATTATCCAGATAGCAACCCCGGCGAGAGAAACGTAGACCCAACTCTCAACCGTTGGCAAGATGTCCTGTCGTTCGACGACCTCCTCGGCCGCCTGTTCGAGTTTGTCTTTTGTCTGTTCGAGTTTGTCTTCGGTCTGTTCGAGTTTGTTTTCGGTCTGATCGTCCTTGGTCTGTTCAGCAATCCGACTGTCTATAAAAGTCATCGCGGATTTGCGCTCCTACAAACATATTTGAAACTTGTTCTAACACAGATTCTATCCGCCTTAGCCGTCCGTAGAGGTCTTCTACAGAGGGGCCCGGACCAATATTGGAGCCGGGGGCGGAGCCTACTATAGCGGAGTCTGTAGGCACAATAGCAGAGTCTGTAGGCGCAGCGAGTACAATAGCAGGCGCAGAGTTTTCGGGGTCTCTCTATATTTTGTATACTCTCGAACTCCCGATACCAAACCGCTTTTTCGCCTCTTCTACCGCGTATTGGCTTACCTAGAAGGCCGCGGATTTCTTGGATTTGGTTTTGCGATAAATCTCCTTTCATTTTTTCTATATATTCTCCTTTTCTCTAAAAGAGAACTCGGGAGACCCTCCACAGGAACCCTAAGAGAACCCGAAAAGAACTCGGTATCCCGGGAAGAACCAGGGGAGAACTCGGTAACCCGGGGAGAACCCGGAAGAGCCTCGGAAACCCGGGAAGAGCCTAGATTCCGCCTAAGATCTCATCTATATAGGAATCCATTACAGACGTCGCATCTTTATGGCCATAGGCCAGCGTATCCACACCATTTTTGTCAACCCAACGCTTGGAGTCGAATGGGGATAGTGAAATCTTTTCTAAATGTTGTCCATATATTTAGTGCTTCTCCGATCGCAGGACATCCATACCGTGGCGAAATGTCTTCTTTCCGAATAGAGCCTCTTTGTACTGCTCGTGTCGGATTTGCTTTTTCACGACATTCTTTTTTACGCCTTTGGCCTTATTATTTTTTCCATTGTCTTCTAGTATCCAGTACATCTTGGGGCGCAGGACGGCGTATTCGGCGATAGGCCCTCCAGCACATTCGTCTTTCATTTACCTAGCACTTTTTTATTCGCCGTACTGTATAGGGAGTTGTTTTTCGGAAAGTCGGACGTGTCGTAAAGATCTACATGCTCCGCCATGTCCTTGTAGACGTCCTCCGTTTGTATATAGAGTAGCAAACTGTCAGTGTCGGTGTATAGGAGTTGACAACGGTCGCCATACTTCGCGGCGAGATGGTTGTAGTAGAAGTCGTACATAAAATGATTCGAGAGGTCAAGAACGCTCATCCCAACATATACTGGACGACTGAGCAGTAGTCGGCTTTTGCGGACCTGGATTGCTGCAAAGTCGTCGTTGAATATATTTGCTCGGGCAAAGGCTGGGCTGGCAATGAGCCGTCGGAGCTTGTCCTCCTCGTGTGCTCGGACGAGTTTCACATCCACCCTCTTGCGCAGGTTTTCCATCGTTTTCCCAAATACGATGTTGTTCATGAGTTTGTAGAGGTCCTTCTCAAAGTCGCTGTTGGCCTTTTTTCGGAGCTCCGTATTTTTAGAATGTAGGGCTCCATTCAAGGACTTTGGTTGAAACGCAGCGCGCGGTGAATCTTAGAAAAGCGAAGGCCTAGAGAGAGATATAGCTGCAGATTCCGGTAGTGGAGCACGTATTGGTCCTTGTTTCGGAGGTTGGGCACCAATTTTTCAACCTCGGTACCCCTAGAAAGGCTATGCTGGTATTCGGACATCCATTCTTTTGGTACTACCATGCGTTCTGGTGCCAGAGGATATGCATTGTGTGCATTGTGCAGCTCTTGTGGGTACTCCAGGTCTACTTCGAGGATATAATCCACAGGATGGTCGGCAGATTGATCTGCAATAGATAAATTTTCGCAATTTTCCACCCAGCGGAAGCCGCTTATTGGCAGAGGCTGGGACATGGCCCAGCCATAGAGGTTATTCGCGTCGAGGTACAGTATGTGACTATTTTGGCTTTTCTGGGTCATAGCCTTCCACTCTTTAGTTGTTGGCTTTGGCGTGTCGCTTGGACACCATGGAGATACCTCCTTGCATTCCCTTCTCGATAAATAGGTGTTGGTCGAAGTCCGTTAGCAACTCAAGCTCAACCTCACACCGATAGGTTTCCGATTTTGTAACTCGCCCACAAGTACGGCAGGGGTGTGGCTCAGAATTGGGCTTACGGCGTAGTTGTGCCATGTGTACGCAACATAGCCGCCCTATACACCGCCGCCCGCATTGATCGACGTACCCAACTACCAGCCACTCGCAGTGTCTATGTCCGATCATTTTTGTTTTTACACTATGCGTAAACAATTATCTAATATAAAAATCAACGTCGGTGCAAAAGTGGTCCAAAACCACCAGTCTGTATACCCTGTGGTACAAAGGGGGTTCAAATGGGGTTCAAGTAAGGGGAAAATTGGTGTGCCCCAAAAATTGGGGTTCAAATGTGGTCAAAATGGGGTTATGCAAATTGGCTAGACTACGGCGGGGGTGGGAAGTCGAAAAAGGGCTGCGAGAAAAAAAAACGTTATAACGTAAAGGTCATTCGGTGCAAAAGTGAACCACAGTCTGGATGGAGAATTTTGGTAGCTCGCCATCCAAATTTTGCGGGCGGTTTCGACAACCCTCTGGTGCTATCCTCGGTGTTGTTCCCATGGCTGGCTACCTACCTGGCTGGTTGTACCTACCTGGTTGGTTGGTTGGTTGGTTGTACCTACCTGGCTAGTGTACCTACTTGGTATGGCTGTACTACAACGGGGTACACATTTTGGAAGTCGAAAAAGTATAGAGGGCTCTATTTGCAAGAAAAACGCTTAAAAAAAAGATCGCAAAGGTCATTCGGTGCAAAAGTGGTCCAAAACCCCTAGTTTGTATACTACTGGATTTCATTTCATAGAAAATAAACCGCGAGCCTTGGCGAGCGTTTAATATTTTCTAAGCCGAGCAGGATAAACTTATCTTTATTCAACACTTACCTAATATTCTATTATTTCAAAGCAATACACAGGAAGAATGAAAAGAAAGAACGTTACATATCACTTGGCCTTCAACACCGTGACGTCATACATGTAGTAAACAGGAAAGTAGTCACAGATGACGTCAGAATATATAAACAATCACGAATGAGTATAACGCTAAGTTTATTCGATAGGCATTTTATACCACAATGTAAGTCTGGTGATAGGATAAACTGTATTCAACAACTTTTGATAAAAAAAATGTTGAAAATATTACTTTGATGAAAACACCCTTTGAAACGCATTTTCTTGTACCTAAAACTTTTTATAAAGAAAGAAGTAAAAATTGCATAATAAAATAATAATAATAATGTAAACCCATCATTTCGCTTAAACAATTGAACATAACAGATATTTTCCTTTGATGTCCATTCACATGAAATACTATTTACTAATTACAGTTCTGTCATGTAAAATGCAATGTATTCTATCAGGAGATATTTTTTTTTTATCTTTTCAGATGAAATCAACTGATGTTAGAAAATTCTTGAATGCAAAAAGTAGTTAATGTTTGCTTTTTTTAACCAAAACTGCATTTTATTGAGAATTTGCATAAAAACACTGGCGTAGCTTCCTACATGCACAGTAGGCACATGCCTACACTTTTTTTTTAAAGATTAAGAATAAAAACAGTCCGGACAGGCGAAATAGTGGTCGAATAATTAGTAAGAATCTGTGCAAAATGTTTTCGAATTATAATAAACAATATTATGTTTATATGTAACGTAAAATTATGTTTTTCAAGAACGAGTGAGTTGGAAAAGCATGTTTTTGTTTGAACATCTAAACAGTTATCTAAATTTTGAATTATTGAAAATACTGAAAATTGGTCTTCAGTTCAGTAAACTGGCAAAACCACAAACTGTATTATCTCAAAAATTAAATGAGTTTTAATGCAGACGTAAATCACACGCATGCAATATTCATACATGCGTAAATTATTACCAATACTATGATAGTTTTCTCTTAAGAGTGTCGCTGTAAAGTACATGAGTTATGTATTTATTATGGCTACACCAATCCTATCAAAGACACACCTTAGAATTACTTAGGTAATAATAAATCTACTTTACGGTGATTTGATTTTATGAGGCAAAATGCATAAATGTAATTTTCTCCTCTGGGTGTTTAAGGGTACATATTTTATAAACGGCAGACCCAAAACAAGTAAATAATTTTGCTTGAAACTTATAAAATGCCTTTCAGTTTTTTTTTCTAATGCCAATACACTCATGCACGAAACTATATGTTCTACTTATGTAATATTTATGCATCGATATGACGATAATTAAGAGAGTTAATTATGTGTTTTCTGTTATTAAATTTATATAGTAGGGAGTTCGTCAACAGGATGTCCATAGGGACATAGGTCTCACAGTTTGATTAATACATAGAGGAAATGTGTTTGTTTTGAGTGAAAATGGAAAATATCTCACCAAGAAGTGATTCAATTTAATATATTCAAGAGTGCGTAGCGCGCGAAAATGTTAAGATTGTACATGTATCACCTCGAGATGAGATGTAAACCATATTCACTCAAAACAAATTTTCTTTTTATTTTATGTTTACTGCTGCTACATATCCATGTACATATCACCAACATTGTGAGATATACGAGTTATAATCGTAGATATAATCTCACTGATAAAACACAGTATTTCAACAGTAAGCATTTAAAAATATCAGTCCCACGTGTAATTCAAACACACACACGTAACAATAATTCACAAATTCATGATATTAGGTGCTTACATACGACAGATCTATATGCACGTTTATTCTCCAAGTGTTATGAGTGAGAGTCATGAGTGTAAAGGCTACTTATGAGTATTTAATAATTAATTACTTGAAATTCCACATAAAATGGGTATATTCCTATTAAAAAGAAAGCCTCAGAACCAATCAGATTGTTCCCACGGCCATGCAAATATCCAAAGTCCCCCGACAGATCCTCCGCGGTAGGAAAACCTACCTACACATTTAGTGAATCCAAGCTACGCCCCTGCAAAATACTACTAGAATGTGAGTTTTTGCAACTTCAAAAGTTGGCAAATATACTTGTATATTGTCTAACACGAGGGATCTTAGAATTTGGGTTGTCCTTTAACATACAACGTTAAATTAATGAAAAAAACGGTAAACCAACTCGATATCGTCAATTCGCAACATTTCAGACTTCATCCGAACAGTACAAGTGCCGAATGAACCCATAGGAGAGAACAACATCACAGCATACTACCTTTACATGTCAGCATATTAATGAACAGGATGTAATTCTAACCAAGCGATCACAATGTCGAGTGGACATAACAGAAGAACAGCGGCACCACACAGCAAGTCAATTGGAGATAACAGGGGGACAGCTGCACCACACAACAAGTCAAGTGAACATCACTGGGGGAAAAATGCACCACAAAGCAAATAAAGTAGATATAACAGAATGAAAACTGCATCACACAGAAAGTCAAGTGGACATCACAGAAGGACAACTGCACCACCCAAAATGGCAAATCAACCCTACATGATGATATTACAGCCCCATATAATGACTTAATAACCACGAATGATGTCTTTATGACCTCACACAATGACATTACAACTCCATATGATAATATTACAACCTTACATGATAATATTTCAACCCCACATATTAACCCAAAAACACACTACAACCTCACATGATGATATTACAACCTCACATTATGAAATAATAACCCAACAAGATGACATTACAACCTCACATGATGATATTACAACCCCACATGGTGATAACTCGATCCCTCAAAATGCTATATGGACCCTTCTAAACATCAATGCCGAACATAAGACAGTTGTGGCGTTCCATAAGATCCAGTTAGTATACTGAATCTGATTTGCAGGTGGTTACTGTACATGTTAAGGGAAGTAACTGCTGCGGGGAATTAGCATTAAGAAAGGAAAAGCAAACATATTCTGTCGTGAATAATCATTTTGTCCATATCTTTTTTTGGCTAATATTTTTTCTTGTAAATTCGCATTGTGATTTCTTTTTGTGTAATAAATTAATAACAGAGTGAATATTATCGACGAGCTTTTTTCAGGCCGCCATACTGAGGGAGTTGTCACAGGCCACCAACGTTCATATGAATGACAACCACCACCTGGAACACTCGGGTGCAGTAATCAGAGCCGCGTGTTACAGTCTTCCAGTTTATTCTTTTTCATAATTCACAAATTTGATGAAAAAATAAAATAAAAAAAGAATATGTGAGATTAGAAAACGAATTAACTTATTTGTCAGATTTGTCAAAGATTCGCTATTGTGTTGTTTATATACATGTATATATATATATATATATATATATATATATATGTGTGTGTGCGCGTGTGTGTGTGTGTGTGATCTTGCACAGATAGGCGCTGGCAAGACTGTGTGTGTGTGGGGGGGGGGAATTATGATTCGTGTCCGAATGGTTAGATTAGTTGTTAAGTAGGTAACTTGCATTTTTTTCCTAGTGTGGTTGGCATTGTTGCCAAAAATTTAAAAAAATAGCTTGGTTTATAAATTATATAATACCGTTTGATAATAGACAGACATATAATAATATAGGCAGCTCAGGTTGCTGGTGCAAAGTTCTGTATAACTGGACCAAAGACCTAAAACGTAAAAGTCTTTGACGCACCAAACATTTTGATTTCTAATTAATTATTTTAGATAGTGTTTTAATATTGCTGAATTATATAAAGACGAAGTTTTTGAACGAAGAACGTGAACCGGGATTCAAACCTTTAACTAAAATGTATCTGCATAAGAATCATAAATAGATGCCTGCTAGTCTTGACTTTCCTGGTACATATCTTGCATGATAAAATATCATTTGGCTTTTTTTTCAATTTGCAATCGAAAATACTTCTGAGAGATGAAGACATATTTTTCAAGACTATGACGCCCATTGGTCAGTCTTTGGACCAATAGACACTTATCCAACCTATCACGTGACTTTTATCCATTGATCACAACATACCATTTGAAATATGTGTACTTCTACAATTATCAACCGGACAAAGAGACCTGGCCGCAAAGGAGTCTCAAAACGACCATTTTCAATTCAATATACATATAGACATTATTTTTTCTTTGTTAATCTGTATCAGTATTTCTAATCACGTGATTGGCTGGTATTTTTTGGCGAAGATACATATAAACTGCACTTTTTGTTAATAAAATATAGACCATGTTAATGCCTGTGAAAATGCTAATACTTGTAGCATATTTCGACAACTCAAAAACGCAATAAAATACAATTCCGCCCTCACTCATTCGGTTTTGAAAAAAAGTGCCTGAGAAACTAACCTTTATTTTTCATTTTTTATTTATTTATTATTTTTTTTTATTTTATTTTTATTTTTTTATTTTTTTTTTTTTTTGCCTAATGTGTGCATCTCAATACAGCTAATTTTCACAAATACGACGTTTGTCTGTCTGCTTCTTAATCTGTACTTACCATACGAAAAATATATCTAAACCATCTGTAAATGCCATACCCAGATAATATGCACTCTTTAAGTAACACACACACACAACGATTAAAATCAAAGTTTAAAATTTCTTTGTTTTACTTCGATTACGAAACAAGTTATTACAACGTGTCATGACGGGTGACCACTTTACCCTCTCGTGTACGTGACAAGGAATCGAACCAGGGATGTATTGGTGAGAAGCGAAGTGTGTTACCACTACGTTATCCAGGCACCCTGTAAATGCCTGCAATATATAGAGGTTCTTCCACAAACAGTATATTAACATGTGGAAAAATGTATATATGTGAATATAAGTACATGTGACACTTGTCCAAATATTTCACATATAGATGTTACGAATATATGTCCAAACCCTATGTTTCGAATACTGAGAAGATAACAAACAAGAAATATCTTTAAAAAAGATATTCGGCGTAGGATGAAAGAAAAACGAGATTTTCATTCATGCATAAATATACTTTAATTAAGAAACTTATAAATGGAAATGTATGCAAAACACATTTCAAAGACTCTAATGTTATGATAAGTTATAAAAGCATTGTTGTAAATAATTGTAAAAACCATGTCTAATTTTAATCATTTTACAATTTTTTATGGTGCAGCTAGGTAAGCCTGTTTACGATAATGGTCAGTCGTGTCTTTTGTATAATAGTCTAGTCATTCTTTACTGTACATTTTGTTTTGAATATATATAGACATTATTTTAAAATTGTACTTTTTTTTTGCTTCATAATCATTCCTGTTGTTGTACACATCTCGTGGACTATTTTCTTATTTGCAAAATAAACCTTGTTAAAAACATTGCCATTCATCATTGTTCACTACCAAAATCAGAATATGAAATGATTTGATATAACAAATATTTCAGAGTATCTCCAAATGCTCTTATTTAAAAGCAGTGTAATGTTATAAATTATCCTATGAACTATAAAAAAATCTATGATAATCCGCTGCATAAAACCTAATTTAGTTCCAGGCTGATCATGTAATGAGCAGTTATCTGCTCGTTGTAGTTAGGACATACAATTTTTTCTTCACCTTTATTTTATTTCTTACTGACAAAAGCTTGTTCAGGTCTGATTTTATCAGTTGTAAACTGTATCAAAATAGTTTATACAGGCATATACATTAATGATCAGCACCTTAAAGCATAGATTCATTGATAAAGGACTTCTAGAACATTCCGAGGAAAAGCGCGCGAAAGACCGACGCACAACAAATTTAGTACGCTCTAGAAATAGTTCAGTATTTTTTCTATGAAATATACTTATTTATAGACGGTAATACAAAAAATTATATCTGTAAATAGGCTTGTTTGATATTTGTTCATATCATTATTGCATATGACACTTATGATATAAAAGCGTTATTAGTTGTTTTGGTTTTCAATGAGAGCATCTCGGCAGGCTGGAAGAATTCAATATACATAGTAATTAAGGGGTTTCATGTCATAACACGGTGGATTCTTTTTTGTTGTTTTAAATCATTTTCACAAAGTAGCATTCCTCAATTGATGGAAAAGGATTGTAAATGAACTTACTGAAATCACTTTCATGTTTACATAAAAAAGAAAAGTAATAACACCAAGCTGAATGATATATACAAGCTGCACCCCTTATTTACAGTAATTTTATAGTCCATAACGATGCGTTAACCAATAACAGGAGTCCTTTTATTCAGCTTAGAACTATTTACCGCTGTTAGCGTACATTTGATTGGTTTAAGATGCGAGTTGAAATCGAAATTATACAGCTACGCCGAAAAAATGGAGTTTCATGTTCTGATCTAGAAATCAGCTGCAAGCCTTTACGAATGAAGGGTTCACAGTGACTGACCCAGGAATTCCTAACCGGAAGTATGGTTTCTGATAAGGAGGTCATTCGCGACTCTGCGAGATAAAACCCGAATATCCCTTCCTCTCCCAGTTATTAATTGCCATAAACAAGGTTATAAGTAGCTCAATATACATGTGTTATATAATTTTTTAACAAAGGGATAAATTCTAAGGTAACCCATCCATGATCAATCTATAATCATGGTCCTTCAAATGCTTTAAAAGACATCAGTGTAAATGCAAACATCCATTGGCTCTTTTGCTTTAAAGTCTATAGAGGCTTTCATGTGCTATAAAATTCCTACGATCACTTGATGGACCATGATCACAATTTAACGATAGACTGATTACCTTAATACAATAAAATAAGTGACCAATACCTTTAACTTTCCGGCCAGCCTGGAGCTAGGAGGGTGGGGGATGGGAGAGTACGGATACATCCGAAACAGTGTCATATTTCTTTGCTAATTTTGTCATGATTTTTAACTTCCAGATCATCGTTACCTGCAATGCCAGTACAATAAGGACGACAATATTCACAACCACATGTAGGCCCATTCTTTCATCAACCGTACCCATGACAACCAACATTGTTACCACCATGCCTATAGCAACAATTCCTGCCACAAACAAAACTGCCCCAACAGAGGCTGTCACAACTAGCAAAGCTACGACAATGGCTGCGACAATCTCTACAGCTACAACAAAGACTGTCGCGACAATTACAGCTACAACTAAAGCTGCCTAAACCACGACAGCTACGACAAAGGTTGCCACAACCAATACATTTACGGATAAAGCTGCCACAACCAACAGCTTCGACAAAGGCTGCCACAACCAATACATCTA
Organism: Solen grandis; assembly: GCA_021229015.1. Classification (NCBI taxonomy): domain Eukaryota; kingdom Metazoa; phylum Mollusca; class Bivalvia; order Adapedonta; family Solenidae; genus Solen; species Solen grandis. The sequence goes on from CM037786.1 coordinate 30,232,835, forward strand.
CGGAAAAAGCTGCCACAACCACTACAGCTTCGACAAAGGCTGCCACAACCAATACATCTAGGAAAAAGTTGCCACAACCACTACAGCTACGACAATGGCTGCCACAACCAATACATCTACGGAAAAAGCTGCCACAACCACTACATTTTGGACAAAGGCTGCCACAACCAATACATCTACGGAAAAAGCTGCCACAACCACTACAGCTACGACAAAAGTTGCCACAACGAATACATCTACGGAAAAAGCTGCCACAACCACTACAGCTTCGACAAAGGCTGCCACAACCACTACAGCTACGAAAAAAGCTGCCACAACCACTTCAGCTACGACAAAAGCTGCCACAACCACTACAGTTACGAAAAAAGCTGCCACAACCACTAAAGCTACGACAAAAACTGCCACAACCTCCACAGCTACGAAAAAAGCTGCGACAACACTACAGCTACGACAAAGGCTGCCACAACCACTAAGCTACGAAAAAAGCTGCCACAACCACTACAGCTACGACAAAACCTGCGACAACCACTACAGCTACGACAAAGGCTACCACAACCACTAATGCTACGACAAAAGCTACCACAACAACTAAAGCTACGACAAAGGCTGCCATTTTTACAGCTACTACAGTGGCTGCTACAACCAAAACTGCAACAACAAATGTAGTTTCAACTATCCCTCCAACAACCGTTGCCCCGGTTACAGTGACAGCCCACACGACCAAATGTCAGCTGAAGTCTTCTTCGTCCTTAAACACGTATGGCAGGACTTTTCTAAACTCCTAACATTATTTATGCTTAAGTCTGATATTTGTTTTCATCTCTGAGATTCATTATCATGTAAAAGACCTGTACGTGCCTGTACTTTAATCGCCTTGGCACTTCTCTCTCTCTCTCTCTCTCTCTCTCTCTCTCTCTCTTATACGATTTTATTGAACTATTTGCAAATTAAAAAGAGACCCGGTTATAATACATGCTCTCTTTGTAACTCTCTCTTTCTCTCTTATTTTTTATACGTTACAGCATAGGGCCACCAACGCTCCGACGGTTGCTATGAACGTCACATGAACCATAGACATATTCACCATGCTGCATATGTCTGTATATGAACCACAACGAACTATCGAATAGTCAAAACTATGCCCTGAGACCCGCCCTCGAGGTAACTGTTTGTCAAAAAACGTTTTGGTGCCACATAGCGAAATGGTACAAAGTACAATGTAGACCGCCGTCCACAAAGATGCTCAGTTCTTAAATCTTGTGAACTTAGGAACATGCATTGCATTTTTATTTTAACTTTGCTTTAAGTCAAGATAGCTTGAAAAAAAAGTTATTGAATTTAAAGATCATATTGGAGTAGCGTGAGGAAAAGAATAGCAAACAATATAGCGTAACCATAGTTCGTGAACTTTCCCTCCTGTCATTTTTTGAGGGGGTATTTTTCTTTTTTTCTACATATTAAGTGCATATTTTTATTTATTTTTTATTGTTTTATTTTTATTTAATTATTTTTTTTTTTTGGTAGTAGTGAAAAAAAAAACAAAACAAAAAAACACCCACACACACACACACACACACACACATAACATATCAGAACAACAGGAAAGTTTATAGTATCATGGTGATGGTAATGGAAATTAGATACCGGGTTTTGCCGAATATTACCGAGTAATTACGGAGACAATATTTTCAGGCCACCATACTGAGGGAGCTGTCACAGGCCACCAACGTTCATCTAACTCACAACATTATCTGGAACATTCGTGTGCAGAAATCAGAATCGCGTGTTCCAGTGTTCTGTTTTTTTTGTGTTTTTTTTTTTTTTTTTTTCATTTTCATAATTAATGTGATATAAAAATATTTTATGTAATATTGTAATATAAATGAAATTAGATAATAGATTATGGTCATGGAGGATGCTTATTGAACGATTTGTCAAATATTCTTTATTATTTTGTTTTTATCTGGCCTGTCTCAAACCTAAATGATGCCCGAAATTCATGTATTCGATTTTACATTTCGTTTTTATGGGAGCTTCCTGCGTCCTCCATATGACTCTTCAATGTAAATATATCAATATGCATTAATTGCATAAAAGGTGTTTAAATTGACTAGCCCTAAGAAAGGTTTCGGCTAGGTTGATACCCCAAATGCTTGGTCAAGAGCAAAGCAAAAAAAACAAACAAAAAAACAGACATTGCCTGAGAAATACCCGGGGACTTGCGAAAACATTCAAAGGTCACATGTGATAGTCTAGTTATTTCTAAATTACTAGCAGATGATGAAACTATATGTGGATATGTTTGGCTGATAATAAGCAACACATGAGAAAAGATAAAAATAAAAATAACGCCGCCGTATTGACAAGCGATCCATAAGTTCGAAAAAGATACTGTACGCACTTTTTCAATTCTAATGAGCCAGGCATTCAAGTGACTTGTACAGTCACTGGTCGATTCTACAAGACTTTGTACTGAACAAAGTGAAAGAGCTTAATAACAAGGAATGTCCAAGCAGAGGAGGCACATTTTAGCTTCTGAAAAGGTGGAAGTTGTTAACCATCCACCTTTTTCACCTGACCTCAGTCCCTGTGCCTTTTTATAATTTCATGGTGTAAGGAAATGCTTTCTGGAAAGAAATATGTCCAGAAATTTTCTTGGCAACGCCATTTATCAGTGTCTCCAACAGATACCAAAAAGAAGATAATTTATCTGCTTTTCGCGATTGGGTAAGAAGGTTACAAAATGTGATTGGGGAATGCAGTTTAGATATTGTATTGATAAAACACAGCACTTCAGAACCTTGTGACGGAACTTTTTGCAGGACCCTCGTATTTAAGGAGACACTGGTTGCTTTATGCAACTGGTTACATTTTATCAGTGGTGACCGTGGAAGAGTTGGTTTTGGCATTCAAAATGTCAAATGTTATCCTGCGGTCAGTTCAGATATTTCTAGCTGGATTTTAGCTTGACTTTAAGAAAATGAAATACATGAATGCTTTCAGTGTGGTGAGCAGAGCAATCGTAACTACTCGGCCTTATCCGTCGGTGGTCGGATACAAGATTCGTAGAAATGGGCGAGAGTAGAGCATTAACGTGTCAAAGGTCACACTGGTGCAATTTAAGGTGGCCAATTGGTCTTAAATTACTAATTTATTTCGAGTGTTGTGTTGTGTATTTAACCACGGTTAGGAGTTCAGGTGCAGATTATTACATCACAATAACAAAGTCCGCTTGATATAATTATTTGCACCTGAACGAGAAACCAGAAAAACACAAAAAGACTTTTTTTATATAGTTACCCAATATTCGTCATTTTAAATATGAAACACGAAACATTACAGCCATATAACTTCTATAATTGGTTCCCTCTTAATATACAAATGAAAGAAGAACCTTTAAATTCTTTCTTTCTTTCTTTATTATTTATTTGAATTTGTTTCTCTTTATATCTTTTTATCAATATTATTATTGTCCAATAACGAACATAGGTGGTATTTCGGCCATTTAACTTTATTGTAAATGACGTCATTTTCACTACAATCTTACCTTATCAACTAATTACACCTTTTTTGCGCGCGATCCGAACCAGTGTGTTATTTAGGAATTGAGCTTCGTTTTGAGGAATATGTCGTACGCGACGCACGACATTTTGAAACGACACTTTCGACATTTATAACGATATTTTGTGAAAACTGATACTGAGTCAGCGCGACATTTACGCGCTATATTATCGAATGTGGTGTCGAATTGTCGTGTCGCATTATCGTGTGTCGTTTCATATTCTCGTGTGACGTTTTAAATTGTCAAAATAGACTAACTGGATTCCGTAAAAATGCGTCATCTTTAGACTGGAATATATGAGTTTGTTATTGTTGTATTGGGGTTTACCGTCGCTGCGATAGTATTTCAATCATATAGCGACGTCCAGCTAATTACAGGTGGAGGAAGACCCCGAGTACACAGAGACATCCGGATAGAACCACCGACCTACCGCAAGCCAGCTGGAAGGCTTCCTCACATGAAAAATCCGAAGTTCCTACCGGGATTCGAACCCACAGCGGTGAGGGGCTGAGAGATTTGTAGTCCAAGACTGTAACCGCTCGGCCACGGCGGCCCCCGGACTATATGAGACTGGACCCTTAAGTTAGATATATATAATAGGGAGGCTGCGAATGTTTACCGAGATATTTAATACAAGCGGGCTGTCGTACCTGATTAAAAATGGCCGCCGCTTGTCATGGAGTTTAACCGCAAAACATGGCCGCTTCGCGATACCACGAACTGTAGCCCGAGTCTTGAATGGTCCGCCGCATGCGCTATATCTTTAACGCTTATATGCAAATTAGCTCCTATAAAAGGTATCATGACCGCCAACACAGAAACTAGGTCATCTTTGTTTGCCTCTAAAGGGTCAAGTTTAACCTAGTTCTTGCCCCTAATGTGATGCTTAAACTACTTCTTGTTATAAACATTTTAAATTTTTAGTACCTCCTTAGTAAATATTAGATCTATTAATTCAGGGGAAAATGAACATTAAAAAAAAAAGCCATGAATAATTTAATACCAAAACACGTTGTTAGGAATGCTAACACAACGCGTTTGAATTAGAAATATAGATACATGTACAAATGCTACCCTAATAAAAACAATATATGTTATGCTAACTGATGATATACTTTGTTCTATCGGTGAGATAAAATTCATATTATCCACACTGTGAGTGAGACAGGACTGTCGGAACTGCTAGTTGCCTCCTTTGTTTTTCTTTAAATGGCAAACTCCACATGGATTCATCCGCGTATAAACAGGAACAAATACACAAAATAGTTCCTTTCATTTGTCAATAAAAAGAAAAGTTGTTTGTTTTGAGTTGATATGGAATATATCTCGTCGATCAGTGATACAGCATTAATATTTCCACGTGCGCACAACTAGAGTGAAAATGGTAAATTCTTACACTTTTCGATTAGATATATCCCATATCAGTTCAAGCTCTATGTATACTCGATTCATATTTTACCGACATCCTAAATAGTACATAGCGAGGAGATTTCCACATCATTTGTGTAATATCATCAAACTTCATTTGTGTTCCTTGCAAAATATAGTCAGAAAGAATATGAACAATTTGCGTTCAGAACAACGTACTTGATGGCGCATTTAACGGACAATAAGCCGTCAATACAACAAAGGGTAAACGGGTTTTAACTATTTTTTCTGTTCTATAACGAAATGAATAAATGCCATTCTCTCTGCAGATCATAAGGATGTTTATGCAGGTTAAGTTTGATTTCCAGACAGTTCGTACTTTGATAAAGTAGTACAGGAGGAGGAATTCGTCCCTTACTTAAACGATCAAAGCGCTCAATGCGCTGAGAATTTTTAATTATTGATACAGTAGAGGCAAAGCCACAAGACGCAAGAACCCCACACACTCTCCTGCAACTACAATCGGTAGTAAGACAATCGAATTCGTACTCTGTTTGTTACAAAACAATCCGGAATAAGGGTCATGAACCTGACTGTATGAACTTCAGAGGTAAGTCATTCCCTAGGACCCGATTTATATACTATATCTGCTGTTACTTAAGTGTAGAACTT
>CM037786.1:30243436-30265936 GCA_021229015.1 Solen grandis
TCAATATATTCACATCGGCAAATGCCTTTTGTTAAACTTCTGCATGAATAGATTAAATAATGGTTCGGCATACAGTTACAATGGCCGACGTAGTTCAATAGCAGTGCTTTTGTTCCTTTATTTTTGTTCAGATAAAGGCGGTTCGAATCCTACACACTACACTAGTATATGCTATATTGAAACATTAACTATTTTTTGCCTGTAATTAGTTTAACTTCATTACATTTATGCCCCATAATTTTGATGAACGTTTGTGGGTGTAAATATCTAAATACTAGGTTTTATGTTTAACTTGCAAATGTATCGCGTATTGTTAACAGCGCACATAAGATAAGATATATAGATCCTTATTCTTTCTTAAAGTCACAAAATTAAGAAAAGAAACTAATTTAACTAACAAGGTAACTAATGTTAAAAAAGTACTCACCATGATTGTAGATTTAAGGTTGAATCCTCACGAACGACTTGATCTGTCAAAGTGAGAAGACGAAGAATGTTCAAGCATGCGATTCCCTGGTCTTAAATACTACCGCTAATAGACGTTGTTAGGGCAAACGTCCTCGTACATTGTCCGCCAATTGGTTAAATTTGGTCATGTGGGTAATATGAATCATTTTCATTGGTTTATCAAGATTGCTCGCGGTAGTCAAGAGAGTGTATGGTACCCAGTGAATTATTGTGATTTTTTTTTATAACAATGTCGAAATGCGGGAACCAGAATGTTTTGTTGAGTTTACAAGCATGTCCAGACGACAACGCCAACAATCCAATATCTACCGCCATTTAAGCACTTTGTCCCTAATCTTTATCCGACTCAAATGTGTATGACCCGGTTCAGTAATAGCATATCTTTGCGTTAAACTTCACAACGGTAAGACAATATAGCACTCAAAGCTTTATATCCCGTGTTTGTTAACAGCACACCTTAAATGAAGAACAATTTAGTAGATGGTATGTGTATTTCACAATGGTTTTAGGGTTTTTTTTCTTTTAAAAGTTAATACATTCTCAGTGGTGAGAATAAGTTCGGTTCGAATGTGAGAGTGTGTTCAAATATCGTTATACATGTATGAGGTTACTCGTATCTGACCTTTATTGATATCTGGCCGATTTATCCTTTTGGCAAATAACATACTGTTAATGTACTGATAGCTACAGATACAGGGACAATGGACGTTTTTTTTTTTTTTTTTTTTTTTTTTTTTTTTTCGTGAAGTCCTTTCATAGGTATATTTACGAAGCTACACAATGAATATCTCGAAATAAGTTCTATTCTTATTATCGCGTTGTATATAACCAAGGTCTCTGTATTCCTGTATTCTAGTATTAAAGAGACCCTGATATAACGCACACCATGTATTTACACATGTTGATAGAAATTCATAAATGTTTGTTCTGCTTGTGATTGAAAATATTGAAAAAAATCAATATCGATTCAATTTTTATTTTATTTCAACAGATACGATAATGCCAATACATATTGCCAGCATAATCAAAGAAACATATATGCATGTGCACGTACAATATTCATGCACGTATTTATACACGTGATTACAATGGGCACGGCCATTATTAAGTTTTTGGTGAAAGTGTGATTTTCTTTTTTATTTTTTTCCCTTTTTTAACTTTCAAATTATACGAGTCTGTACTTTAGTGTGTATAATTACTTACATTAAAAATGAGACATACATGCACTATTTTATGACATACGCATAATATTTTCGCTACCTTCAATATATTGAATGTGGTGAATAACGAATAAGTATCTTAAGTAAAAAATAAATTATAAAAAGCATATCATAAGTATATCTATATATACTGGTGCATTAAGGTAGTGGGACAATAATGCCTTACCTCCAAGCATCCATAACTAGGCTAGAATTACTATCTACTGCTTAGAAACTTGGTTCGAATCCCAGAGGGATCGTGTGTGTGTGTATGTGTGTGTGTGTGTGTGTGTGTGTGTTTAAAAATATAAAAACTACTTGATAAATTTCTCCTAAATCTGGCAAGATCAAACATTATCCGTCTTAGAAATTTTGAGAAAGCTCTGAAATATCAATTATGAAACGTTTAGTGATAAATTTAATAAGACACCCTAAAGAAAAAAAAATGGTAAAAAAAGCCTTTTAAATAGGTTGGGTAGGATGAAATATGACATAGATCTAATATTTAGAGTTTCCTTATTTCTTAAAAAGAGACATTTTAGATAATATAAACGTCCAAAACTCCAAAACCTGGTGGGGCCGTACATTTTGCATATAGGTGTCCTTTTAGGCATATAACGCAACATGTTGTATAGTACCCATTAGAGCCTCACTAACTTAAATCAAGCATAACAATCACAATACAGTAACTACACAAGTATATTGTAACATAAGGTATACTGATGTCATATTTGATATGTGGAGTACCAGACTGAATCAATAAGAAACGTTATGAATGGGTTTGTCTACCTGATCAATCCACTTTGTAAGCCATAGATTATACCTACACATACGTACAAGAACGCTCACCTTCACAATACACAAATCAGTTTATTTCAAAAGCCGTGTCTGATATGTAGAAGCTGTAAATAACCATTTTCATACAATTTTGATTGATTGATTGATTGATTGATTGATTGATTGATTGATTTATTTATTTATTTATTTATTTGGATGGTTGATTGAATGGATTGATTGAATGACTGACATATTAGTTGATTGATCGGTTGGTTTGGTTTTCTGGTGGATTAGTTGATTGATTGATTGATTGATTGATTGATTGATTGATTGATGTTAAAACAACATTTCAAGAGTTTCAGTCAAGTCACAACATTCATCTTTCCATTAGCTACCGAGAAAACCTAACGTTGTGTGTAAAACATAGACGTGTCAACAAAAACCACGGGGGAAAAAAACAACATAACACTGTTTAATCATTTGAAATCAAACCGAGCATCCTAATTCAATGAGCACACTGCATGGTCACTAACTTCGGGCTTGAGGGTTTCGAGTTCAACCCATTCCCCTCCCCATTGGGAGTGAGAATAACTCAAGACCTTACCAGGCGTTAAGAACAGGTCCATTACAGAGAGAATAGTGTAAATCGTTAAGAAATGAGTTAATGAAATAAGTTTTAATCGCTTCTGCCCAAAGTGCCAAGTATGAAGGGAGGTAATCCAAGATGGGACAAGAGGTACGTCAAAATAAACACTTCAACAGTAACGATCTCCTTACTTTATAGCTGTCTCATCATTTATTTCAACAGGCAAAGATATATCACTCCGCGTTAAACAATAAATTACATTTTAATCAAGATAATGATTTATTTTATCTACATGTCACGACTTGTTATATACAACAGACCAGGTATGTACAAGAAAAGCACCAAAAGGCGCCTTCCTTTATTAGAAGGGATTAAGATTTGATACAAAAAATGTATTTCACTTAAAAGATTAAAACATATAATAAAGCAAAATGCATAAAAAACAATTATTAGACCTCGTAATCAGCCTACTGTATAGTTAAAAGAACGCGTATGATGTTCAAAAGTAGCTTGCAAGGCGAGGAATTTTGTACAGACCACATATTTAATGCTTTATGCATTAATGACTTAGAGTCAAGTTTTCAACAACAAAAAACATGTAATTTTTTTTTTTTTTTTTTTTTTTTTTGAAATTTCAGTTATCTATCAATTTAAACAGCTAATGATAAATGACCCAAGTGTCTCCTTCTACTGTATATCATTTAGTCTTTTGTTTGTGTTTGTTTGTTTGTTTGTTTTTCTTTCTTTTTTTTTTGTGGGGGGATGTCTTTATTATTATTTATTAGGCCCGCAATTTATTATCATTATAAAAATAGATTTGTTTTCTACGATAAAATTTGATTATTCTTTAATGGTTTTGGTCAGAAAAACACAAATGAGTAATAATATTCAATTTGATTTACTTATTAAAAGAAAAGCTTTTTCCCGCATATCAAAATAAAGTCTGGAGACCAGTTGTTGTTATTATACAAAGGTATACTAATGAAAAGTCATTAAAACATGATAATGTACTTACACTCGTACACCTTTTTTTTTTTTTTTTTCTTCTGATTTTTCTGAACCTCATGCTCACAATCTGTCTTCCTTTCTAGTGTTGCTATGATAGCCCTACTTATCAACTTACTAACATCAATTTAAATTTCATCCAATTAATCAACTTACTGTATTCGTTTTACTTTTGCTCAATTTTATAAACTACAATTTAGTAATCATTGTCTTATATTCATACGTCATAACTAGATTTGATAGAAATCAGTTAAATCGGTCGATTTGGTCACATTGTAGCATATAGTGGAAATTTGTGTTTGTTTGTTGGGTTTAAAACCCACCGACAGTATTTGGAGATTACACAGTTCAAATAAAATCTATTTATATTTAGATGGATTAAATTAAAACTTCTTTAGCTTACGTCGAATGGGATTTGAGAGAAAATTATTACAACTTACACTAATGTATCTCGAAGTTTCCTGGGTTGGACCAGTACTTTGCGCCTGGGCTGGACATCAAAGGTGATTGGTCCTCAAAATGGTTTGATCCCACAGCCTTCACAGTCTGAAACACTGTGCCGTTTTGGACTGTACTTTCGATTGCTCAGTTGAACACCAGGGCTAAAATAACATGCCATGTCAATTTGTTGCACTAATCACCAGCAGGAAATGAATTTATCTCTGGTTACAAAATTGCACGATCTAGCCGAAATTACTTCATATATAACTTAATCCCCCCTCCCCATAACACACACACACACACACACACACACACTTCAATAACGAAATTAAGTGATTAAGTGAAGACAGTTAACAAGTAAGTTTATATTCTGATCAAACATTCCAACACATATCCGCAAAAATAGTTAAAATGATACATTGGAGAGGACCTTTACTAAATTACATCACGAATAAACCATATCCGTATACAGGTACTTGAATACAGGACCCTGTCTTGTGCGAATGGCGGTTATTAGGAGAAAGATAAATATCGTATCTAAAGTTGGCAATATGAATGTTTCGGGATCACCAAACAGGATTGTGTCTTCAAGTATGTGGATGCAGATAACAAAAAAGTGTGTTTATTCTCACTAACGGGACATTTCGGTGTCAGATTTGAAATTTTGCCTCATTGCGGTATCACACCGTAGACTAGTGGCATGATACCAGTCGCATTATCCTGACACCGGAGTCAACCAGTCTTGGGACTATCTTTTAAGCAAGAAAGGTATAACTGTGACATTTTAGTGACTTTGGTGTGTCGCAACCGGGGATCGAACCGATTACTTTCAGGTTTCGGGGATGGGGACTATGCCACCAGGGTCGGTTAGAAAAGGAACCACACATAATGAAGAAATAATGATAATAATAAGATAAGGTAATTGCTAATTAACGAGACATATGCATGTACAATATACTTGGTAAACAGAAATAGTTTCAACATAGAAAGCATCCCCACGGGTCTATTCGCCCATGATAAAATTCAAACATCGTATAGTATAAAGTTTATATAATTTTTTTCTAAATATTTGAGATCCATATATGATGGATAAATCAAAGTCCATCAGTCTATTAAGCACTTAAACAAAGATATATACATAAAATAAGAGTTTCCTTCATTTATTGAAACGCTGGTCTTCACTCATCTAATTTGTATTCACCAATGAGACTATCAACATTATTATATAATAGTTGTACTCTCTTCCTAAACTCTTTGTCACTAACAATGCCCTTTGTTATATACGCAACCAATCGCCTATCAAGTACCGTAATAAGTTAGCTACTTCAAACTCATGTACGTACGTCAACTATATAATGGTGGGTCAGGCCTTTTCTTGATACCCATGTTAAACATTGTATCCGAATGGAAGAGCAGACTATATTTACTATGTTTACATTTCCACTTTTGTTTAACCGGCTAAACACTGGTTAAAACACACACACACACACGTGTAAATAAAACACACTAGGCCTTTGTCCTAGTAACCATACATATGTTAAGTTTTAAGTCAATACCTTGCATAGTTTTTAAGTTATGGTTAAGGTAAAAGTTGTCCGCAGACAGAAAGACAGGACAAAATACGTACATTTGTGTTGTTCATCACGTATCTTCTTTTTATTCATATGAGAATATAAAAATATTGCCATGAATATATGCTAGACAATGTCACCTTATGAGCTCATTTTTTTCTGACTCTGTGTTAAGATTGGCCAAAAAAGAAAGAAAAACTGTTTTCAAAAGAATAAAGAAGCGAAATATATTTTTGTCAGATCTTCATGACTGCTCACCGTAAGTATAAATTGTGATTTTAGTGGAATTTTCCTGGTTAAATTTAAACCACGATAATTGGCAACATAGAGTAATTACGAAAATCCTAAACAACTTAGATCCGATGTTACTTAAAGTTATGAAAAGAGCATTTCGTAAATCTGGAAGAGGATTAGAGGACGAAAACTAAAACCACCACACTTCCATTGGAAACGATTCCGGAAGTATGTATGTAAATCTCTTAAAATTCACACGTACAGATGTTGTGTTGATGGCCAATCGCATATATTGTATAAATGGAACTCAAGAGTATGCATTATGTATGGATGAAGAAAAGAAATGGGTAAGATTTTCATACAGCACTGAAGAAGATTTAATAAGGATTTAAAGATAGCATGTATTTTCAGTTTACGACATCTATATTGTGATGATTGTGGTGATAATGATGATGATGATGATGATGATGAAAGACTGTTATGGCCTTTATAATCTTGATATGCACTGGAGATATCGGATGCCGGGAGAGAGAGAGAGAGAGAGTGGGAGAGAGAAGGAAAGGAACATTAGACACAGGATGCAGATTGTCACAAAACAAACGCACGACACCGATTAATAATCAATATAGCACCGTACTATGCAAAACAGATACTTCATGAACATGTATTGCTCGAACATTGATTTTGAGAATTGCATGGAGGACTGCTATAGTCCACTCGTAGTGCAGTTAGTCATAATCGTTATCAACTTCATGCGGGCACCTGTATGCTGGTCTCTTGGCGACAGTACTGCAGTAATTTTTGATGTTTGTTTGTTGGGTTTAACGTCCCACCGACAGTATTTCAGTCATTTGGGACGATGTCTACTTGAGACAGATATAAGCTGCCACACTGTTGTATCACGCCGCAGACAGTTAAATGGTACCACACCCAGTCACATTATCCTGACACTGGGCCAACCAGTCCTGCAACTACCCTTATATGCTGAGCGCCAAGCAAGGAAGCTTTGGTATGTCACGGCCGGGGATCGAACCCACGACCTCCCGCTCCCGAACCACTCGGCCACTGGGACGGTTAGTAATTTTTGAGGCCATGTCTACTTACGACAGGTATGAATGGTGCAACTAGGGTGCAGTATCACACTGTAGATATATACAGTCAAACCTGTCTTAAGCGGTCAGTCAAGTAGTCACTTAACAAAGATGATCATTAAATGGAGGTTAATTATATAACAAAATGCAATAGTTTGGTATATCAAAATTGACCGCTTAATAAATGCTGACCGTTAACTACAGGTGGCCGATGATACAGGTTCAATAGTATGTGGTACGATAATCTCCATGTCACACTCCAACAAGGTGTAAACCAGCCCCGGAACTACCCTGGTCTATATTTGAATGAAGAGCGCAGTTCCAATTTTTCACGTCTTCGGAACATAGCGGCCTGGAATCAACCCTGCGACCTCCCGTTCGGAAGGCGGACGATTTTACTAATAAACCATCGCGGATGACCAGTATAGATCTGTAAAGTGCATAGAAAAAAAGTAACAAAAAAGAACTTCAGGTTTCTGTGACCATGGACACTGAAAAATATTACTGGCCAATGATATGCTTATTTTTTGTTTGTTCGTTGTTGTTGATTTTTTTTTTGGGGGGGGGGGGGGCATTTCACATACATCCGGTCAGAAATACTTCACAATTTTTCCAGATGATTGTAGAAACCCGATTTATTTATCATTAATGTGGGAGCTCGAGTTTTACCGAGTTCACATACTTTGTATGATGTAATTGGCCCTAAGCCTACTAGAACAAGAGAAGGTTTTTATTGCACGAAAGGCAAGACAAGTGGTGCGGCGACTAGGCATGGAAAGGGTCATGTGCTAGTCAAATGTATGTATAGGTAGATATGTAATAATTTCAAAGAAGCCATTTTAATATACGTTTTGCTGAGAAAAAAAATGCGTAGATCATGCCAAATGTCACGTTCACAAGTCTTTCCCAAGCACCAGTGAGATTAAATCTCGGAAGGTTTAGAGTTTGAGCACCGGTGGGGCATGGCTTTTTTAAAACAATGTACTGGTCCATCCGTATTAACTATCGATGATTCAGATTGACGTAAAATAAAAATATGTAATAGTATGTTTTTATTTATTTTTTTTGAAAGATATTTTGTTAGGTTGCAGATAACCATTGATTCCACAATCTTTTATTCAAATAGCAAAGGCCAGCTCACCAGGGTTAAAACACAGACCTACCATAAGCCAGCATGGAAGGCTTCCTCACATGAAAAATCTGAATATCTGAATGACCCTGTCTGGAACCCAAACCCACATCGGTAAAGGGAAAAAACACTTGTCTGTTGCATGTTTTTACACATTTAAACTGATAACTGCTGTTCTTATTACATCAAATGAGGACAATGACTACACAGCCAAACTATTGGTCTAAGTTTTATTATACAATTTATACAGTATACATCCATATTCAATCAGGCTTAATATCTTTAACAAAACAACCATACAAACTCTCTGCTCAACAGGTAACCTCAATACTACTAAATAAAAACATGCAATAATTCTTGTGATTAGCTATAAATCTCACGATTCAGCTTACAAACTCAAGATTCATTACGACTTAAATGTTGTTATGGGCTGTATGAATCTTTCAACCGATTTCAGCTCTACAAACTCAAGATTCAATATACAGACTGTAAACTGCTTGTTCATTGGCTGGTATGATGGTGATGACAGCCAATGAAAATAAGGAAACCTGACACACCTGTCAATGTCCTTATCAACAAGGACATAAATACTGACCCGAATTATCAATTGAAGTCAGAGAAGCAGAGCTGAGGTTAATGTACTTAATCAAACCAGTTTGCATATCTGATACAATTTTCATTAAAAAAAAAATCATAAATAGCAACACTATTATCTTCATGTTTATCTAGGTTTTAAACCTCATGAGCAATGCATGTACCATATGATATACTTAAACACAAAAACATCATTCATAGGGTCACTGCATATAAATGAATTTCTAGGTAAGTCATAATTTACTCAGTTTAGAAGTAAGGAACCTTAAAATGATTTCAAGGAGAAGGTATTAGTAATCAAAGCAGAGAATGCCTTCACACAAGACAGTTGTATAAAATCCATACACATCAAAAAAAAAAAAATAAAAAAAATAATGGCATTTAAAAATTAAAAAAATAAATTCCCTAAATAATCCAGTTTTCCAAAGAGCCTGTGGTTTTTATCTCACATTTCGTCTCACACATACAAGAGATCAAACCAATTCAACAACAATTTATAGCATTCAAGTGCACATACTCAAGCCATCAGCCAACCATACTTGTAATTAAAATAGCACAATATATTCAGATGACAAACAAATCAAAGAGTATTGCAATATATTTGGTCAAGAACATTTAGTGACAACTTAATAAATTGAGGATATGTCTGGAAACTTTATCATCTTATACTTGTTTTAAATATTATTCCAAGCTAATCTAAAGAATTTTTTTGCTGATAAGATCTACAGTCACTTAGGATCTAAATTAAATTCAACATTAAAATCATATATATGCTCATATAGCTGATTTTTAGTCATGGGTAATCATCATAACTGGACCAAGAACTTTCTAGCTCATTTAATACATAGTGAGTTTTACAACTCAGTTTTCATACCAAAATAACTGTTTCGCCGTGACTAGAATTTCGCAACTCTTTCGATGAATGTACAAACAATGAACATTAATTTGTCACCAAATGTTCAGTGAATGGAAAAAAAAAAATGAATACGCTCACACATTCAGTAAATTTGTCACATTTAGAGCGCAGTCTAACACCGCAACTCTGTGCCTGTCCTACCCCACTATGTATCTGGACCTTGAACCCCCCCCCCCCCCGCCCCCCCAACATCCCGTCTGTAATAAATAGCAGGCAACAAACACAAAACCAACAGCCAACCATGGTTTACATATAGTCTTCTATTATGATCATATATGATAAAAGTGCCGAATCTATATTTCAACTATCAGTTTTATCACAATTTGAAAACTTAAAAAAAAAAAAAAAAAAAAGACAAAGTAAAAATATAAGATGTAAACATTCTTATAAAAAGGATTTGTCACAATTCCCCATGGTCATATAGCTGTTTTAATCTTTTTTTTTCAAGCTGGTGGTTTAT
This sequence comes from Solen grandis, assembly GCA_021229015.1. Classification (NCBI taxonomy): domain Eukaryota; kingdom Metazoa; phylum Mollusca; class Bivalvia; order Adapedonta; family Solenidae; genus Solen; species Solen grandis. The sequence continues at coordinate 30,253,908 of CM037786.1, forward strand.
TTGAAGCGTATTTACATCCCTTTTTATTTTAGTTTTTCTGTACAGAGCTAGTTTTATACTAAGGCCTAGCACAGTTTTGATCATTCCATCATCATACAGATGCCCAAACATCATCAGTGCTCACTGAACTCCATCTCAGCCTTATTTCATTTTTTTTTCTTTTTATATTATTGATGTAAATTTATAGTCATTCTATATTTATATCAGACTGTTTTTTAGTCCAATAAAAAAACAAAACAGATGTACAAGAAGAAAAAAATTCACTCAGCAGGCACAGCCGCCTTGGTTTTGTTTATTTGGATCGTTTGTCACTTGAATAGGACTGCCTGGGAAGTCATTGTATATATCCACTTCTGTTTCCTGTGACAACGCATCCTTGGCAACGGTCTGGAACGCTTGTTCAACGTTGATGGCTTCCTTTGCACTGGTCTCGAAGTATGGAATTTCACCCTTGGATGTACACCAACCCTGTGCCCTCTTTGCCGAAACCTGCAGAAAAATGGAGGGGAATGGTATCAAATTTATATCTTTGTAGTGGTTTATCAATATAAAGGGAGGAGCAGAGCTAAAGCTGGCTTGAAATAGCAGGGTATTGCACAATGCTGCCCTTTTACTGCACCCAGTTATGCCCCATTCAGGATATGTCCAACTAATACCTTGTTATCATATCCCAACTTTTAAATAAATATGGTAAGCATCATTTGACCTGACTCACACTGATATGTGGACTCACTGATATGTACATAATGCATTGATATGTGCACATAATATATACACAAACACATTAATATGTGTACAATATATACATACCCAGACACCCATATGTCACAATATTGAAATGTGCACAATATTTCAAGGCCATTGCTGTATTAAACATGTCTTTCACAAGAAAAATAACAAAATAAAAAACAAGAGGGCCATGATGGCCCTGAATCGCTCACCTGATTATAAATGAGCAACATATGTTGGATTTTTCATATTGACCTACTTTTTGACCCCACATGACCAACTTTCGCGCTTGACCAAGATTTATGGTACAGACATTCCGACCAAGTTTCATGAAGATTGGGCCAAAAATGTGGCCTCTAGAGTGTAAACAAGGTTTTTCTAAGATTTGACCTCATGACCTACTTTTTGACCCCACATAACCCAAATTCGAACTTGTCTAAGATTTAATGGAGACAAACATTCTGACCAGGTTTCATAAAGATTGGACCAAAAATGTGGCCTATAGAGTGTTAACAATGTTTTTCTAAGATTTGACCTCATGACCTACTTTTTGACCCCGCATGACCCAAATTCGAACTTGTCCAAGATTTTAATGGAAACAAACATTCTGACCAAGTTTCATGAAGATTGGGCCAAAAATGTGGCCTCTAGAGTGTTAACAAGGTTTTTCTAAGATTTGACCTCATGACCTACTTTTTCACCCCACATGACCCAAATTCGAACATGTCCAAGATTTTTTGGAAACAAACATTCTGACCAAGTTTCATGAAGATTGGGCCAAAAATGTGGCCTCTAGAGTGTTAAGGTTTTATTAAGATTTGACCTCTGACCTACTTTTTACCCCACATGACCCAATTGAACTGTCCAAGATTTTATGGAGACAAAGATTCTGACCAAGTTTCGTGAAGATAGGCCAAAAAATATGGCCTCTAGAGTGTTAACAAGGTCAAATTGTTGATGACGCACGACGGACGATCACAAAAGCTCACCTTGAGCACGTTGTGCTCAGGTGAGCTAATAACACAAGACCTGTAACAGTCAAAGATGTATGCATCCTAGTATATTGCAAGCAAAACTTAAACCAAATTTACTTGCACTCAAAAATTTAACCAAAATTTAAAAAGGGGCCTTTATTTCCAATATTTTCAGTCAAGAGTTATCACACTTGATGGTCTGATGCACCTGGAAACCTATATGAAGTTTCAAATCAATCCAATGAACTGACTGCAGAAATATAAGCATGATAGAATATTGCATGCAAACTTTAACAATTTAAAAATTTCTACGTCTAAAAGGGACCATAATCTTCATTAAATTTGGCCAAGAGTTATATAACATTTTTTTTTAATGTCCATGAAGACCTTAGTGATGTATAAAATCATTAAGCATAGTAAGTTACTATGATGTATGCATCCTAGTTCATTTCATGCAAAACTTTAACCAAATTTACATGCATGCAAAACTTAACCAAAATTTCAAAGTTCAAATGGGGCAATAATTAACAATGACTTCAGTCATTTACTGAACTTGATGATCTGTGCTCCTGAACACCTATGTGAAGTTTCAAGTCAACCCCATAACTGATTGCTTAAAAAAAAGCATGATAGCATGTAAAACCTTACCAAAATTTCTAAGTCCAAAAGGGCCATAATTTGCATTAAATTTGGCCAAGAGTTATCTAACTCATTTCTTTAACGCCCCTAAAGACCATAGTGAAGTATTAAATCAATAAGCATATCTAGTTACTAAGATATATGCATGATAGTATCTTGCACACAAAGCTTTAAACAAGGTGTGATGCCGATGCCAAAGTGATTAGAATAGCTTGACATATATTACGTACAGTTGAGCTAAAACCCGGGTCATGTGTATGACAGGACCATCTTCTCTTTTTGACTAATCGTGGCTTTAACTTTGAAGGCTACTGACATGGATCTTGAATTGCCACATATCTGGAAGCCTATTTGTGCCAAGTTATTTTGATATCAGGCACAGAAAAAAAGTGCCAATTTTTAACCTTTTGCCTGTTATTGTGACCTTGACCTTTGAGCTACAGATCTGGGTCTTGTGCACAACACATTGTCTTCTCTAGACAAAACATTCATGCTATGTCATTTCAAAATCCATCCATGCATAATGGAATTAAGATTCCTGACACACAAAAAAAATGCTCCCCTTTTTGACCTTTGACCCAGGACTATGACCTTGACCTTTGAGCAACAGACCTGGGTGTTGTGCACAACACATGCCTTCTCTAGAGAACATTCATGCCAAATCATTTCAAAATCCATCCATGGCTGATGCATAATGAAGTCAGAGCCTTGACAGACAAAATATTCTCTTTTTTTTTACCTTTGACCCCAGATTGATCTTTACCTTAAAATACAAACCAGTGTCTTAATCACAACACATTGTCTCAATGTGGTGAATATTTCTACCAGGGTAACTTCAAAATCCACTCATGCATGTAGGATTACAGAGCGGACACAAAGTGGGACAGACAGACTGACAGTGTGATTACTATATGCCTCCCTTTAGGGGCATAAAAACTATTAACAATAACTCTAGCTACTTACAAGCAATCAAATTTCCAAACTCAGCAAATCAATACAGACCAACACAACCTCACTGATTGAGAAATCCAATTCATAACCCTGAAGTTTGGCAATGTGTATCTTAATGTCTGGGTTTAATGCTATAAAACCTATATGGACAACTTTATGCCTGGCAACTCTTTTCCTGATCACTACTTATATTAAGTATGTTTGTTTGCTGTCTGCCATTCTTAGCTTATGCATGGACCTGCATATTTTATACACTGAAAGCCTACTTAACTCTGAACAAATAAGCTATTAAATTACAACAATTTACATCTTCAATGTGCCAAAAATTTATATATACAAGCATTTAACGCCTCACTGATTTTTGACTTGGACCCATCTGGAAAAACCAGTTTATCATGCAAAGGAAAAGTTGTTTTTTTACATTTCATGAAATCCTTGTTTGTGATCTGTACGATAGGCATACAAGTATATTTGTATATGTGTTATAATGACAGAAAATAAAGAGATTGTTTGTTGGGATTAATTTTATTATCCCATGGATACTATTTCAGTCATTTAGAGAGTATGACTACTTCAGTAAGATACAGAGCTGCCAAACTACTTTATCAGAATGTGGATATGTGGCATGATACTACACACATATTATCCTGACACTAGGAAAACCAGTCCTGGAATGCTGAATGCCAAGCAGGGAGCTACCAGCAGGACAAGTAACTATAACATTGAGTCATTATGAACTCAGTATATAAAAAGAATATTCTTATGAACACATGTGTCACCTGCTGAAGCGTGACGAAAAAGTGATGGACAGACAGACGGTCAGAGTGATCCATATGTGTCACCTCTGCTTACAGCAGTTTACACAAAAAAGGGTTGAAAAACAAGTTTTAATAATCTTCAATGTGGATGATGGTGAATGTTGTACTTGAAACCTCAGTGAATAAATATATATATATATACATGTATATAGTGCAAATGTGTCCAAAAAATGTGGTGGTGAATGTTTGTTATTTCAATACATTTAGTACATACATGTATTACAGTTTTTAAGTCTTCTGAGCAAAATACAAAATAAAACCTCCTTGCATGTTTCCAAAGTCACCGAAGAAATATTTGTGTTCAATCAGTGCTAATAGGGAGCTACCCAAGTGACAAAACCATCTACAATAACTTAATGATGACTGAAAACAATAAATCTCTACTTACCACCCTGTTTTCTAAATCTATCTTGTTTCCTATAACAACAAATGGAAAATTTTCTGGGTCCCTGGGGCTGGCCTGTATTAAGAACTCGTCCCTCCAGCTGTCCAGCGATTTGAACGTATTTGGCATGGTGACATCAAACACCAACACACAACAATCTGCTCCCCTGTAGAATGCCACACCCAAGCTCTGAAATCTCTCCTGGCCAGCCGTGTCCCAAATCTGTAAAGGAAATAACCAGAATCATAAGTCTGCCTGGTTATCCAATATCTCACTAGTAGTACTTCAGACATTATTTCTTGTGTTATCACCTTGGCGAGTCTTGCTCTACATGAGTTAACCAGGTGACATCGTTTGACTATGTCTACTTGAGACAGATAGAGTGCTGCCTCACTGCAATATCACATAGACACGATACTACCACAAGCAACTACCCTTATGTGCTGAGCACCAGGCTCAAGGAAGATAAACCAGTACTCAGGAGTGTAAAATTCCACTCACCTGGCCAGTAAAATTAGTGCAGGGTGAGTGAATAATCAGAGCATTTCTTTGTAATTCTCTTGATTTTATTATCTCAAATTCTGAAAAGGCAAGGCAGGGCGAGTAATAATTTTAGGAACTTTACATCCCTGTCAGAACCATTTTAATGGGACTTTCGGGTCAATGACCTTCCAGAAACCACATATGGGGCAGACATCCTAACCACCCTGCCGACAAGACGATAAGTAGTTAAGATAAAAATAAGTAGTTTGATAGAACTATTTCTTAGACTTAATATCATAGACATTTTAGATTTCTTGCATTATTTTCATTATGAAATAAAATTTATCAGCTCTTAAAAGGGATTAAGTTTAACACACACACAAAAAAAAAATTAATTTAAAATTATATAATCTATTTTCACTTTAATATCATTCTGTGTGCATTCATTCCAATCATGTGTCATGACAGCAATTTTACTCATTTTGTTTGCAGTCAAATATAATTTCAAGTTTTCAAAAGTGAAAGAAAATCTGCAAAAACCAATGATATTTTGAATAACAATTAATTTCTCACATGGTTTGAAATAGGTGTGCATCTTCTCTGTAAAATACTAAAGATACTATGCAAATTATCAAAAATATGTCTTTATAGCTTATATTCACAAAATAAATGCATTACCATTAACCATTTCTAATTCACCTACATGAAATTTTGCTAATTTGCGGTTAATTTGCAGGTTTTAAAGCAAAATTAGAAAATATATTGAGAAAAGTTCAAATGAGTAGATCTACTCAAGCTGGTATTTTTTTTCCTTTTATTTCTAAAGCAAATGTTTTATGGATAATTAGATTTGCTGTTGTTATGCAGTTACGAGAATTTCATTCATTTGCTTTCTAGATGCTATTTCCTTAATATTTTACATCTGTCTTTGTTGTATGGTCCATGTCCATTTGAATTTCAAAGTAATTTAACCTCAGATTAATTGTGATTATTGCATATTTAAGTATTGAAACAATGGTAAGTCAATCGCCATGGTAATCAATGCAGATGACTACCCGATTCAGCAAATACCTGTCAACCAAACTGAATCAATGAAAGAGGCCGGGTTGGGATTTTTTTAACCAAAATTGGGAATTTGTTTAATAGAATTGGGAAAAAAAGTATGACTTCTTATGGGGAATGGGTCAGTTTACAGGCTCCGTGGATACACCAGAAAAAGCCTTGATACTGCCATTATATACCATATCTGTTCATATACCAAGTTTCATAATATTATGACAGGTTTTTAAGTTATCGTGGGATCCAGATTTCCGGCTGGACAGACAGATGGAGGGCAAACCTATAGCCCCCTCCGTTGTAAACACTGGTAGGGGACTAAAAAAATGTTCAAAGCATGATATAAAACATTTAGAGAGCATAAAGCAAATTAACTACCAGTATCAATTAAGTCTTTCAACTAAGAGACTATGTATTGATTTAACTCTTTATCATCTAACCATTTATTCTCTTTCACTCTGTGATCATTAATTTTGCAGGGATCATTTGGAGATGAGATTTTGAGAGACTTCTTCTAATTTTTGCTTTAAATCCCATAGAAATCTGGCAAAGAAGAGAAAATTTGATCCAGTTATACATGGGACTTAATATCACTGGACATTGATAAGTTCTCACATATTTTGACCTAATGAGATATATTTTCTCATGTATATTTTATTATAATTAATGATATTTATAATTAATTGATATTATTATATGACACGATGAGCTTATTTTCTTTTTCCACATCAGTAACCATAAAATAAAGGTGCACCCTATATGCTGTTGCGCCTAATCTAACGGTATATACAGTATTTTCAATTTTTAATGAAGACAAAGAATCAAATACGGCAACAAAATTCTTATTGTGCTGATAGACAATGTCATTGAGGTAGGTAGAGTGAATTTGATATGATACTCGCTTTTCCAAATTTTGTCTAAAATGACGCAAAAAATTCCTGATTCTGATTCATGTTCCCAAAATGGTGAGGAAAAACCCTGGACTTACTGTATCCATGATGTGACTGTGATACAATAATATCATGAGACCGTGATAAAATCATGACTGACTGTATACATATGTGACTAGCAAAAGTGTATGACCTATGGCTGTGATGTAATCATATGCATTATACAACTGTGATAAATAATCACATGACTAACTGGATAAACTTGTGACTGTGATACAATGATATGAATGTGTATGAAAACGGTATTATATGTTTACATATGATAAAACAATCTGAATATGTAGCAATACACGTGTGTTAACTGCATATCTGCTAAAGACATTACCGGAGTGAGTGAACAATGTGTGGAGATGAAGAGATACATCGAACAGTACATTTCAGATAAAAATTTCTAAAAATAGATAAACATAAGCTGCTGTCCTTTGACTCCTTGCAAGTGATGTTGAAAATCTACACAATCTTGGGCAACTACTCCTGGATTGAAATGAGATTAAAACTGAGAGATTCATCATTTTCCAATATGAAGGAAATTTATTTAATATTTTCGTGGTAGAATGGTGTACAGCCTTTTTTGTAACTCACCTGCATTGTAACAAGTCTGTCATCAACCATTACTTCTTTAGTGAGAAAGTCTGCCCCAATCGTTGCCTTATACTGGTTACTGAACTTTTTGTTTACATACTGATTCATGAGAGAGGTCTTCCCGACACTGTAAAAGACCAAGAAAGCATAAACATCCATTCAATTTTTTCAACCAAATAAACAGAATTTAAATAATTATCTTTCATACACTTATGATATGGTCAGGAACAATTAATGATATGACTCCCTGCTGCAGCCAAGGGAACTAAAGTCTATCATATACATACAGCAAATGCAGGAGTGAAATTTTTTCTTGCAAACGATGAATATTTCTAATGTTTTTTTTTTTTTATCAATTATGATGCAGGACATAATCCTTAACAGGAATGACAAATGGAATAATACATAATTGGTTCTCACTAGCTCTAATTTTGAGTTCCAGGACTTCAAATTTTCTGGAAAAGGACACTTTTTTCCCCAGAGTAGCTCTTGTTTAGATATGTAGGACTCCCAATTTTGTGGCAAATCTATTGCTAGGACTCCAGTTTTCAGAGTCCTTGGGACAACCCTGGTCAAGCATACTATTTCACTGCAAGTTTTAAATAGGATCATGTAGGAATAGGGTGCCATAGCATATTATCTGTATGAAACTAAGGGTGCTAGCTCTGGTGAAATCATAAATCTGTATGAAACAAAGGGTGCTAGCTCTGGTAAAATCATATAATCTGTATGAAACAAAGGGTGGCTTGACTCTGTGAAAAATCTACTTTAAAATCTATGTATGAAACAAAGGGTGCTCTGGTGAAATCAAAGGAAAATCAAGAATGTTGGTTTAAGTTTTGTTGTTGTTGTATTGGGGTTTACCGTTGCTGCGATAGTATTTCAATCATATAGCAACGTCCAGCTAATTACAGTGGTTTAAGTGTATTTTAGTTCCAATTCACTGAACATGGAGGAAAAATCAAATAATGAGATCATGTTAATCAGTACCTTATTTTCAGAACTAAATAAATCTGGAGTTATTCTGATACACAATAATTAGTAGCCAATAATTTATTTTCAAGACTTCCTTGATACAGCTGATAAAAATTAAGAAAACCCATGATAGAGATTTATAGTAGTTGCTATTTTATCTTCCTTTTATCAAGCTATTTATAGGCACTCATGACATTGTGCCTGAAAAAAAAGTTGCTTAAAAAACCCTGATCTCAAGTTACATTTAAAGCAGCTCCTTCACAGATAATTTTCTACTCTCCCTCTTTCATGTGGGTGAAGTCTTGACAAATAAACTCAACAAATTAGGTCACATTACAAGGTAAATTAATATTTTTTTAAATGCAACTTCTGCAAAATAGGTTGAAAATAGAATGTGGTATCCCTGAAGTATGCGCTTGTGGTACATGACACGTTCCACAGTATGGCAAGGGCCTATTAAGTTATCGCATGCAAGAAGAGTGAATGTCATCAGCCAAGTGACTTCGAATAAAAATAGAAATCTAAATATGGGTTTTATCATTCTAAATAGGGTTTCCATACCGTCTGTGTGGTATTGCCTGTGATGGGAAAACCACCCTTTTTTTTACCATCACAAATGGTTGCGTTAGGTTACAATGCGTCTGTAGATGGGTACTGATAGACATAATGCACACATATAGTTTAAAAATCAAATTCTCAGTCAATGACCGTCTGTGAACAAGCTGCTTTAAGTTCTTATCAGTAAATGTTCAAATCTGTTACTCACCCACTATCTCCTAGGATGATCACTTTTAACAGAACCTTCTTTCTTGATGCCATTGTGTCGTGAATTGCAGATCTTAATAAAATATACTGAAAATAAAAATAAACAATTTTAATTTAAAAAATTCAATGATCAGGGTACATATTTCAACCATATCAGCGATTTTTCCCCTTCTTTATTAAATGGGTCTACCGGTCCAGTAAACTGACCCTTTCCCAATGCCCACAAGACCCATTTCCAATCATCAAAGGACCCTTCCCAACTTCGTCATTCTGGAGATATTTCCCCTCAGACTCTTCATTCTTCATAAAATTATTTGGGAAAATCACCCACCCTACAGTACACCCTCTTAACTCAGACATAATTTATTCACTTTTCTTAACCCTTTCCCTCATATAGACTCATTTTGACGCACTCAATAGGTACCACATTAAGCCTGATCTGCAGAAAACCATAGTTAAACCTTACCAAATTTATTTACAAAATCCTCATTTCCAGACCACTGAGGAGCAGCGAACAGCATAAAACCTGTTACTCGCAGGCTGATCTGGTTTTATGCTGTTCACATAGGCCTTTTCATGGTTTCCTCTATGAGGGAAAGGGTTAAAACCAAAAGACAGCTTCAGTTGATTGTACAGTTTGATAATAAAAAAAATTAAATACATAAATCTACCAAAAGCAAGTTTTTCATTCCTCAATACTTAACAACAAGAAGCTGTTTTCAACTTTCATTATAAGCATAACTATTGTTAGCCATGTTCAGGATGGGAATGTTTAAGTTGCGGTCCCATTTGTCAACTTGAGATTATTTAGATAACTGGTAGGTATAACTTGTTGACAGAACTTTTATTTTATATTCTAAATAAAAAGATTAAATATTTTCTTAAATTTCATAAGCATTTATTCATGATTCATTTTTCATGAAAAAGAAAATATAAAATAACATTTACATAATGTAGACTGTCACAAATGGTATAAATGTGCAAACATCTGCTGTAAAATAACAGTTAAATGCATTGAATATGTTGATCAAATTACGTATTTTAGTATTTTGGATGGATGTTAAAATACTCTCATTGTTTACATTGAAAAAATGATGTCGAATCACAATTTGTTTATCTGCTACGTCATCAATTTCTGCACTCATGATTCGTTAATGGTGACGTATGGAAGTTCTATGGAAGAACGTCAAAAGATTGACGAAGATATGCAGAATGTGCAAGTCGTCATTTTTGCAAACAATTAAAAGATCTTCAGTAAAAGATTCTTTCTTATTTATGCATTGTAGTAACATTGGGGTCAATGAGTATGTATAGATTGCATCTCTTATTATATTCTAACACATCTTTAGCACACAATTTGCTTTTCAGCCCGAAGAATATGTATACTTCATATTTTATTTTTAGAAATGAGAATACACTCAATTTAATACTGTGCCCTGGAAAATACACTTGCTTTACAAGATGACCAGCATTTGTTATGATTTTTACAGGAGGTTAAAAACAGCCCATCATTGAAGACTCTTAGGTTTAAAAAAACATATTTTCAGTATGAAACATTGTGTAAAATATTTTATTACTGACTCGAATAGTTAATTAAGGCTGTCATTAGTTTTAAATGAGAAGTTCATCGCCAAGTGAGGTGGGTTTAGTGTCAAAGATTTTTGAAATCTAGTAGAATTTAATTCATGATGTATTGTGACAATTTATGATGCATTTAGCATTAGTTACCAAGTTGATGTAAAAGGAAGTCAGCTATTGTGAATATAACAATTTTTATTTAAAGCATCAACAAAATGGGGTGGGGACAAAACATAAATGCAGAATTAAGCTGACAATTTTAATTCAACAACTTTACAGTGAAGCAAAGATCAAAAAGTATATTAAAGTGTGTTCTTTTCCTAAATAGATTAATTCAAACCGGTATGTCAGCATATAGTTATAATGACAAGGCTTTTGCAAATGTACAAACCAACTTCCCAATTTCATAATTTGATATTAGTTTTTTTTTACCCAGTTGGCTAATTTTTGGGGATTCAGTAATTCTCAATCTGAATGGTACAGGACCTGTTCCAAATAGACTGGAAAAAATCACTGCACATATTGAGCACAAGTTCCATAAGCTAAAAATAATTCTTTTAGTGAAGGTATCAGAATCTGTATGTTGTACATTACACTGGGTTCATGCAAGTTTAAAATAAATTCTCACATACTGAGAAGATCATAAAGAGAAAAAGCTCTGTCAACTAATGGTTCAACCATGACAATTCTAAGTGTAAACATATTTATTGCCTGTACTGACATAAACGATCATAACCACACACACACACAAAATTGCCATTTGACCCAGATTTTAAAAAAAAAGACAAATGAATTCACAAGAAGATATCACGTTTGTATGATATACAAAAATGTGTTTAAATAATAGCTTAAATCTTAACCTTTTTGTCTTTGCCTCAAAAGCATGGTAAAATAAAGCTTTTGTCTGAGAATATCTATTTACCTTTTATAAATATGTAAATAAATATAAATATTGTATTAATGAATATGGTGAAATCAACAAAATCATATCAATATCAAAGGAAATGATACAAAATAAGTTTCTCTCACACGATCACCATGAACGAGCATTCAATTTAAGTATGAAGTTAATAACCGACATACACCCATGTGACAGGGGTCATTTAGCATTATCTGTAGTCTGACACAGATAAACATTATTAGC
>CM037786.1:30266036-30316036 GCA_021229015.1 Solen grandis
AGATATAAGACTCGAAAACTGCTGTTGGAGTAAACCTTACGCAGTTTTATAGCGCATTACATGCGTTACCTTTTTATCAGCACCACCAAAAAGCTACATATTGGTATTCTCATCTCTGGCACCACATTGAGGCGCGTAGATGATTTTACACTTAGGCGACATGTGCCTCAGGTCTACTTGATCCCATTACTATGTGGTTACAGCGCCTGTTTCGTAATTGAAATGTTTAAGGTCGACCTCCGCCCGAAACACAACAAAAGTCGCAAGATCAAACTTTTTTTTTTAATTCGCAAACATTTTTATGGCGATTCCTCAGGCAAGAGGGTGTTTTTGTCTCTGTATGCCTTTGTTTATCCCTTCCACACAAAATAAGACCAGTTTTATTAAAATCTATCAATAATCAGAGGAGTTACGACAATTGAAACGACATAATGTACAATCGTACAATTTCAATGGAAAAAGTTACCTACCTTCTTAATATATATATATATATTCTTTTTAAGCGGCAGTTTTTCGGTCAAATCAACGTACCGGATACCTTTGAATATGACAGGGATGATCATCGGGTGAAGCTTCACAAAAGTTGCTAAAATTATTCCGATCCATAAAAAAACATGGCCACCGGGGTCGAAGCTGATTTGCCTTATGTGTATATAGTGAAATCTTTAAGCGACATCTTCTCTGAAACCGCTTGACAGAATTTAATTATATTTGGCACGGATGATCCGGGGATGAAGCCTCACATCACAAAAGTTGCTAAAATTATTCCGATCCGTAAAAAAACATGGTTCATCAGGGGCAGGGCTAATTTGCCTTAAATGTATATAGTGAAATCTTAAAACGACATCTCCTCTGAAATCACTGGACAGTATTTGATTAAATTTGGCAGGGATGATCCTTGGGTGAAGCTTCACAAAAATTGCTGAAATTATTCTGATCCATAAAAAAACATGACCGCCAGGGGCGGGGCTAATTTGCCTATGTATGTATATATAGTGAAATATTTAAACGACATCTCCTCTGAAACCGCTGGACAAAATTTGATTAAATTTGACAGGGAGGATCATTTGGTGAAGCTTCACAAATGTTGCAAAAAATATTCCGATCCATAAAAAAATATGGCTGCAAGGGGCAGGAGTTATTTGTCATATATATATATATATTGAAAACTTAAAATGACCTCTCCTCTGAAATTGCTAGACAGAATTTGATAACACTTTGCAGGGATCATCTCCTTCAAAACTACTGGCCAGATTTCAAAATGTTTTAAAACAGACTGATATTCCTTGGGTAACCCTATACTCAAGTGAGCGATCTAGTGTTATCATGGCCATCTTGTTTAGTTTTCAAGGAAGATAACTCATGAAAACAAAATTATCAAGGGGAGGTAACAAAAAACTTAAACTACTATTTAACCTACGATTTCCATTCTTTGACATTTGAAAAGTTATCAGCATGACTTTGATGGAATTGATGGTTATAAGGGTGCTAATACCCTCAATATATAAACTTCAGCTATACATATCTATCAGGTTTCATGGACAAAATGATAGTAAGTTTACGATATACACTTAACGAAACTTGTAAATACTCGGATTTCAAACTTGCAGGGAAAATATTTTCTCTAAAATATATGTCTAATCAATGCTGAAAAGCGTGTCAAATGCTTAAACATTCGGAACACCTCGCCCATTTCTAGGTTGTATCCGACCACCGACGGATAAAGACGAAGTAGTTACGATTGCTACTTAAATGACACGTGGACGCGGTCACCTATCGAAAACTTTAATTCTGTCACGATATATACATACAACTTTGGTCTGAGTTCTTATAAGTTTCGTATAGTATATTTACGGTATGCATTCTACAATCAATATATTACATGGTATATAAAGTCATTGTGGAAATAGGATTCTAGTATGAGTGTAACGTGCAGCAGACAACTTAGTTCAGGAATGCTGGGAACTTTGTATTGCTAAATCAAATACAGGGTCGCACACTGCGGTATCACTCCGAAGATAGTTCTGTTTCGGTCCTTGATTTTTTTTATTCCAGAGTTGAAAATATAGTACCTGTTTTGAATAGCATTTATGTTTAAAGTACTTTGATACAATGGCATAATATTACGGAATCTAGTTAGTGCCACTTTGAATGCCGTGTATGATGGCAACGCACGGCAAATTGTAAACGACACACGATATTATAAAACGACACACAACAATGCGACACTCGACATTATAGCGCGCAAATGTCGTGTGGAATCACCATATTTTTTTCACGAAATATCGCAATAAATATCGAAGATAATGTCGTGCTAATATCGTGTGTCGCGTGGAAAGGTTGACGCAACTGTAAAAAACGCATATAAGCGAGCGCAAATATCGTGTGTCTACCGGTGTCTATACGATGATAGCGTCGCACCGTTTAAAACGGTGACATAATTCAAAATATCTACTGATACACCAACTTATGACTAGCGCACCAGTAAAGTGTCGAGTGTCGAGTCGCATTGTCGTTCGTCGTTTTATAATGTCGTTTGTCGTTTACAATTATCGTGCGTCGACCCTTCCTAGTGACACACGATATGAAACGACACACGCCAATGCAACGCGATGCACGACATTTTGAAACGACACTCGATATTTATTGCGATCTTTCGTGAAAAAATTATGGTAAGTCAACGCGACATTGTCACGCTATAATGTCGAGTCTCGTGTCGCATTGTCGTGTGTCGTTCTATAATATCGTGTCTCGTTTACAATTGTCGTGCTTCGTTTTAAATTGTCGTGCGACGCCTTCATACAGCAACACACAGCATTTAAAATGGCACTAATTGGATCCCGTATAATATAGGACGATAAAATGCACGCGCACTATGAACATTTCCAAACAAGTTATGTCTTTTAATAAACCACATGACTATAACTCATAGAGAATTAATCAACACTTATCTCTCTCTCTCTCTATCTGTCTGTCTGTCTACGTCCGGTTGCAAACTCCGTGCACCGGTTACGTCACGCTACGCTACTTTATCGACAACTGTAAGGGGAGGTAACTACTGCGGCGGAGTTTCACATTATTGCTGTAACGTTATCCAATACGTTGTTAGGGAGTTTTGATCACCAGGAACTCTTATTTACTTCCCTGTCATTATTTCACGCAGCTTTGACTACGTATAGAGGATTCACTTGATTTGCAAGCCATTCGGTCAATGTATTCTCACCGGTATAGCGTCTACATAAGACATACTCGTAAGTATATTGCTATTTTATTCCTTAGCACTCAAATTAATCCGGGTGAAAGCCATGTTTGTATGCAACATATGAGTTATGTATATGAACGTTTTATAAAATATATATTGGAGACCATGGTGTATCACTGTACAGGATAATATCTTGTGTTAAATGGTGTCAAATAAGCAGGTGAGTAATTGGGCGGAAGGTAATCGTGTAATAATAGAAGTGTTAATTGTTGTTTTAATGGTAATTATGTTGTTGATAATCAATACTTAATAAATATAATATTTAATACAGTGTGTAAATAGTGTTTGCATGGTACTCAGCATAATTGAAGGGTGGATTTAAGACTGGTGTTAGGATAATGTGACTGAGTCTGGTATCATGACGCATGTCTATGGTGTGATACTGCAATGTGGTAACGCTATCTCAGAAGGCACAGCCTCCAAATAACTGACATTGTCACATGCATGCCACTGTGTTAAAAATAACGCTGCACGTTTAGTATTACTGGTTTATGTTTTACAATTAAGGAATGAACATATTGATGCATTTAGAACATTCTTTTAAGCTCAAAAAGATGACAGAATTTTGGCCCCGACTCACGTATTGGGGTGACCCCCTTATATTTCCGTCTCCAATTTATTTTACCTTTGAAAATGCTTGGGGGGAAACCCTGAGATATAGACACATAGACATAGATAACCTTTTTGAAATGTCTCATGCATCGCCGCAACAAGAGAATTTATATAATCACTGAAGGGTAAAATATTTACCCACCATATGCCACGTATCGGATAAAATGTTCAAGTATTTAATTCAATATTTAGCGTTATACCTGTTAACCCCCAAACACATTGCATATATGAAATTTAACCAGTGTATTTTGTAATAGTACTCTCACTCTGACAACCAAATATCATTTTCTATTGGTGTGAGACCGTTTGCCGGATGCAAGGTACTTCTCTCCTGAGTCTATATTTCGGACATAGTCTATTTCTCAGATTCATATTTCAGATATATACATTTCAGATTCAGACCAGTTTCAGACTTGGCATTTCAAAATAAATTTACAGTTTGTCCCTCTTAATCGTCCAATGAGATGTTTATATTTCGTTAAAAAATTAAAAAATATATGGCATAAAATGAACTGTGATATCTTGATATGGAGAAAATATGGGGCCTACGTGACCAAAGACCATTATGGGCGGAGCTTGATGCGGCGTCGAATGATTACGTCATGTTTTTTAGGTAAAAATATAAATGTACCCAGTATCATTGACTCTGAACTGTACTTTAAGCCAGTCAAACGGGGGGCGATTCCATAATGCGATGTCAAAGGCAAAGTTGCATGGCGTACGTGACAAACTGTAAATATGTTATCGTTTATATTTTAAATTTTATGGAATTTATCGCAAGCGACGCGAAATATAAACGATAACTGATACATCCAGTTTTCTCTATCTTGATAAATAAATTTATGACAAAAATATGTTTCCTAAGTAATCTCCTAGTTATATTGTTTATGTAGAGAAAGTATAATTATAGCCATTAGGATGTTGATACAACAACAACAACAACCATGAAAATAGGCTTTTTTAGTCTAGGTCTAAAATATAGACTCAGGAGATTGGTAAGTATTAATCCTGTTAATTAAAGTAACATTCTCGTGGATCAGTAATAAACTAAAGCATAAAACTATAAACTTACTTTTTTTTTGTAATAACGCATATTTCACGCTGTACAAAATACATTCATCACTCAGGTTTTAAAGTTTAAACTTTATTTTTTTTTACATCGATTACGAAACAAGTTATCACAACTTATATTTATCACTCTCGATGGCTCTGGCGGCTGCGTATGTAATTATATTGTGGGAGGAATCCGGAAAGCCCGGAGAAAACCCACGTATTTGGAAGGGCGACCACTGTACCCTTTCACGTACGTGACCAGGAATCGAAACCGGGACGCATTGGTGAGAAGCGAGACGCGTTATGCTATCCAGACACCCACTCACTCAGGGTTTGAACGTTCGTTAATAACAAATGTATTTCTTTGCAAAAATATATCATATTTAGGCTGCAAACTTTCTCCTAAAACATAAATACTATCGAAATGATGCATACTGTATTGTATATAATCCTTACAATATCCAAAGGTGTTTACCATGCGTATTCTGTTCCGGAAAGGAATGACATATTCAAATGAAAGAAAATCTTTTTCATTTGAGCATACATTGTATTGATATTAAATGATTATATTCGCAAATTTTGCATTTTTTACGGTGAGTGCCGGTTGGGAGCCTGCTTTATTTTCTAGATACTTATGTGAACAAATGCTTATTAGCCACATAATTATACTGACTATCTTAACAGTTTTGTTCTGTTAAGATGCCTAAGAGGATAACACGAAAGTTTTCTACTTGCTAGATACGAACTGAATACGTGGTAAGTATTCAGAAAAGTTTCGACATAGCGAAGTGGGCAAGTAGCTGGCAGAAATATACCTGCATACTTACCTCATATCTTACACAGAGATAGTTTTTGATATACCAATGTAACAAATGGAATCAAACACGAATGCGCAGCGTACATACAGAGACCATTTTTATGTGTCATCCAATGAAATCGCTACATTCCTGTATATTTTTGTGTGTTAATTAGAAGGACCAAACTCGATACCATATCAACTTTCGCCCATACTCGCCTACCATTTTTTTTCTTAGCACATGGCATTTTCCATTCGTCCAACCCTGTTTATAATCACCCAGGGCTGTAACGCATAGTTCAATACTTTTGTAAAAATCAATTAACCACATAACTCACACTTGTGAAGTTTTGTCGCTTTGTGCTAAATAGCTTAGTTTATAGTTGCCTATGAAGTAACCTATACATAGTGCTGTAGAAGCAGCGCGTTCGTAATATAGACATCCGACTTTTTTCAGAGTGCCATAGTAGCCCAATAAAACTTGCCGTTTAGTATGTTAGTGTATCAGTCGTATGATGCATGTCAAAAGACCTAAAGAGTACTGGAGAATATTAAATAGACTGAACAATAAACCCACCAAACCACTTCCTGATCTACAGGATCTATATAAGCATTTTAAGAATTTAAACACAACTGAGATTGATGAAAATGACAATATAGATGATAAAGGTATTCAAATAAATGATAATACTGTTACATGTTTAAATACTCTATTTACAGCGGAGGAAATACATAAAAGTATAAAAACGTTAAAAAAAATCTCCAGGTATTGTCCAAGTTATAAATGAGTATATTAAGTGTACATGTACAAAAATGATACCGGTATATGTGCAACTATTTAAGCTTGTCCTCAATACTGGACTTGTCCCAACAAATTGATCAAAGTATAATTATCCGAATATATAAAAACAAAGGGGGCCCACAAAATCCATGCAACTAAAGACCAATTACTCTCCTGTCCTGTGTTGGAAAGTTATTCGCCTCAGTACTCAATAATAGCCTCAACACATTAATTTTCTAATTCAAAACAATATATTAAATGAAAATCAAGCTGGGTTTAGAAAAAAAATCTATAACAGACCATATTTTTACTTTAAATGCATTGATAGAAATATTGAAACATCATAAGAAAAAGTTATTTTGTGCTTATATTGACTTCAGTAAAGCTTTTGATTCGGTTTGGCGGTTTGGGTTATGGCAAAAGTTATTGCCGACAAGGGGATCAAGAACTGGGTGTATTATGTTAAATCCATGCTAGAAAATTATGGTTTTATGTATGTTTTCCATGATGCACATGGAGTTGATATTAATAATTTCATTTCATTATTTAAACAAAGGATTATTGATAGCTTTATAAAAGGGTTTGGAGTTAAAATTAATTTTTAAATTAAAATATAAAAAATACTTTTTAATGGAAAACACAGAATATGTTTAAGTAAAACATAATATATTCATTGAAACATTAAGATACGGTAGAGATAGAAAAGAAAGAGCTGAGAGAAAGTGTATATTGTGTAACAAAAATGATATAGAAGATGAGTATCATTTTTCTTAAATGAAAAATAAAATTATAGGGCCTAAAATTAGTACAAATAATAAAAAAACATTATTGAATCTGTCAAAATATATTAAAAAAGCAACACGAATAAGAAATGAATCACTGAACTTATAATGTACAAAGAGTTTTATTAATGTGAATAATACGATGGTAGTTTGTAAGGACGGTATGTGTTATATTATGATTATTAGATGATTAGACATTATTATTAATGTGCTGATTTTATATTGAGTAAGTATATGTAAAAAGTGCGTAAAGCATTTTGTTGAATCAGTGTTACAGGATAGTAGTGTGAGCATTTGATTTATGATAAGTATGTAAAGGTACAAGAATATTGAATAAAAATGATTATTGTAAATGGCTGGTAAGATAAATATCAAATTTATACTTATGTGCTATGATAGTTTATAGATGAGTCTTAGAAGTAAATGCATTATATGTTTATGTATCTTATATGTCAATGTAAACGTTGTCCTTCTTTTTTCTCTAAACTTTGTTTCGTTAGGGATATAAGAGGGATTGTTACGCAGAAATTATTTATATGTAAACTTAAAATTCTTTAATAGGGTAATGATAATATAAAAAAATAAGCGATACACATGTATATTATATATACAAAAATAATATAATATGAAATCAAGATATTGTCGGTTTGCGTAACACGTACGATATAATCAAGAAATTCATGTAAACGTAGTTGAAAAAAATAAAATCGAAATTAAATTATATTTTTTAAATTTAAAAATATATTAAAGAATTATATAATGTATTACTATAATTATAGTAATACATCCAATTACATGGATTTCCCAATCAATACCAATATAGCAATATAGCAAAGTGTAATTGAAAATGAACTAAACATTCATTACACTGTATAAATTACATTTTGATACCTTTCCTTTGCTCTCAAAGGTGTGTATAACGTTACTGTTTAAACTTTCCGCTTGTAAAAGACACTTCTTTATTTTCCTAATCTCTCTCTTTCTCCTTACATATTATCAAAATGTCAATGTTATAATCCAGAAAAAAAGAGGAGAGACGAGGCGGGGTTAGGCTAGATTTAACTTTTTCTCTTTTCGATTTTTATGGCATAAATTGTTGACACCAACAAATACAATGTATATCATTCAAAACATTTAATGTAAAAAAAGATACTTAAATCTTGTCATGTGATCTATGTTTGACTGTTTTTCTATTACGATATCATATAACTGTATGCTCTTGTATCGTTTGTTTGTACGATTTGAGCAATACAGATTTGTTCTGTTCTGTTCTGTTCCGTAGCTGTTCTACAGAAATAAGACTCATTCTCCTGTCGCAATTGCTCCCGTTGAAGTTTCTTACACGAATGAACACTAGCCTATACATGTACAGGACCTTACCTCCCACTTTTCTATAATAACTTTACTGAATATACACGGCCAAATCATAATAAACTGGAATCTATTATGACATTTCTACAGACTTTTGAAAGCCGTAAGTTAAACACTTGATATAGTCCAATAGACCGATATATTCTGTACATGCTAAATAGAAAATAGAAAGGTGTTCTATTGAAATTGGTCGCTAATTAACCACAAAATTGGGATGAATTCCAAATGGAATTGATACACATTGAGCACTGCGACCTTACATTTTCACATACAGATCATCGAATTAGGGCGTAGGTTCGAATCCCGGTAGGGTCATTCGGATTTTCATGTGAGGAAGCCTTCCAGCTGGCTGGTTCTACCCAGATGCCTCCGTGCATTCGGGGTCTTCTTCCATCTGTAATTCGCTGGACGTCGCAATATGATTGAAATACTGTCGAAACGACGGTAAACTCAAATAGTCAAGCAAATTCAAGTCAAGTCATCGAATTAGGTTTTTTCTTGGAAAAGGGAGAAATCGCGATCGGATTCTGCAGTTGTTCCTTACTTTATTTGGCATAAATTAAAGAAGTCTATATCCTCTGGTAAATTTATTCATACATTTTCTCCAGAGAGCATGTCAGAGTAGGTATTTGTACAATCATGTATATATTAATATATATTTTTGTTATCAAGCGCCTCACGCGCCTTTTGTTTTTTGTTTTGTTTGTCATCGGTATTATTTTCGAATACTAACTCTTGTATTTGATAGGTTTTCCTCTCTCTATCTCATTAAACTATATCCTTTTCTTTTTTTTCTTTCCATCTGTTTCTTTCTTAATATCTATTATCATTTATTATTATCATTACGTCCAATCTTATATTTCTTTTTATCATTTAATTCTTACCATGCTAAATTACCCTTTCTTCATTTTGATCCGTCCCACTAGTTGTTTATGGGGGTGCTTATTGACTGAATAGCGAGCACTGCAGACCATGCAAGCAGATCTTAGTCTGCACATGTTGCAAAGGCAGTCACAAGTGCTCACATCATTATAAGGCTTTAAACGTCCCCCTACCAATATTTACATGTATCAATATCATCTTCATTATCACCCGGATATTTCCACCTTTCTTCCTCCCTCATTTATGTCTTCCACCTCTTAAAAAGCATGAAAATGATCTCGGAAATAAAGTCTTAACTGTTGTTTATTGTTCGGCGGAGAGGTTAAATATAATTACCGCATCTTTTCTATATTTCACATCATCACTTAATATGTAGCCATTTAGGTTTAATTTCCGTCTTATCTCTTTCCAGCGGGACATCAGCTGAATGAAACAAAGGAATATGTCTTCCGACATTAATGACGGTAATTGGATTCATTTTTTTTAAATTGATTTTAAGTGTTTTGATATGTGAAACAATGCTCCCCCCTTCCCTTCTCTCTCTCTCTCTCTCTCTCCCCCTCTCTCTCTATCCACTCACTTACTAACCCATCAATTTGTTGTTTTTTTCAGCCGTTCCAAAATTTTCTATTGCAGAACCCTCTGGAGTTATAATTCAAGGTACGATATTTCATATAATAAGATATTGCTGCTGATTTTCTTAATAGAAATATAACTGTCATAAATCTGAGAATATATCAAGATTAATTAAACTACACGTGTCACTTAACAGTTGATAGTGTGGCGAATGTTGGCCTCCGACTTGGACTATCTAGCGTATGCCTTGGATGATATTTGAACAACGTAAAATGGTCGTTATATGGCATAATTATGAAGAAATTTTGAAACAGAAAATTAAAACTAACCTGTCACAAGGATTTGTTGATTCCATACATGCATATATTACAGCTGTAATAGAACTATTTTTTTCTTCTTTAAACTAGAACACATTTCTATAGTATTGTATTGGGGTTTACCGTCGCTGCGATAGTATTTCAATCATATAGCGACGTCCAGCTAATTACAGGTGGAGGAAGACCCCGAGTACACAGAGGTACCCGGGTAGAACCACCGACCTACCGCAAGGCATTTCTATAGTAGTAGTAGTAGTAGTAGTAGTAGTAGCAATAATACTATTTCTTATTTTAGAGGTTCCAGTAGTAGAGGTACGAGACCCTTCTGGACATAAAGTTCAAGGTAAGATCTTCGATGTACTTAATCTAACTTTTCTTAAGGACCTTTCAGCGGGTTATCTCTGATTTCAATTTTGGTTGTTTTTTTTTCTCGAAATTGTCATTTATTTTAAGAAGAATATTAAAGAAAACAAAAAATTAAAGATTTATGTATTCAAAAAAAATGTTACATTTTAGTGTATATATGCAAATTTGGCTAACATTTCAATAAAAAAGCAGTTTTGCGCAATTAATGCTCTTAAAGAATTTAGAAATGAAATCTTTCCAATTTTTTAATGAGCAAACAATGATATTTTACCATGAGCTAAATCTCTAAAACGAGCATGGTGACCTCCTATTTCTAATTCATTTATCCTTTAGTTATAATCTAATATACTTCTGTGCAAAACTTTAGAAAAAAAATCTAACCACTAGGAAAAAATCTCTGAAACGCCTATAAAGTTTCAATCCTTAATATCAAGTTCGATTACGTCTTAATCCATTTGGTTTGACATAAATTAATATGCAAATGAATGATTGTTGCTTCAGTATTGGATGTGGATGTTAAGAACAGGTCGGCTGACTATAGCAACTAGAGACTAGCTACTATTCAGATTGCGATTTTATTGGTCACGTACGTGGACAATTTAAAACGTTCTTGACCTCGCTAGGACAACGCCAATGGGAGGTCATCATTCATGAATTGTTTTTTTTTCAACATAGTCTACATGAACTAAATGCACTTAGCCGATCGTATGCTTGTTTAATAAATAGTTTCAATTTAGGTATATTCCTTATTGTTTTATAGCTACATGTTATTGATATGCATTATTTTACTTCCCCTAAGTATCTCTTTGTCTGTCTGTCTGTCCCTTCTTCCGCCCGTCAATATGTCTGTCAATCCATCCTTATATCTATATATCAACCAATTCATTTATTATCTTATACATTCATTCAGACGAACCAGACGAGGACGAGACTCGACGATTGCGACATCTGCTGAAGGCCTACTTCTATTCTCCATTCAAGTTCAAGGGCAAGACGTGTTCCTTCCACATTTTCTACCTTATCCTCTTCATTATACAGATCATCAAGGTATCCCTTATCACAACACAGGTGAGTGTCCCTAACCGGAAGGTCCGTAAATGTTACTAACATATCTTAAGGTAAAGTCCCTGTAATGGTTCCGCTATGGCTTTTCACGGAGATAACCAATATTTCCTTATGGTTCATTGTTATGTTTCATTAGGGTACCTTGGTTATCTTGGTAGAGGTTAAGTGGTCCAAGACGTAGCGGAACCATTACAGGGACTTTACCTTAATATCACGCATTTCCCTTGCTTGGCATAGGTATTTATGTGTAGTTCCATGACTGGTCGGCTCAGTGTGAGAAAAATGTGACATACCACATGACTACATGTTGATATCGTAAGTGCGGCAGCATTATATCTGTCTCATGTAGGAAAAAATCCCCAAAATGAATGAATGAAATAAAGCATAATTGTAGACATAGAATATAACTTTAATTGTGTATGACTGTGTCACGTTAATTTTATTTCGTAATTATAAAATGCACTTCCTGTTAGGAGGTTTGATTGCTTGAAATGACACATACATATTTTGCTTAGATTGAAGTTCATTTACACTAAAGGTTAACCATCCATTATTAAATTGTGATCATGCTCCATCAATTGATAGTGGACATTTTATTGTAAATGAAAGCCTTTATAGCACTTTGAGCAAAAATGCATATAAATCTTGCGACTGCATTGAAGTCTTATTAAGCATTTGAAAGACAATGCGTATAATTTAATAATGAATGTATTACCTTAAGTTAAAGAAAATGTTATTCTAATCAATTGAAATTATGTCGGTATTTATTACATGTTTGTTTCCCAGAATTAACATGAATGAATTAAAAAAAACAAACAAAAAAACTTGATGCAATCTATTCATATATACAACATACAAACGGGCGCCAAAAATTAAAAAAAAATCAAATTTTCGTCCATTCCAGTTGTACTGGGGACAAGACTTGCATAAAATCAGTTGACGGTTTAACGGCATAAACTTTGGTTAGATCGGCTTATAATAAACTCGGCAAGCCTTCCCTTTAAAAATTGAAATTTTATTTGTTTTAATGGTAAAACACTGGACGGAGTAAGTATATTGGTGTTTCTAGACGTATGACAAAAACATGTTTAAATTTTGCCTACTTGCAGTACCCGAAAATAAAGGCATGCTAGCTTAATGCTGTAACATTTGTTTCCAAACTGTATTGCTATATAAGTTATTTGGAAATCTAATCTCCAAAAAGGAAAAAGAGCAGAAAAAAATCTAACCCGGTATCATTTTGTTATGCATTGATCTAAAACACCTTTATTGTTGCAAATGTGTTAATATGAAGTAATGGTTAAGTTTTCACGTGATCATAAAAAAATGGACATCCAAAAGTGTGACAGATAAGCAATTTATTTGACAACTTCAAACGTATGGTTACATTATTCGATTTTTGAGGACGTCAGTAAATATAGTTCATTACTTTCTTTTCATGAACGATTTCTCTAATTCACTTTGATCGAAAAATAACACATTGAGTGTTTTAGGTCGATCTTTTTAATAGCAATAAAATCAAATAATAACTCCAAAGGCCACAATTACTCATAAGACCAGATCCAGTATATAAAGTGAGTAATTAATATGGCATAATTCCTTCGTGGCCGTTTTAAGTCATTTCCTCTACCTGCGTCCAGCAACCGGGGGTCCGCGTAATTCTAGCAGTAAAAACCCAGTGAAAGAGGAATAGTCCCATCCACCGAGGCTATTGTTTTGTTCCTCGTTCTGAATAGCCACTGTGTCCCCGGGGTTAAGAAATAGACAGGCAGTCTGACTTGTCGTTTGGTATGTGTCGATTAAGCCAGACACGTATAGCGTGGTGAGTCTGACGCCATTTCTAATCAAGTGGTAGTGGCCGTAGTCATGATCAAGAGCCACTAATGTTGTCGAGAACACATACAGACCGGCTACAGGCGCCACAAATACCCCCGAGTTGTCGTTGTAAGCATTGCCTACGTTTGTCATCACATGATCAAAGGCAATGAATTGATTAGCCGTGTTGTTTGCGTAATTCTTAGTGAGACCAGCAAAGAAGCCAATACCTTCTTCGGAACTGTAGCGCCTTGAGATCCCAGAAAAACTACCTTTAAAAAGTATAAAACAGACATGGATGTACTATTTCTACTTGCATGTTCATCATTTGTAAATTAAAACATAGAAGTTATACTCTTAGAGATATATGTGCATAATTAGGCCTGCCCAATAAATTATAAAATAATTTTAGAAATGTACACGTATATAGGTCATTAGTATCCAAATATTTTTGTTATACTGTTGCAACGATGGTAAACTCAAAGCAACAACATCAACAACAAATATTAAGGAAACGTAAAATATGGAATAAATTTCTCAATTCGACTTACCTTCCTCTTTATCATTTGTGTTTTCTTGATCCTGCATTTGCTTAAAAGAACCTGGCTGCAATGATGATTTGAAGTTGTCACCAGAAGGAGGCAATATGGTCTCTTCGACATTGTCTTCATTTATTATTGCCTTTAGATACTTCACCTGCTTTTCAAGGTCTTCATTTTTCCTATTGACTTCATCAACGGTTTGTTCAAGCTGTACAACACGGTCCTTTAATAGGCTGATCTCGAGTCGGAAGTTATTCTCATGTTCCATGAAGTCATCCATACGTCTGAAAAGTTTTTCCAAAAGTTCTTCCTGTATAAGGGTATGGTCAGCCGATATTTCACTTGGTAGTATCGCAAAGAGCAGAACAATGAAAATAAATCCCTCCTCCATGATGTTTTGTCTTATGCTGACATGGAAATGCTATGAGTATACATGATCGCCCGAATTGATAAAAGGACTTGATAAGAGATAAGGACAACAATACAATTTATCTCGTCCACTAGGATTAAAATGACCTAAACATCCAGCAAAAATGTATTTTTCATATAATATTCATGATTGTTTGGATAGCATAGTACTTAATGGACTGATAATCTTTGATCGACCAAAATGTTGATCTTGTACTTTCTGTACATGTGTGAAAACAGTCTGTATGACCTGATCGCGGTCTGACCATGACAACTTGCTCTGGCCTGTCAGTCCAGATTTTATCAAAGCCTCGCTGTATGTTAATCCATTCTGCTAAGACGATCATCTGTTCTTGGAAGATATCCTCAATTTCTCGATCTAAGTATGTTGTTTGGTCTTCAGTGGATCGAAACTGTCTAAAGCCAGCATGCTGGGTTGCATGTAGGTTGTCTGTTTCCAGTTAGTATTTGAGGCGATGGTTGACATTTCTCTCCATAGTCTTTCCAAAACAACTGGTAAGGCTTATGGGGTGATAGTTAGACGCCTGTTTTGGGCTTTCTTCAGGATGGGAACCATAACGGCCTCCGCCAGATCTATGGCAGTATGCCTGAGTCCCAGCTGTTGTAGATGCCCTGGAGGTAGCACATTGTTGTATTGCCTAGGTGGGTCAACAATTCATTTGTGACACCATCTGGACCTAGCGACGTCTTTTTCAGCTGTAAGAGCTGTTGCTGAAGCATGTGCTTTGACTACACCCTTGTCCTCCTCTCACACTGCTCCCTTCATGCCTCTCGCTGCTGCTCCTAGTTGATGGGGATGTTACTGGCATCTCTGTAGTTTTAGCAAATTCGTAAGTTGCCTGCTTACCAATCAACAAGTTTCCAATTTCTTCCAAGGTGGTTGTGCATCTTCCACTATTCTCATCATTAATCTGTCTCGCAAGTTCCCACAACTCGGCGCCACCTCTCTCTAGGGTGAATAAGGCAGTCTTGGCTTTCCAACTCTTCCTCGTGACTTCAAGCTTGTGCCTGAGATCATTGTTTTGTTCCTCGTTCTGAATAGCCACTGTGTCAACGGGGTTAAGAAATAGACAGGCAGTCTGACTTGTCGTTTGGTATGTGTCGACTAAGCCGGACACGTATAGCGTGGTGAGTCTGACGCCATTTCCAACCAAGTGGTAGTGGCCGTAGTCATGATCAAGAGCCACTAATGTTGTCGAGAACACATACAGACCGGCTACAGGCGCCACAAATACCCCCGAGTTGTCGTTGTAAGCAAAAGTCTATCATCACGTGATCAAATGCAATAACTTTATTGGCACTGTTGTGTGCATAATGTTTAGTGTTTAGGCCTGCCCAATAAATTATAAAATGATTTTAGAAATGTACACGTATATAGGTCATTAGTATCCAAATATTTTTGTTATACTGTTGCAACGATGGTAAACTCAAAGCAACAACATCAACAACAAATATTAAGGAAACGTAAAATATGGAATAAATTTCTCAATTCGACTTACTTTCCTCTTTATTATTTGTGTTTTCTTCCCCCTGTCTTTGCGTTAAAGAACCTGATTGCATTACTGATTTAAAGTTTACTGATTTAAAATTGATTTGTCACCAGAAGGTAGCAATTGGTCTCTTCGAAATTATTTTTATCTATTCATGCCTTTAGATTCTTCACCTTGTTTTCAAGGTCAACATTTTTCCTATTGACTTCATCAACAGTGTTTTTAAGCTCTCCAACACGGTCTTTTAAATGGCTGATTTCGAGTCGGAAGATATTCTCACGTTCCCCGAAGTCATCCATACGTCTGAAAAGTTCTTCCAAAACACCTTCCTTTACAAGGATTGAATCAGCCGATCTTTCCATCGCAAATATCGCACATAAGAGAACTATGTAAATATTTCCTTCCCCCATGATGTATTGTCTTCTGCTGACGTGGACATGTATACATTTACATGATTGCCTTAGTTGGTAAAAAGATAGGAGAGAAGGACAATGATACAATTTATCACGCCTGCTAGGACTAAAATTACCTTTACGTCGGCATAATTTGAAAACCAGCAAACAAATTTTCTTAAGTTAATATAATGTCCTCGTTCTTTGGATAGCTTAGTATCTAAGGATTGATACTCTTGGATCAACCAAATTTGAACTTAAAAGTGAAAAAGTTCAATAGAGATCACTCTGTGTGTTTATAGGTTTATTTTTTGTAAGGTGATATGGATATTATATTTTTTGACAGAATGAGTGAATTTTTTTTTGGGGAAGGAGCAAATATCCTAAAAGGATAGAATGCACACTTATCCTTCCGCAACGGTATGATTATTATAGCCGCATTTAGTAGTTGATTTTTTACAAATCTTTAAATGCATATTTTTCATATCATAAAATCCATATTGTATGATCAATTCCCGCCAATTTCTACAAATACATATAAGAATATTTCTTTGCTTTCAAAAATTTTTTTTCTCAACAAAAATGATCTTGAAATTCTGTGTAACCATAATTGTGAAATTTCAAAGAAATATATAGTCATTGCTTGAATTACCATGAATACAACGTGTCTATTATTTAGATTAATGGATAAATGTGTTTTAGATCTTACAAAAGGTTGAGAAAAACCTCAGCAGGAATTGTTTCATGACAAGCCCGATGTTTGTATGTGACCCATTTAAAACATCCTACAATATGAATCGACTCTTATTAATTTTCTTACCGGTACGTACATAAAGTTTTCCAAATACAGGATGACGTAATAACCTAGAATACAGCGTTTTCTGGAAAGGGATTTTGAACAAAAGTGACAGAGTAACAGAACTATACCCTCTTGCTGACTGGGGGATAATTTCTTTTTAATAGATAAAGAATGTAATGATAATGATGATAATTGTAGAATAATTACACAGAAAATGCAAAGTAACCATACTTGTTGAATGCACTTACCTGACTTGAAAAGCATGTGTCAGTCTCTGAAATGAACCACATTTAAAAGGCATCTGATCAAATTGTATACCAGTACATGAAATCAGAATTCTGTTAATTTGTGCTCTCTTCCCGCTCCCAGTTTGCTCGGAAACATCTACAAACCAAATCACAGCGCAGTAATTTAAAGGAAACTTATCCCTTATCCAGAGAACTAGTTTCTTGTGCAACATGGTATAAATATCAGATGTATCGACATGACGCCAACGCGATTCCTCACTTAACGAAATGTTACCAGTACCATTCCTCACTGAACGACATGACCCCAGTACCATTCCTCACTTAACGACATGTCGCCAGAATCATTCCTCACTAAACGAAATGTCGCCAGTGCCATTCCTAACTTAACGACATGTCGCCATTGCCATTCCTCACTTATCGACATGTCGCCTGTGTTATTCCTACTCATGTCGCCAGTGCCATTCCTTACTTAACGACATGTCCGCCAGTGCCATTCCTCACTGAACGAAATGTCGCCTGTGCTTTTCCTACTCATGTCGCCAGTGCCATTCCTAACTTAACGACATGTCGCCAGAATCTTTCCTACTAACGAAATGTCGCCAGTGCCATTCCTACTTAACGACATGTCGCCAAGCCATTCCTCACTTATCGACATGTCGCCTGTGCTTTTCCTACTCATGTCGCCAGTGCCATTCCTTACTTAACGACATGTCGCCAGTACCATTCCTCACTTAACAAAAAGTCACCAGTGCCATTTCTCACTTAACGACATGTCGCAAGTGTCATTCTTTACTTATCGACATGGCGCCAGTGCCATTCCTCACTTATCGACATGTCGCCTGTGCCATTCCTACTTATGTCGCCAGTGCCATTCCTTACTTAACCCTTACTCATGTCGTTCCCAAGACATGCGCCCCTTCCTCACTGAACGAAATGTCACCAGTGCCATTTCTCACCTAACGACATGTCGTCAGTGCCATTCCGCGCTTAACGACATGTCGCCAGTGTCATCCAGTGACATTTCTCACCTAACGACATGTCGCCAGTGCCATTCCTCACTTAATAACATATCATGCTAGTGACATTCCTCTCTTAACGTCGCCAGTGCCATTTCCCACTTAATACTCTTTTTTTGTATGATTGACATATATAATTATCATGCGAAACCTGAAATGTTGACCATATTTAAAACAAATAGAATTATGTACACGTATGATGCTTGTATTGTTGTATAAAAAGTTTTGATCGGAAGTTAAGTTGCACTTGAATTAAAGATATATCAATACGATGTCAGTTGATATATATGTATATGCTTTTCTTTCAGATGTTTAATTTCGGTCACGACCGTGGAAACTTCAGTGCAATTGTCAATCGAGGACACTTGACATTGCGGCATCTTCTACTGGAGGACTGGGATGCTAGTAAGACCCATGTTTACCCATAAAACCACACTTAATTTTAAACATAAAGATAAATATATACGTAGAGTCACTATAGTTTTGTCCACTAGCATTTGTTGTTGACATGTCAATTAAACCACGTTTATCAAATATTCTATCAGTGTTAAAAGATCATACATTTTGAAATCTGTTAAACTCATGTATGCAGTTGAAATATCTCGGACTGAATTCATAACCTATGTATTTGCTGACGAAATTTGTGAATAAATAATATCGGTAGTGGAATCTTAATATTTACCTGCTGACTTTCTTGTTATTTATGCAAATCTAATGATACCTCGCGTTATTTCAGGTTGGGAGACGCTTCCATATCCCCCGGCCCAAGGGGAATTTGCTGTCTATGACCTTGACGAATTAACGAAAAAAATAAACTTCGCTGTAACAAGGGTAGGCACTCTGTGTCCTGTATTTTCTGTGACCCCTCACATTTATAGCATAATATGTATGTTGCATTTTGCGTTCATCATTTTCGATAATATCCATAGTCGGAAACAACGTTCGCTCAATACGCTTTGATTTTTAATCGACCACGGGTTATTTGATTAGCCAAATTTCGTACTCATGAATTATTAAAACTTTTCATTTGATTCATTTCTGAGACAGCACGGATCATTTGACCAATGAATTGACGCGTTATATATAGTTGTTCGGATTTTTAAAGTCAGCTTTGCGTTTGTAACTTCAGTGAAAACGTATGCAAATACTATGCGTTGTTTCACTGGTCATTGATATTTATGACCCACGGTATATACTGTAGTGATATTGGAATATATACTGTGCGTCCCGACGATAGATAATATCGAGTAAAACATATTTTTACAGTTTGCGCAACTTTATCGTCCAATGAAATGCTTGCACCTCATTTTAAATTTGAAAAAAATATATTGCATAAAATGATACGTGAGGCTTGAAAAATAGTGAATGTGAATGTTGTCTACATGATCTTAGGACTTAATTGGCGGAGCTTGTTACGGGAGCGGATGATTACTCGTGTTTTGCATGTGTCCTTATTGAATGTACCCAGTGATACCGACTCTGAAACATCACGTGTACTATCAATCAAACGGGAGTTGGTTCCATAACGAGAGGTCAAAGGCAAAATTGTATGGCGTACATGACAAACTTTAAATAATAAATCGTTTATATTTTAAAATATCACGTATATATCACAGCGCTCCGCTTCGCGTCGCTTACGATAAATTCCATAAAATATAAATGATAACATACGAAACTTGCTTATCTGGACTCTGCCTGTTTCTTTCTATACATGGTCAAAATATTCTTCACAGGTAGTAAGCCAAGTTAATTTCCTTTGAGTTTGATGAGAACCGTGATTATCTTCGAAACTTGATTATTCTATTTCCTAAAATAATGATTATTATGTTTAACAAATACAGTATCCTTATGCCACCTAAACGTAAAAAATGACATTGATTGCGTTTTATTAATAATATGTATAAACTAACAACATATGTGAAATATTTGTAAATATGATTTACTGTTTATGTAATAGGGGGAAGTTGTAAAATCATATAAATTTTACAACTTATGTATCTATAAGCGGACAGAACAAGTATAAAAATGGTTAACCCATATCTATTCGCAATGTCTTTGGGCACTTAAACTTCGGAAACTACTTTCGGGACACAATGAACACGGAAGTTAACCATCGCCAATTATGAAACCCTTTATTGTGGCAACGTATGAAAGTATGTTTATACTTGTACGTCCTTGAAAAGAACGTGACATACTGTAATAAAAATATCATGGTGAATAATTAAAAATCGGGCATTTGTGGTATGTATGATGTACACCGATATCAATATACTGAAACAAGGGGGGAATTTGCTATTTTCTGATGAGGCCCTTGATGCAAGTTTCGGGATAAAAAAGACACGATCGAATTACCAATCATATAGATAGCACAATCATTAATAAGATAGAAAGAGTTCAAAGGAGCAGGAACACTATACATAACAAATGACTACAGGAACAGAAAAGAAGACTGCATAGCAAAAATGCTACAGGAACTTAAAATTGAACCACTTTAAGATAGGCGCAAATTGCAAAATTTACATTTCTGTTATGAAATAGTAGATGGCCAAACTCTAGCCATGCCATCATAAGAACTTGTGGAACAGAACAAAGGGAAAAAAAGATTAAACCAAGAACGGTTGACTACAAAGAAACCAATAACATGACAACAAGACAATCTTGTATGAACATTATATGTACACTGGTGCCAGACGCAAAATCACAAAACAACAACAACAACAACAAAAACAACAACAAAATCCTCTTTATTTCACTAGAACAGCAATTAATTAGCATAACTGGGCACACGGCTTGAGCTAGCGCTATCCCAACGTCGGATACCCATGACTGACTATTACCACTGTCAGCCGTGGGATACTTGGCTAGCACATCATTGATATAAGGATATTCATGAGAGGTATATCGACCAATCAAAATGCTGCTTACACGAATGAGTACTCCTCATTTGGAGATCTTAAATATGTAAGTCAGTTACACGCTCCTCACGGTGATTACGTCACGCTGCGCTACAGTAAGTACGAGAGTTTCTATTGGTCAAGAAATTCCCACTACCTAGTGGGGCTGCGAATGGTGGCGCGGCTTTTCAAATAATCGATAACGAGCAAAATGCTAACTAATAATCCCACGGGCGATCGGGCGATGAATGAAGTAATGGAATGAGCGCTCGTGGGTGTCCGACGCTGGCGCTTTCCTTACTGATGGTCGAGTTCATGTGGAGTTTCGACTAGGGTGACTTAGGGTCGCGTCGGGTTTGCACTCTAGAGACGTCATTTGACCTTTGAACTGGATTCTTCAGCTGGTGTTTACAGGTTCCTTGATCTTAACATGCTGTGAAAAATGAGCAGTGTAAACGCTGTTTTACATATTACTAAGACCAAATCTGTGACTGGCTGATTTTGTGACAACTGTCAGTAAGCATTGATCGTGTAATATCCACTCTTCCCAAGAGCTTCCACGTGAACTCTTACCAACCTCGGGATACAACAACATAATCATACAGATACATAGATACAGACAGACATCGTTAAATATGTGGGATTTATGAATTATTACCTATTCAGATGAATAACACTGCTTATTCTATGGAGATTTTATCAGTAATTTTCCATTCATGCACTAGAATATAAAACCCTCAATTCTATGGAGAATTTATCAATCATCATCAATTATATTAATTGTCATAAAGATAGCACTGTCAATTCTCTGAAGAATGAAACAATCATTATAAATTCATTTAAATAGCACCGTCAATTCTATGGCTATATGCTGTATATATTTATTTATTTATATATATATTTTTTTTACGACACAGTAATAATAATTTAAAATAACAACTAATAAATACTGATAATTTATCGTACAGCATACATTTGAGCATAAAACACACACACACACATGCAAAAAACATTAAGATGAATATTGTTACGCTCCCCTGGAGAAACTTTAAACGTCACGCTCCTCTAGAGCTACCTTAAACGTCACGCTTCTCTAGAGCTACCTTAAACGTCACGCTCCTCTAGAGCTACCTTAAACGTCACGCTCCTATAGAGCTACCTTAAACGTCGCTTCTCTAGAGCTACCTTAAACGTCACGCTCCTCTAGAGCTACCTTAAACGTCACGCTTCTCTAGAGCTACCTTAAACGTCTGGCTTCTCTTGAGCTGCCACATCTAATATCACGTGCACTCTTCTCTTGGACTCTCACAGGCTACTAATATCGTTTGTATGAATGTGTGACTGACTGTGTTTGTGTTGGACTCCAGTAAATGACTAGGGTTTTTGGCTATTTTCTTTATTTTCATTCTTTCTTTCTATCTTTATATTTAATTGCATAATATGAGACATACTTAGGGGTTATTCATTTATTTTAGAGAAACATAAAGCTTTATTCTAGGATTTGTGAATTGTTAGAATAAGATGACTTTGCTTAAATATAAGTACATCTGTTGTTTACTTTTAGCTTTGAGGTTGTACTAGCCTGTGAATTAGAGGGGATATGAATAGAGTTTTAAGATAACTAGTTCATTATATTTTAATTCATTTAATTTATACTGTCTCACTTAATTTGTTTATCCCTTATTTTGGTATTAGTCATTTGCTGGAGTCCAACACATACACAGTCAGTCACACACTCACACAATCGATATTAGTAGCTTTTGAGAGTCCAAGAGAAGAGTGCACGTGATATCTAAGGTGGCAGCTCAAGAGAAGCGTGAAAATTCGACCTACGTATTAGAGTTCTTTTCTTGTGTTGGGTTATTTGGTGGACTTTATTATTTTAGCATATGTATGTCTATCGTAACAATTCATTATTGTCAGTATGGCAAGTATAGCTCAATAAGATTCACTTAAAATCTGAACACATTCCTAGCCGGACATTTTTGCTAGTGAAGATGTAGTTTTCAACGTGTTCTTCATATTTTGTTCCCTTCAAACGATGACAGCAACATGTATCCAGAAACTAACTCAAGTTTGTGTAAATTCTTCCTTTTATTTTGCATCAATTGGTTGGATAAGGGCTAGATTACAAATGTAACATTAGAAAAGAAAGAAAGACTGATAACGGACAATTAAGAATTTGATAGCATTTCTTTAAAAATATTGTCCAAAATTTATGATTCATGTGATAAGAATATCATTAAAATTATATTTGCCAAATTTTTGAAGTCAAAAAAGTTGTTCTGCAAAATTGGCATAAATGTAATAAAAAAGAAGTTTCGGCTAAAAACAAACATTGTGGAGTGTACTGTATAGATTTTTTTCATTTTCAGATGCCTTTAGTATATTAGTGGATTGACTCTGAAAAAATAAAGTAAATCTGTGAAATTACACTGACAAAAATTTTCTTTTCGTACGAATTTAGTGAAACTGGCCCTGATGTTTAGTTTCCGAAATCAACACCGTAGTGCACCTGACTTAAAAAAGAATATGTGTTTTGCTTTAAGTGGCTCGAGTGAAAATATTAAAATTGTATCACTTCCCGTTGAGATATATTCCATATACACTCAAAACAAAAACATTTTCTTTTTAATCTGTGTTAGCTGCTGATGAAAGAATGGAACTTTTTCTGTATTCAGACCTGCTTACACGCGGATGAATCCAGTCGCTGCGACGGTTAACAACAACAACAACAAACAACAACAACAACAACAAAACAACAAAACAAACAAAAAACAACAACAACATTAACACCTACAGTTCTTAATTATACTGCATAACTCAAAAATATTAACTTGAATATTTCGTTTCAGTTCTTCAACGCAGAGCAGGATGCTATTGGTTATTTTGTCCGTTTGCCCTCCGATGAAATGTCCATCAAAATGAAGTATTTTGCGTTCAAGGGTTTCGGAGATGACACCGGCTTGACTGTACAAGGTTAGATATTTCTTTATTTAGAAATCATTTCTAATGGACTTTTTCATTGTTTACAAATGTATTCGAAGTGACCTAAAGCTACCCAGTGATTACTCTTGCATAATAGGGAGTCAAAGGTTGACTCGTATTACACAAGAGAACGTGTGTGTGTGCGCGCGCGTGTGTATATGCGTGTGAGATAAGGCAAGTACATATGTATTTATAATAATATAAATTTGATATTTTAATGTAGTAGTTCAAAATGAAGTGTGTTATACCCCAGTTCAGATCACCAGCAGAGAATACCCCTTGCCCCTCTTTTACCATCTGTTTCACGGATATATTTTTCAGGATACACCTTGGCAAACATGTTCATGAGGAAATACTCGTTATAACATGTTCATGAAAAGACACGTTAATTAATTAATTAATACAATGGTATTGCTTCGTTTTTACATTATTCAGTGTGTACTGTTCACCAAGTTATACGAACAGTGCTCACCCTAATCAGTGTGTACTGTTCACCAAGTTATATGAACTTTACTCTCCCTATTCCGTGTGTACTACTATTCACCAAGGTTTTTTGAAGAACTTAACCTATTCAATGTGTACTGTTCACCCAGTTATATGAACAGTACTCACACTATTCAGTGTGTACTGTTCACCTGAATATATGAACAGTACTCACACTATTCAATGTGTACTCCTGAATATATGAACAGTACTCACACTATTCATGTGTACTGTTCACCTGAATATAT
Source organism: Solen grandis (assembly GCA_021229015.1). Classification (NCBI taxonomy): domain Eukaryota; kingdom Metazoa; phylum Mollusca; class Bivalvia; order Adapedonta; family Solenidae; genus Solen; species Solen grandis. Next base: position 30,291,244 of record CM037786.1, read on the forward strand.
GAACAGTACTCACACTATTCAGTGTGTACTGTTCACCTGAATATATGAACAGTACTCACACTATTCAGTGTGTACTGTTCACCTGAATATATGAACAGTACTCACACTATTCAATGTGTACTGTTCACCTGTATATATGAACAGTACTCACACTATTCAGTGTGTACTGTTCACCTGAATATATGAACAGTACTCACACTATTCAGTGTGTACTGTTCACCTGAATATATGAACAGTACTCACATTATTCAGTGTGTACTGTTCACCTGAATATATGAACAGTACTCACACTATTCAATGTGTACTGTTCACCTGAATATATGAACAGTACTCACATTATTCAGTGTGTACTGTTCACCAAGTTTTTTTTAAAAGAACTCACCCTATTCAATGTGTACTGTTCATCCAGTTATTTGAACGGACTCACTTTTTAAAACTGTTCCCTCAGTTACATGAAGAGTACTCACCCTATTCAGTGTGTACTGTTCACCCAGTATATAAATGGTACTCACACTTTTAAGTGTGAACTGTTCACCCAGTTATATGAAGAGTACCCATCTATTCATGTTCTTATGTTATTTTTTTTCCCAATTTATTCAGTGTGTACTACGTTCCGAATTAGTTGCTTAGATATGTGAGCATTTCTTCCTCAAAGTCTCACCTTATGCAGTAAGCAATGCCCACTTATTGGATGGCTAATGCTCACTTATTTCAGTAAATAATGATCGATAATTTTAGTGACTTATACTCACCTATTTGAGCGAATAATGTTCAATGATTCATTAAAACCTTTGAACAACTTTTCAGCGAGTAATGCCATTTATTCGAGTTAACAATGAACACATTTTCCTACCAGTTTGAGTTTATAATGAACACCTTTTCCATTTTTTCAGTGAGTAATGCTCAACAATTTGAGTTTACAATAAACACCTCCTTCAGTTTTCAGTAAGTAATGCTCACCAATTTAAGTTTATAATGAACACCTTGTTCAGGTTTTCAGTGATTAATGCTCAACAATTTGAGTTTATAATGAACACCTTGTTCAGGTTTTCAGTGATTAATGCTCAAAAATTTAAGTTTATAATGAACACCTTGTTCAGGTTTTCAGTGATTAATGCTCAACAATTTGAGTTTATAATGAACACCTTTTTCAGTGAGTAATATTCACCTGTTTCAGTGCATCTATAAAACTGTAAGCATATGCATAACTGAAATCATTTATAAGCTATAGTAAGGAGAAAGATGTTTATTAAGACTCGACATAACAAAGTGGTTAAAAATGGTACGGTATATCTCCCTTGCGCTTAGCATTCAAGGGTAGATCCAGGACTGGTTTGCCCGGTGTCATGATTATGTGACTGGATGTGGTACATGGCAACACTATATCTGTCTCAAGTAGACCTAGTCTCCAAATGACTGAAATACTGCCGGTGGAACGATAGGCGCAACAAACAAACTTGTACTGTACCAGAGGAATTCACTATAGGTTTGCCCCCCGTCTGTCCTTCCTTCCGTCTGATTTCCGGAAATCTGAATCCCGCGATAACTTAAAAACCGTTAAAGATAATGTTATGAAACTTGGTAAATGAATAGATGGCCGTATGGAGATTCTGCACATCACTTTGCCCTTTTTTATCGGACCAATATTCCGGTTGATATGATAATAGAATAATGGATAATGGAAAAATTATACACCTCAACGGCAGGGGCCTCGTGTGTTGCGTGCAAGACCAGTTACTTGTTCAAATGGTCCTCAATGGTGTTAACACCTTACAAACAAAATGGGATCTCTCCATACTTTGCGTACTAGTTGTTGCCGCTGTATATACATGTATAGACCAGTGTGTGTGCTGTCCATATAATTTTTATTATGGAAATACCCTCATTAATATGCATACCTCAGGACGACTGTGAAAAGTTCAAAACAATTTATACATTTTTTCTATTTTTAAAGTGATGGACAGTAAGTAGATATGAAGTTATAAAGGTATATGAAATTCTAGGCCCTAACATCTTATATTAATGGGATATCTCCTTACTGTTGCGCTCAGTTATGTTGTAAGAGACAAACCTGTGTGTGTGTGTGTGTGTGTGTGTGTGTGTGTGTGTTTGTGTGTGTTAATGTTTTTGAGCAGCTGATCAAAACAAGAAAGTTTATAGGTCGACACTAGCCTAAGCTTAACCCGAGTGGCGGTCCTTTAATTTGATTACAAACAATAAATGCCACGTGGACTATTTTTACACTATTGTCTTTGTGAAATCCTTTGTATCGTAGGTTATGTATCTGGGGCGCCTCATGACCTTTTTTTTAGAGTAGATGCTAAACTGTCTTAAAAAGACCAGCGTTGTTCTAGTGGGTATCCTTTGCTGACTCCTATTAGGATCAAAATACGTAGAGTTGATTGTTCTTAAAGGTATTGTAAGCTTTGTGAGAGGAGAGACATTGAGAAGGAGTTTCTTTAATCCCCCGCCACGAAGCGGGATGGGGGTTATAGGAATGGCCTTCGTCTGTCTGTCTGTCTGTCTGTTGTATGTCAGTATGTCCGCCCGTCTGTCTGTCCGTCCGTCCGTAACGTTTTCGTGTCCGCTCCATATCTCATATACCGCATGAAGGATTTTCCTGAAACTTGCCTCAAATGTAAACCTAATTGAGACGATGTGCAGAACACAGGTGGCAGCCATGTCGGCTCAAGGTCAAGGTCACATTTGATGGTTCAGTGTTCATTCCTGGATATTTTTGTTTCCATGCTATATTTTCAGCTACATCAAAATGTTGTCTTTATTACATAAAATGCAGTTTTTAACCCCACTACAACAGTAGTGCTGAAAAGGTTTTTATTAAGGCAGCGGCGGGGGATATAGCTGTCCTTTGGACTACCTTGATTCATTTGCGTCCGCAAAAGTTACACTGAAGTGCGTAAAAATATTGGAACAAAACGCTTTACAGTATCACTCATAAAATAGATCTTAGATATAATGAGAAACATACATATTTGGTTTAAGCGGCAATATTTTGATGAGATAACTCAGCATATTTGTAATTTATAGGAGTATTTTACACATCTCTCGTTATCATGAGGTCACATGATCGTACACATAACTTTACGAGAGCATCTCTTGATTTTCTCTTTACCTATATCAGAGTGTATGTTTTACTGATCGAGACAAGAATGGAAAAGTCGCGACTTACTGATATACAAAAGAGTTTATAGGTCGACACTAGCCTATGATTGAACCGAATTGCAGCCCTTTAATCTGATCACAAACAATAATTGTCAATTGTCCTAAATATGAAAGCATACGAGGAAGTATTTGTCGAGTTGGTATAGTGATACATCCTCCGAAGTCGGTTTATATAATTTATTACTGATGACCAATCAAAATTACTTAAACTGTGTACTTATATATATCATTGTTGAATGAATGTGAAAGTAATTGGAGAATGAATAAACACAGGGACACGACATAGTTTACTTATATAGTATCAATATGTGTATATGTATTTTGGGTCAGAGGCCATATAATTAAGAACAGATAAACGGTATATACAGTTGTCAACTGTCTATTGTTACGCCATCGTCTGTGTGCAATCCTCTTTATCTATCTCGAATATGGGGCGCTTCATGACATTCCTTGTTTTATTGGATACAACCTTTAACATGTCATGTATGGAGGACCTTAACTGCATAACTTTGCAAATGCTTAACAGACATACGCTTATTTTATTTATTTTTATTTTTATTATTATTATTTTTTTTTTTTTTTACAATTTTACACATCTTACTTTATCTCGCGGTCACATGATCGTACACGTAAATTAATGAGAGCATCTCTTGACTTTCTCTTTACTTAATCAGAGTTGTGGATCTCTGTTAGGTTATTAGGGCTTTGGTAAGACAGAAAATAAGCATTTTTACTGAAGCTTAAAAGGTGTCAATTCTACAAAACTTAAGCAGTACTGAGTAATACTTAAATACTTAGAGACATATATCTAATTATTCCTTTATTAATAAATTAACAACCAAATATCATTTAAATCATATACATTACATGAATAATTGACAGTTAAAAATAACGCATAAATCATATACATTACATGAATAATTGACAGTTACAAATAACGCATAAATCATATATATTACATGAATAACTGACAGTTAAAAATAACGCATAAATCATATATATTACATGAATAACTGACAGTTAAAAATAACGCATAAATCATATACATTACTGTAATGTATATGATTTACATGAATAATTGACAGTTATTAAAAGTACATAAATCAACCATTAAATAACCATGAGTATAAATTAAAAGGCATATGACGAATGCTAATTCAGGATAACCTTAATAATACATATACATGTATCAAGAAATATCTTGTGCGGCGTTGATGGGGATGAAAGAATCGCAGAATGTAGAACAGTCATATGATATATGAATCATTATTTGTAAAACAGTTCATCCTTGGAAGACAAAATAAGCATAGATAAAAACCCGGTATGAAAGCGTTCCTCCCATCTCAATCGGCAGAGTAAACATCATTGTAATAAAGCGCACCGTCTTCCAGTGAAACATACTATAATATATTGCAGGCATTATAACATTCGGCCCGACTTTAGTCTCAACGTGCATCAAAGAGAAATGTTTTGATAAATTATTGTTTTGATGTTAAGCAAAGAAACTGTAATTCAGTCAGATTACTTAAATAAAAGTTAGTTTATATTTCAGCTAGTTTACATCTCAGCAAAAGATAAAATTATAAAATAGTATAGATATTTCATTTTTAACAAACACTGACAGTCAATAAGGAAGTTTTTACGCCGACTGAGTAAGTATCTGTTTATCAGAGGGTCAATATGGCTGTAATACTGACACCTAATACAAACTGCATGCAATTCAGTATTTAAGTTATTTTATGCAGCCGATTTTGTGCATGACTGCATGGTTTCCCATGTCAGATAAACTTTAACTCGGCAATGCAAAGTCTCATAACAAATTATTCTCACAACATTGTCTTGTAAATAGCCAGGATAAGTATCACTAACTCAGTATTTCAAAGCAAATTTCCTTGGTTTGACTTGACTTGACTATTTGGGTTAACCGTCGCTTCGACAGTATTCCAGTCATATAGCGACGTCCAACTAATTACTGGTGGAGGAAGACCCTGAATGCACGGAGGCATCCGGATTGGTTTGACTTATGATTTAAATTTCATTGCCAAATAGTATGATGTAAATGCTATGTTAGTGCATCTGAACTACAAATGCTTACATGCGCGGATCCATCAATTGATCTAAGAATCTTTTTAGACAGCGAAGGGCATGCGCGAAGCAGGTTTTTAAAACCAGAACTCAGTCGAGTTAATCAAGATTTAATAACGATGTATTACTACGCACGAGTAGTTGTTAAGTCAAAACTGGTTATATCGAAACCTGGCCCCGAGGTTATAAAACCTTTTTCCAGCTCAACTCAATTTGAGACTGAAACTTGGTTAGCTTATTTTATGTATATCAAAACAAACTGAGTAACTTTGTATAACAAAATTTGAAAAACTTAACTGACTAATACAATTAAACTTTGAGTTCAAACCCGAGTTGAGCACGAAAAATGTTCATAACCTCGGGGCCTGTTGTTTAAGAGAGAAGCTCCCAACATTCGCCATATTTCATAAGTAATATATATACATGTATTTGATATACTTCACAAAAGTATATTTTTTAAACCATGTCAAGCAAGCGACATCTGTTTAACCATCGTTGCTTTGTTTACGCATGAAGACGACAAAACCCTCGTTATCAAATGTATACCTATGCATTTACAAGTTGCTCAATATTTTTAACGTTCACTGAACAAAACATAGCTGCTTTTACCTCTTAAAGACGAAAGACAGATTCTTCATTTTTCTCAAAACATTCAGAATATATTGATTCTTTGTGTATTGATAGCATATTATCTTGTCTAATACAATATGAAATAAAAACAAGGGTGCAATCATGGGTGGGGGATTTACTAATGGGAAATTTAACTTGGGTGTAGAAAAATGTTTATTTATATAAATATTTCTTCGAATAAATTAGGTAATTATTTACGCTGCAGCCAGGTCTCTCATTAGCTGAGCCTTTTAAAAGGCCGTGTCGGTATTTTCTTTCCTTTGATAAATATGCACATAATTTCACGTAGTGATTCAAGCCCCGTTGCTTACGGCTGAGCCCCAACTAATCTTCCTGCAAAACGAGGAAATAAACAACCGATAAGTCACTTTCCTTGTCAAGGTGTGAATCTTTTGACATTGTAATTTCTGTTTTCTGGCTGCCATGGCAAAGAGGGATTGATAATCATGGAGAATTAAAATCATGAATTGCATTAGTCTATAATTTCGCAGATCAAATAATAAAAAATAGAACAAAATGTGTCACAGACAATATGTAGAATACAATTACTCCCCCCCCCCCTCCCACAAAAAAAGAGAAAAAAAATGAAGCTCATACATTTCCAGTTAACTAAATCAATTACAATTTATAAGTTATAATTACTATTATCATTTGTTACAATTAAAACTGGAATGAACAACGTGTGTTTTGCATGGCCTTCTTTTTATTTAGATTGATAATGAAGAGGTCCAACCACTTATGCAACTGTCCAAATCCAATGTAGCACATAGAATTTAAGACAGATTAAGCAAAGATAAACCTATCCAGACGCCGTTTTTTATCAAAAGTAGGTCAACGATCAAGGTAAATGTCAAAAGGTCAACTGTATAATGTAAAGGTATTTCTACTTGAGCAACCGTCCAAATATTAAAGCAATCCAATGAAACACATAGGAGTTACAGCAGATTTAAAAACCTGATCAGTAAGTGAAGCAAGTACCTAAAATTAAATTTTGGTACATGAACCTTAATACTTAAATAACTTTAACAAAATATAAAAATGAAACTTAACACTTTTTCCTTTGTAATTCTGATATGATTTATACAAAAAAATATTTAAAATAAATTAGAATGAAAACAAGTTGACCCATCCAGGACTCGAACCCGTAACCTTCAGTTTCAAAGCAATTTGCAGCATTTTAGCCTATTTACAATTATAAGCATTTTAAAAAAAATATGCAAAAAATCGCCGTTAGCTAAGTGAACATCAAGTTACACTGTTACGTAAAGGGGAAGTATATGTCGAAGTACTTGCCGTTGAAGGAGAGGTTCATAGCTGGGAAATGTTATCATGTTTGGTTCAGCATCAATCAAGGGGCGTATTCCAATTGAATCTGCCCAAATTATACGCCTACCAGTCTAGCTCCGTCTAGCAACATGTACTTCCGGTAGCCGATAAACTACTCCAGATTTCCCAGTTTTCAAAACAGTTTCTCAAGCTTGTTCCCGGTCATCTGATCTGTTTATCTTTCTGCGACCGACTGTTTCAGCGGTGCGTGAGTAAAAGGTTGCTTTCTTGCTCGATAGTATCGCCGCCCTGGGCCGGCGATAATGAATACTCTTCCATTTGAAGGCCAGACCCATATGTGTTTCGAGAACGCGGGGCAATCTAGACATTCACTTAATTTCGTTCATCTAAGAGTGTTTGTTTGTAGAACCCAGGGCTGATTTCAGTCAAGCGACCGTTCGCTAACGGTTGCGAGTTGGTATCCAGCTTACATTCAATACACAGCCATTTGATACAAACGTACATGTCACCGGAAATGTGAACGGGAACACTACATAATGTAGAGGTGTACCCACTTGAGCAACACGTTTTTACCGGGCTGCACGTGCACGTGATAAAGAATACTCACGAAAGGTAGAGTGTGGATATAGACAGATACGTTATGAAAAACTTGAAATATTTAAAATTAAAAATGTTCGCACTTTCTTTTGCAACAGAGTGTATGTGCCCTATATTCTGGCCAACCAATTTTGAACGGCAAACAACAACAACAACAACAAAAAAAAGAAAAAAAAAAGAAGAAAAAAACACACACAAAAACAGTATAATATTAATATATACTCTTATCAGAATGAAACATACTTTTTTCAGAAACATAATTTCTACAGCAAATTGAAATATCTAGAAACGAATTTCAACTGATCTATAATACTTTACACCTTTACCTTTATTCCTTCTAGGTTTACAATTGAATATCTATAGTGGATTAATGAGATAAAGATGAAAAAAAAAAAAGATAATTTCAAAGTGAAATTATAAAAATACAAAAATGTAATACAATTTCACGCTTTCCAACATAAAATTAAAAGAAAATGTGTTCGTTTTTGTACACCACCCGCGAGAACTACAATTTTCGAAGTTTAATTTCAAAATTTTATCTTCCACAAAAACGAACAAATATATTCTATGCATTCAAATAAAATGCTTTAGGAATGAGGATTTGTTAAATATTCATACAATTAGTGAATAATGATGTCAAAGTTGGCTCGATATTGAACTCAATTTTCCAGCGTCGTAAAAAATGGTACTGTTATAGTTTCCTTGATTGGCGCTCAGCATATAAAGGTAGTTCCAGGACTGGTTGGCTCGGTGTCAGGATAATGTGATAATACAGTGTGGCAGCACTATATCTATCTCAAGTAGACATCGTCTCCAAATGACTGTAATACTGTCGGTGGGACGTTAAACACAACAAACAACAAACAATTTTTAGTTAGGCCTTAGACTGAAATTCGCCGCCATCGAGATTTCATATTTCGTATATGGTGACTTGGTTCAATTTTGAAATCTTACTCGATATTCGATCTTTTTTTTTAATTTTTGAGCAGGGTCTGAGAATGAAATTTGCACCATTTCAATAAGGTGAATATCGGTGTCTGACTTGGCTCGTTATTGAATCCTGCCTCGATATTCATTATTATTTTTTAATTTCTATCTTAGACCTGGCTTGAAATTCGCCAACAGCTCTATATTTGCATTCTCATGATGAATAACGATACCAGAGGTGACTCGATAGTCAAAACTGTGTTGCTATAGATAAATTTCGATTTCAGACAGGGCTCGAATACCGTCTGTAACTCGATATTGAATATCGAATGTCCGTTTTTCAATCAACTTCATGCACCTATTATGAAGGTGCATATAACAGAAGACTCGTGACTCTGAACATTAGATCTTCTTATATGAATATACTTAATATTGCGCGATTGCGCCAGAAGTCTCATACCTTATCGGTATGGGGCCTCCGTGGCCGAGAGAGTAAATCGCTGACTTATACACTCACTCAGCCCCTCACTGCGTGGGTTCGAATGCTGGTAGGGTCATTCGGATTTTCATGTGAGGAAGCCTTCCATCTGGCTCTTGGTAGGTCGGTGATACCCGGATGCCTCTGTGCATTCGGGGTCTTCCTCCACTTGTAATTAGCTGGACGTCGCTATATGACTGAAATACTGTCGAAGCGACGGTAAACTAAGATATTCAAGTCAAGTCTTTATCGGTATGTTCAGTTTCGATTTCAAACTTATAATAAACAATCAGCTGCTCGACAACTCTGTACGACTTAAGTGTAATTTGTGTGCAAATGCATACCAAGACTGGATTACCCGTTTCGCACGTGCAACTATGATGTATATATCTATGTTGCCTTTAGTGTTGTTAAAATATCTTAATGAAACTGTAAAGCCCTGGCATTACTTACCGTGATTTCAACTAATTTATCTTATTGGTCTTATTCAGCATCTGTTTATTTATTGTGTTTTGCAGCAAATACTGGTTACCGAAAAACAAAGTCTTTGTTTTATAGCTACAACATGTCATAGTTATGCGTGTACCAGGGAATTCTCCCTACCTTACGGCTCCACACAAGTGCTCCATATTTCATTTAAATGAGATCATTTACCAAACTAGAGCCGGTTATACTAGTTATGTCCGATTGAGGATAGTTCTTAGCTTTAATTCCTGTATTCCCATCAGCTGACATTGTTTAATTCCATGTAAAAAAAAAACTCAATTTGTTGTTTGAATGTGGCCCTCCCTGTTTTGTTATTGGAGGCGGCCATATTGGATTATGCTATTTCCGGTGGTTGCTATGGACAACCAGTTGTGTATAAATAACTGTCTTCTTTAAAGTTGGTTTCGAGACATATATTCTTTAACATGGCCAATGCTATAAGATACTACTGTTTAACAGTATTTGCGCATTTGCCCACAATTCTTGTGGTTAAGCCACAATTGTGGAGCGTCTTGTGGATTCGCATTTATTGTGGACAGAGTGTGGTCTTTGTGGTGTCCACATCTGTAGCATCGCATTTAGTATAAATATCTGTGCACTCGTGGTGTCGGGGACTTCAGCATTTTCTTTCACTGGTTAGAATCATTTAACGTATTTTTCTCATATTTTTTTTTTAAAGGTTAACTTAAAAGTAAAGATCAATTCCATAGTGGTTAAGCGCTTATAGTAAGCAATATAGATATTTTTTCTAAGTAATATCGCTGGAAAATTTGAATATGTATTTATTTTTAGACTATCTTAAGTAAATTATTCACCTAGCGGTCGAGATTAAAGTTTATAGGAACCGTGTATTATATTCTAAGTTCAAGGCTTGTATTTAAACCTTTTAACTACCACACGTATTAGACTTGATCTAGACTCATCTATAGTTCACACTTGCATTCAAGAGTTGTTTACAGGGATATTTACTACTAAGTTGTTGTTGTTGTTAAATGGAATGGTAACATAATTCATTAATTAAATTTATTAACTTTAAATGACTTATTGTTTTGTTTTGTCTTATCGTGTTCCTTAGTCAAATTTAATAGGTAAGTCCTTACTTAGATAGTCTGATAGTCTTCGGAAATTTAACCCCTACCCTGCTTCTCCTGATGTGATACGGAGGCTGAATTAACAAGAAGAACCTCTCTATGCATTAGTTCCATATGGGACCAGCTGGCTCGATGTCATAGGAAGCTGGCGAGAATAAATACGTAGGTCTGACTTACAAAATCCTTAACATCGGATTGCAAAATAAGTCTTTGCCCTTTGATAATCGAAGATGTCTAAAGTCAACATTGTCTATCTATGAGCTCAAATATAAAAGATAAAAGAAACGTAAACAGAATATATATAATATATATATAATTATTTTTCTGGAGTCTTGGAATAGCAACATTTTCTCCGCTATCAGGCGACACAAGTTTTGGGGTTTACATTCGTTTCAACAGAATATCATTTGTGCATCGACGTCCACCTAATCACAAAAGGAACAAGACAAATTTTGATGCCAAGCATCAAAGACGCCGCGCATGTCTTAGAAGCACGACTTAAATAAAGCAAAGCCATACAGAAAAGGACCAAAAACAACAAAAAACTTAAATTATCAGATTATTCAGAAATATAGAACAAAAAAGTGCAGAAAATATTTTAATTATAGTAGACACGATTACATAAATGAACTAATCTATAGATCAATGAAGATACATCTCGCAACAGGTAATTCATTTCTTATATAATTATTGGAATATTTAGGGTCTGCAAAATGCAAGTTTCCAGACAGTAAGCTACTAAGGCGGTACTAATGTCAATGTTTAAAAATCATCATCATCAGCATCATCATCATCAGCAGCAGCAGCAGCAGCAAGAAGAAGAAGGGCAATGATGACGAAAAATTTAGCATAAATAAGTTTTTATTTGGTAAGGGAATTAGGTACAAGTCCCAGCATTAATTAACAATCTACTTACCTTGATAATGTAGCGTGACGTAGAAGTATGGCTGTATTTTTGTATTGATGATATGTATTAAATTAAATATGTATTTACAAAGCTTTACATCATAAGCTATGTAATGTTCAGTTAAATTTACCTATTTCAAGCACTATACATACTGGGACCGCAGATTGGGCCAGGAGCCGTAAATTAGACATGTCCGCTACGGTCATATGTATAGTGTTTGTGTGTTTTTGCACTTTCTACATTATACTGTAATACTTAAATTAAATTGCTTTTTCATTGATTGTTCAAGTTGACGGTTTGTATCTGAATATTTTAAGATCTCAAAACATCATAAAAAATAAATTCTGAGCTTTAATGAATCGGGTTGCTTGCAAAAAGAAATTTTAAAATGTTCCTACGAATTTAAGGAAGTCATCAGATACACATTATATGTGTCAAGTTTCTTTTTTTTTTTTTTTTTTAAATCTTGTTATTTATTTTAATTAGTTAATGCAAGTAATTGATTCATAAAGTGTTTCTTTTAAACATATTACTGTTTTTATTTTACAATAATAACAGTGGTTGCTCCCTGTTTTGATTATGCGGCTCCATTGGCAAGAAAAAAATTAATATATATATATATATATATATATATATATATATATATATATATATTCCTTACTGACGCCGCGTTCGTCTATAAGAAAATAAGAGAAACACCCCAAAACCACCGGCCTACAGTAAACCATTGGACGAATTCTTACAGAAATAAAAAGTCTAGACCGAGAGTCGAACCCAAAGCGTTGGGGGAGGGGGCTAAGGTTGTAGTTGTGCTACGGCTTGACCACGCAATGCATGTTATGTCGCGTTTACGGCGTACGAAGCAGTGAAACAATGCCGCATATTTCGTGTTTAGTAATACTTTAAAGCCGATTTTTCTTGCAAAAGCTACAGATTTAGTAAGAGATGCAATTTCGTTTACGATTACATTATAACATTACTGCGATGCATTAATAAGAATCTTTTACTAAAGATCATTCAATTGTTTGCACAAATACCGGATTTGCATATTCCGCATATCTGCGTCTATTTTCTGACGTTTTCTACAGACCTTCTGAATATATCCGTTAACGAATCACGAGTGCATAAATTGATGACGTAGAAGATAAAAAAATGTGATTCGGCGACGGTTTTGCAAGTTCAAACAATTTCCGATTACGGACCGTCTTCGGGAATGCTCGCCGATACAAAGTGTAAACAATGAGAGCATTTTGACATCCATTCAAATACTAAATGGCGTAATTTGATTAACATTTTAATTTTAACTGTTGTTTTACAGAAGATATTTGCACATTTTTTACCATTTGCGTTAGTTTACAATATGTTAATATTATTTTATCTTTTCTTTTTCATTAAAATTGTATCATTATGAAATATTATGGACCTTTAAGAGTTGTCATCAGAACTTAAAAATTCAACCGACAAACAAGAAGTTTTAATTTGTGTGTTTCAGACATTACATTTCCTGTTGACAAGGGATTATCAACTAACGGAACCCGATACTCATTCGACATATTAGAAGAATTCAATCAGCTAAACCTGTCAAGACCACTCAAAAGGTAAAGACCTAAAAGCCCGAGTACGTGTATTTGCAAAATGTTCGTTCTTACATCATTTGGTCTGTTTTCAAAACATGATTGGAAAAGTTTTTCACAAATCATTAAAATGTTGTATTAAGATATATACACTTACAAATATTAAGTATATAGTGAGGAACTATTCAAAGAAGGAAATGTGTCTTTGCGACACTGATGCCAACTTTAAGGTAAACCATCCGTCATAGTATCTTAAAGATGAAAGCATCCGTTGACTTGGATTTATAGGCTTTTTTTGCTCAAAGTCTATAAAGGCTTATAAACATTTACTATAAAATTTCCATGATCATTTGGCGGACCATATGCCTATTTTAATGATGAATGAACTTAAGGTGAAACGAATGGTCGGACGAACAAACAAATGACTATTGACTGTTTGAGTTTACCGTCGCTTCGACAATATTTCAGTCATATAGCGACGTCCAGCTAATTACAGAGGGAGGAAGACCTCGAAAGTTCGGAGGCATTCGGATAGAACCACCGACCTACCGCAAGGCTTCCTCACATGAAAATCCGAATGACCCTTCCGGGATTCGAACCCACGCGGTGAGGGGCTGAGTGAGTGTTAAAGTCAGAGACTTTACCCTCTCGACCACGGAGGCCCCCACGAACGAATGAACGGATGGACGCATAAATGAAACTCTACATGTCCCCTAACAAAGTTTGCAGGACATTAAACCGATATGTTTACAGTTGTGTACAACAGTTATATTGCTGATAAAGCTAGCTTATCTTTATCTCTAGTAAATACTCATCTCCAACATAACATTTGTGCGGTTGTTTTTTTGGTACTTTTGCATGAATAATACTTTACGTATAACGTATAATTACAAATGTTATCGAATACTCACAGAAATAAGCAGGGAAATCTCCTTTGTCATAATACCAGTATGCTGTTTGCAGCAGTTTTTCTTGTTTTGATGTGTACGGCTATGCTTACTACGGCCATGTTTTTTATTTGTTAGTAAGTCTATAGTATATTGGTTCGATTATCGCGGCTATATTTCATCTCTGTTTAAATTAGTTAGACTGTAATATTTGCAATGTTTTTATAAGTTACACATCTTTCGTCATTTGCTTTATGAGTAAGTCTACGTTTCCACTGGTTTTATTCGACCTCGAACGACATTGTCTTTCATTGTTTTATATCTTTAATTTTATTCATATAGTTTTCCTTGGTTTTATTGTTTAGTGATATATTGTATCTACGTTTTTCCCACTAAAACTGGTTTATTTTGGGGTTTATTTGTAGGCTATTAAAGTTGGAACTGAAATTCAACATTCACTCAGTACGAGTGTTTGAGACGGTCAGTCGGGCGAGATGTCTAAACATCGCTGGAACAGTAAGTAGACAACGGCTCTATTTATCTATACTAGACGAAACTTTTAAGTACCCCGACTAAAGTTTTGTCTATAGCATTTGTTGTATTAGCTTTGCTGTAGCTTTCCGCGACAATTGGTTTCACAGAGTTGATTATACGTCAAAATTATTTAAGCAGACAACAGATTGAGCCAATGCACATTTTAATATTTACTGGGCATATGTTTTGGAAAATAAATCTTCTCTACAAGTTTGAAATCGGAGTACTTACAAGTTTCGTTACGTGTACCTGTCCGCGTTATTTTACAACCACCCTCCCTGTAATGTTGATTGGTTTTGTCGGAGTTGTCTGTCCATCTGTCTGTCACACTTCTTGTCCGGAGCATAACTCAGAAAGTATTAAAGCTATTAACATGAAAAGTTCACAAGTGGATATATCTCATGGAGGAAAAGTGCAGTGCAAACAACCGTATTTCTGCGCATCATATTTTAGGAGTTATTCCCCTTAGTTAAATTTCATACTTAATTTTTGTCCGGAGCATAACTCACAAAGTATCCAAGCTATTAATTTGAAACTTCACAGGTTGATAGATCTCATTGCATTTGAGGAAAAGTATCATACAGAAAAACAGTAACCTTGCACATCAAATGTTTGGAGTTATTGCCTTTTGTTAAATTTCATACTTATTTCTTTTGTCCAGATCATTACTCAAATGGTATCATATCACAGGTGGATAGGTCTTATTGAGGAGAAATGTCATGCACGAGAACCGTAACTCTGTGCATCATAGTTTTTGGGTTACTGCTCTTTGTTAGATTATTTTTTGTCTGGATATAACTCAATCAAAGCGCCGAAGGCACTGATAGACTGTCGGCGGGTTGGTCGTGGTGAGCAGCAAGCGCGCTAGATTGTAATCCAAATGGGTTATATGCTGGATTCTAATCTGTTTATAAAGGGGGGTATACATGTTGTCAGTATCAGTTTCTCAGTTGTCAAATAAGAAACAAGAATAGATAGTTTTCATTTTTTTTATTAAACATTAGAACACAATTATCAAAATTAAAAACTTACATCTAAACTAAATATTGAATAAGAGCTGTCAGAGAACGCTCGACTATGAAATTGATTTCAAATGCCCTATATATAAAATAGTAAAAATGATAAACCTTGATACTCTGACCCTTTATATTTATGAAGTCTAAAATCAATCCCATGCCTATGATGATGATGATGATGATGATGAACAGAAGCAACGACTAACTAACGTAATCTAGAATATTGACTCGAGCACACCCTTTCCAGTTGTTTGTTTGTTTGTTGGGTTTAACGTCCCACCGCCCTTCCTGGTTGATAAGGTGTGAAGAAGGCCCTTAATGGCAGTGTCAATACCACACACACACACACACACACATAAATTTTCATTGCGTGTTTTAGGCCTACCACTTCAAAACATTGGGTCACGTGATCTTCCATTCCACTAAATTATGGCCGTTTTTTTCCACTGTTCTAGCTTTTGCGTGGCCATTGAGTTTATGAGAAGACAGAAATGCAACGTAATATGTCATTATCGCTGCTGAACTACTTTGGGTTAATTACGTACTTATGCGAAGCATTATTTTTCATAATTGCATGAGTGGATCTACATGTACTCCAGTTGGGATAAATCTTTGTTTTGTAAACGACGCAAGTATTTTATTCACGCTGAAAATGGTTGTATCAGCTTGAAGAATTTGTAAAAGAAGAGTGGACACACAAACTTTACACATTAAAAGAGTTTCTAAATATCATTTAAACGTCGTTGCAACACATCTGTGTAACACACTCCACTCGCTTTCGTTAGCTCAGCTTGCATTGTATGGATCCGTACAAGGCGCGGAGTGCTACAGTTAAAAATGTTGTGGAAAATATGCAAATCAGAAAGGCCCGATTTCGAATTTCAGCATAAGACAAGCGGCCGCTGGCCGCCAGTCTAAAAATTATAAAAGCTATTAACTTATTTTTCACAGGTGGATAGACCTCACGATGGAAAAGTGCCATGCACAAGAACCATAACTCTTCGCATCATATTTTTGGAGTTTTTGCCCTCTGTTAAATTTCATACTTACTTTTTGCCAAGAGCATTTCTCGCGCACTTTAAGGCATATAACCTTGAAACGTCATAGATGGATAGATCACATGGAGGAGAATATGAGTGCACAAGAATCATTACTCTGCACATAACATTTTTCGAGTTACTGCATTTTGTTCAATTTCATACGTGTGTGTGTGTTTAGGGGGGGGGGGGGGCATTACTCATGCACTTTGAAAAATATAACCTTGAAACTTTATAGGTGAATAGACTTCACAAAGGAAATTTGCAATGCACAAGAACCTTAATTCTGCAAATCATATTTTTGGAGTTATTGCCCGTTGTTAAATTTCATATTCAATTAAGTTTTGTCCAGAGCATAATCATGCACTATGAGACATATAACCTTGAAGCTTCATAGGTGGGTAGACGTTATGGACAAGAATTGCAGTACCCTGGAGCATAATCCATTTCCAATGTTTCTTGTTGGAGGTTTTCCGCTTTTATACAATTTCGCGTCCTTAAGATAACTCCAGTTCTACACATGCTGTTGAAATTAAATTTCAATTATGAAAAAGAAATTGATGAGAGTATGTGTAAAAACGCACAAGGTCCATAACTCTGTACGGAGCTTCACCAATATAGTCAGCCCTTTACCTTTTTGCATATGTCACTGTGAGGGGAAGGGGGTGTGGGGAGACATAGTTTTCTACGAAAACAAATCTCTAGTTTTATGTTGAATAAGGGGACATGAGAAAATGAATGGAGGTAACAGATATTGAGATCCAGAAAAAAACATTCGACCCCCCCAAAAAAAAAGAAATGTGTATTTCCTATTTTACTTGTTCTTGTTTTTTCATGTTTTCTTTTTATAAATGTAATTATTTTTTTTAAACATTTCTCTTGTATGTTTTATATTGAGTCTTAAATTGGGAAACAAAATAAACATGGAAAATCCCAAAGTAGATTCACTTTTCTAAATTCTAAATACACCTGTAAGTAAAGAGTCCTCTCATAAAGATATAACACAGTATGTAACAAGACCTGTCAAAATCACCGACATTAAAACCTTTGTCATGTGTATGACAAGACCACTTTCTCTTTTTGATTAATTGTGGCCTGGACTTTTTAAGGCTACAGACAGGGATCTTACATGTGCCACATATCTGGAAGCCTATTTGTGACTTTTTTCAAATTCGGTACATGTTAAACATTCAGAGCCCGGGTACAGAAAACGTGCCACTTTGCAACCTTTGACCTGTGATTGTGACCTTGACCTTCGAGCTGCAGACATGGGTCTTGAACCCGACACACTGTCGTATCTTGGAGAACATTTGTTATTATCATTAATTCATAATGCTTCCATGCAAGGGGTTTCTTGAAAAAAAAGGTATCGTAAAGTTAAGGTTTAGTTACATATCACTGGAACTAGCACGCACTCCCTCGTCCCTGTTTCTCCGGAAGATGAAGGGTTTTTTAGACTTGTTTGAAGTACAAACTATTTTAATTTCGATTTATATCTGCGTAAAGGGTGTCTCCTGGAGATGATTCATGATAGAATATGCTAGTTGAATATCAGACCGATCGAACCGTGCATACAAGTCAGTGGTAGCATAAATTTGTGCAAAATTACAACCTCTGTAATCAAGCAATGTCTGATTCCGTTCCTTACCATATTTCAATATATGACATGTAGGAGAAACAATAGGAACGGGGTATGCGGTCCTAGAGCCAGTGTTACAAATATACTGTTTTTTTTTTTTTATTGTAGAAAAATATTCTTAGATCTTTTAATTTCAAAAGCATTTTATTTTGGAATTCAGCTTGATAAGTGACGAGCTTTATCTAGACCAAATGAAACCATTAGATATCTTAACCATCATCATCATCATCAGTGACTCAGAAAATTAAATTTTCACGATATTTACCTTCTTAACCGTTTATCTAATAAAAAATCAGATAGTCTGCTTTGTTTGCAAAGGTGCTGAAAAGCACTACCTGAAATACACAATCTCCTCTGTTGCACTTAAGTCCTGCATGAATTCTGTCTATGGATCTTCCATAAAGTTGCATTTGTCATCACCGGTCACTGCACTAAATAGTGGCCTTGAACTTTGAGCTACAGACCTTGGTCTTGCGCACGACATCGCTTCCTTAGGAGAATGAAACCGGACATGTCAAAATATTTTCCTTTTTGACCCTAGACTATGACCTTAACCTTTGGGCCAGACCTTGGTCTTGCGCACGACACAGCGTCTTCTCTAGAAAAACATTCGTGCCAAGTTATTTTAAATTTCATCCATGCATAATGGAGTTTGAGCCCGGACACGACAGAATGTTGCCGTTTTGGAACTTTGATCTTAGATTGTGACCTTAACATTTGAGATTCGAACCCGGGTCTTAATTGCAACACATAGTGTCAATGTTTTTATGAACGTTTTTACCAGGTTACTTCAAAATCCAATCATGCATGTAAGAGTTACAGAGCGGACACGAAGTGAGAAAGACGGACGGTCAGATGGACAGTGCGATTACTATATGCCTCCCTTTGGGTACATAAGGCATGAAGACAATATACCAGAGTCATTATAACTGGTGCTAACATATCCGTTGTTAACCATTTTGTATCAACGAGATATAGTGGTTAGCCTAGTTCCAGAATAATGCAACCGGGCACAGCATGTTAGCTATGATTTTGCATACCGACACAATGACAATCTGTTGGTGAATTATGCCTTATGAAATTTATAAAATCGTTTGAAAATCATAAAATTAAAAACTCGACATTTTACAAGGTGAAGCGTTTCTAAAATCATTGAAATCGATTGAAAAATACAAAATAGAATGTTCGATATTTTTCCAAGGTGAGGCATTTCTAAAGCGCTTGAGTAAAATAGAGGTACAAAGTATAAAAAGTCATGTTTTAAAGTTATGTACTCGTACCTTTTTCGTAGGTTATTAATTCAAATATTGAGACGTAATCGTTCAACAAACATTTTTATGAATTTTATATTTGTCATATTTGACGAATTGCAACAGTACAAATCCAGTTCATCATTTATATGATAAATGATATATGTTATATATTCGCATAATTTATTAAAATATATTTATTAATGTCGTTCGCTAACTTCTATAATTGTAATGTTTATTTTTATGAAATACATGTATGTATATGTAACATAAAAATAAAATGTTCTCTTTAGTAAAATCAGTTACATACACCAATACACAGTGCCACGTTTGCTTGTCAGGTATTGTTCACCGACCTGGACAACAATGGCCAAGTTGTAATGGACCTTGTCACATTGACTACCAGGATCAAGTGTTCGGCCATGAACCTCTCTGTCTCAGGTACAATCTTTGTAACTCCAGTTTGAACTATGTTTCTTTGTCAGATTGGGTTTAACGTCCCACCAACATTATTTCAGTCATTTGGGGATGATACACCACACTTAGTCACATTATCCTAACACTGGGCCGATCTGTTTTGGAAATGCATTATGCTGAGTGCCAAGCACCACAGAGATATAATATTACCATTTTAACTTCTACTTCGGAATGCCGCGAAGGGAGATCAAGCAATCGACCTCCCCGTAACGGGGCGGGCGCTTTATTCACTCGGCCACCGGGACCGGTTGTTGGACTTGTGGAGGAGTAGCAATCAATTATATGATACGCATGCGCGGATCTAGCAAAACATCTCAGATGGAAAGTCTCTAAGCCTTTATTGAACTAGGATGAAATTTGGAAAACCTATGTTCAACCAAATGTCGGGGGTAACCTCGGTTCCATCGCTGTCCGGGTCTGTGCATGATAAAACTCGATTAAAATCATATCATGGTTGCGAGTTCAGTTTTGCAGTAGGACGTGCTAAACTGATAACCAAGTCACTAAACAGTAAGTGTGAAGTAAATGTACAACATTTACCCAACTTCTTTTTTTTTTTTATAAATATGCATTGAAATAAGAAAATAGCCAAACATTACTTTAAAAAATAATGTTTTTCATTATCCACTCATTATAACTCACAAGAATTTTCCAGTGTTGAAAAGATACTTCCCAATATTCATAATCACGAAACATTGTCACGAGACCACAAAACCCGGATAAACGATTTTGCACCAATATTCAGTTGTTGTCTATTGGTTTCCTGTCGTCACGACAGATTTTAGTCATGTGGCGACGTACGCGTTCAGCTAGTCAGAAGTGGAGAAATCACGACTGCACAGGGTCACCAGGGTGGAACCACCGACCGGCTGGAATGCCACTTTACATGAAAAATAACATACCGAATGACCATACCGGGGCTCGAGCCCATAGCGTTGAGAGGTTAGATTATAGTAAGTCAGCGACTGTAACATAAGAAGAGTCTCCACAATATCTGATAAATTATATATACTTGAATTTAACCTTTACCATTGTTAATTTCTTATTTTGACTTGTCCTTTCTTCATAATGGACTGTACCATTAGATGTTTATGGGGGTGCTTGCTGAAAATTTATTGGCTGAATAGCGAACATTGCAGACTACACTGGTCGCAAAAGCAGTCACAAGTGCCCACAACATTGTGAGGGTTAAACTACATGTATTTCATACAGATTATGTGCTAATGTTCTCTACCAATTAACGGACAGTGCTCCCTTCATGTTTAACCAAAGTTTGATACAATTATTGTCTATGACCAGACTGGCGCCTGGAGAACACATCAGAAGGGCTCGGGGCTACTGTAATATTCTTCAGCGTTCTCTCCATGGTTTCCTTCCTGATCGTGACGACATTTGCCATCTTCGTTTTTATTGTAAGTCCTCTGTTTTTAACTATTGTTTCTTGTTTCACTGATTATACTTGTAACTTCGTTTTCTAGTGTAAGAGCCTCGTCTCAGACTGCAGAAGACTTTTAACTAATAATAGCACTTTCACAGAGGGCTCGTAAGGATAGCTGTTCTCTTATAGGTGTTAAGAAGATGTTCGGACTCTATAAATTCTTGAAATGATGTGTCAACAGCACTACGGAAATGTCATTGTCAAAATGGAAAGCATTTTGAAAAGGTTTAGCTGAGGACACCATATCATAGGTATCGTACGGTGCCGGTGTGAAATTTGGATCATTTAGAAGAGATAAAGAATTCTAAGGGACCCATACGAGCTCACTGATACTCACAAAATTATTCAGTATTCTTCATTCTTCAATCACAAGATAATGATCTGTGAGTTTCACAATGGCCAGATCACTTTGAGCATTGTGGTCTTCGAGTATGGCTCACAGGACGTTATTCCCCTCGAGGCCCCGTAGAGCCGTTTCCCTATGTCTAAGACATACTATGATAATACATATGATAATGATTTCTAAATATGTGCCCGGTCAAATGAACAATTTAGAAATGGAAAACTCTTTCACTTTTTATTCAAATTTTATTTTCGGTACCGACTTGTACATATAATATCAGCGCTTACGTCGCTGAATCAGTTTAAACCGATATGGGCTTAGTATGCACTCTTATGAAGCTCTTTATAAGCGATTTGCGATTTCCACGCGGTCTAGAATGTGTATTTCAATATCCAGAAAATTGCATATTATTACAATTTGTCCTTCTTAATCGTCCAATGAAATGCTTGTATTTCTTTCACAATTTTGAAAAATACATTACATAAAATGAATCGTGAGGCCTTGATACGGAGGAGTTATGCGACTTTATGTAAGTGTGACTACGTGACCTGTGAGCATGTTGGGTGGGGCTTGTTGCGGCGGCGACTGATCACGTGCTGTTTTGTAGCTTTTCTGATTTGTCAAAGTTCAAGCTTTATTTATTTTGAAACGATAGTGGCGATGTCGCTTATGAAAATCTATTTCGCGCTGATGGCGGCGTTGGCATTTAGAAGAAAAAAGGAGTACCGGGAGAAAATCCACGTGTCCGGACGGGCGACCAAACTCTGCAACGTCAGACCGCAGAGTAGTTCGGGCACCCGAACTTTTGGGCAAGCTTTGTTCGTGAAAACTTGTAGAATCGTGTGATTTTAGGAAATCTACGAGCATCGCCCGCCCAGCTGACCGAGTCCTTGGTCATATCTATACAGTCATGTATTTTTATTTCTCAAAAGAAGAAAATTAATGCCAGTATAATTATGGATGATTTGAAATTATGATTATGATAAAGAATATGTGCAACTGTTGCTTTTTTATTTTGGTTTCCCAGAATACCAAGCGGTATATGAAAGTGAACTTCCAGAAGTACTATAAACCCACTGACAAGGGTGTTAAAGACCTGCCATTGGCGGAGTACATGAGATTCATCAAGGGGTGGGACATTGCTCAGATTATCTCAGACATTCTCACACTATTTGCCACCATAAAGATTGCCTTCGAGGCAGAGGTAGGGCGCAAACATTTTTTATTTCCACAGTGGGATCATGGGGAACCATTTTAAAAAAATATTCTAGTGAAAAACCCATTTTTTCAACCATTTTGCCAAATTTCAAATTTCAGCTAAGTGTTTTCATAAATACGTTGAGGGGAATCTCCCTAACCAGGCGATAAGTATGTCAGTCTAAGCCGTTAAGCTCACTGCCTTACTCCTTTTTCATTAAGAAGAATCATATTTCTTTTTTTTTTCTCTGACATTCAGTCTTCTTAATGTACTCCACCCATCATGAAATTGTGATCATGGTCAATGAAGTGATCATGGAAATTTTATAGCAAATGCAGCATTTATACACATTTATCAAAAGAACCTATAACTTCAAGTCAATGGATGCTTGCAGCTGCATTTAAGTCTTTTTCAGCATTTGGAAGACCATGATTATAACTAAATGATGGATGGATAACTTTAAGAACGAACACTTGTTTTGCAATATAGTAACAAGAACCATTGAAATTGGTTATGACTATGTTCATGATCAAAATCACTCAACACTATTTTTTCTCTCTTTGAAACATGACAAAAATGTTTTATGATATATATATACATCTTGAAGCATATTTCTTTCCTACCTTTTTTAACAATATTCGACATGCGTGTGTAAAGAATGTCGTAGCCATGTCATAATATTGCATGTGTATTGAACAGGAGATTAACTGGGTACTGAGTATACTGGACGAGTACACGGTATTGCTCGGGGTCGGCTGTCTTCTTGCCTGGATTAGCCTTCTACGCTTCTTCAAGTTCCACAACAAGTTCCACGTACGTTTCTAGTTTATACCTTTATTTTATTTCTTATTGTATTTTTTATCTTAATTAATCAGTTTTATTATTGTTTACCATATTTGATTGTTTACCAAATTTGTCAGTTGTCATTAGAATTATTTTTTTCCACATTATGCATGTGACTTGTCTGGAATCTTTACTTACATAAGCTCTTTTGGACTGTTGACTGTTGGGGGGCGGGCTGTGTCGAGGCAGTATATGGAGAATTTGCGACTTTCTCTTTTTTCATAGTTAGAACATCGTTCTTTTAATACGAAATTTCGAGATACAGCCTATTATTTAGTTACAGTCCACTATTTGTTTTTTTTTATGTTTGTCACGATCAATTCTTTACGCGTGATTTCAGTTTACAAAAAAAAAAAAAAAAATCTATGTAAACATGAAAAACTGAACATTTTTGAGTCGATCAAGGCCTGTAATTTCTTTTTAGAAATAGCGTGGACTCGGCTCCTAGTAAAACTACATCGCATGTTGTGTTATGTCTCCGTGTTGCAGTTGATAGCGCCGTGGTCAAATGATAACCTGATCCGAGACGGAAGCGCAACATGTGTGATAGTCGCCCATTTATTTTTTGAGGCAGCAGTTTGATAGTCGGATGTCCTTTATTTTAAGGCATTTAAACTCACACCGAGTGACTGCATAAAAACCAATTCCAATAATTGCATAATTGTAAAAAAATGGTTACCGACAATGGACTTTAATGTTTGTTTGTTAATTTGTTTGTTGGATTTAATGTCCCACCGACAATATTTCAGGCATTTTTAGACTTTGAGACTTTGTCTACTTAAGACAGATATAGTGCTGTCACACAGCAGTATCACGCCATAGACATGAATCATGATATCACTCCTGACACCGGGCCAACCAGTCCTGAACAGTAACAGAGTATGGG
>CM037786.1:30316136-30366136 GCA_021229015.1 Solen grandis
TACTATATAGGTTAGGTATTATACACATAAAGTAAAACAACTAAACACAACCGGCTTATATAACTGTTACTAAACAGACATGATACTATTTTTCTACTGATCTTTTTCTAAGGAACTTGATTTCTTTGAAAGACATGTATCGATCATTCTCCTTCTCTTTTTGTCAATTTCATCTCTTTGTTCTTTGCATTTTTCAACTGACTCAGTAGCTTTCTTAAAATTTCCTTTTGCTACTTCTAGCAGAGACTGTGCTATGTTAAGCTCTTTGAAGTCCTTTGCTTTGATTTGAAAGTAACCAAATGCCCCTCAGCAGCGCATCATTGGGTATATTATCTTTCAAAATGACATGCAGGCTTCTGGAGTTCTACCCAACATCTACAAGACTAATCAATACATGTAGATACTGACCTTCAAAATGAAGACTGCCATCAGAGGAGTAGCATGCCACACCTTTCATCAACAGAAACTTGCCAGTTTGACAGCACTTCCATTTTATCTGCAAATATACTTAACACAAAAATTGTTCAGTGATTTATTATTATTATTATTTTTTTTTTTTTTTTTTTTTTTTAAATGCAAAAAGTAGGAATAGTAGGAGGTTTTAGTAGAAAAATAGGAAAAAGTAGGAAGGTGATGAAAAAGTAGGAAAAAGTAGGAAAAGTAGGAAAAAGTAGGAACAGTTGAAGGCCTGCCTATGTTGAAGAAAGAAACCCCCTGGGCGGGGCCAATTTTGACCCCAGGGCCATTATTTGAACAAACTTGGTAGAGATCATTAGACAATGCTACATGCCAAATATCAAAGCTCCCGGCCATAAGGTTCCAGAGAAGAAAATTTTTCTAGATATATTCCTATATTAGCCTATGTTAAAGAAAGTGACCCCCAGGGCGGGGCCAATTTTGACCCCAGGGCCATAATTTGAACAAACTTGGTAGAGATCCACTAGACAATGCTACATGCCAAATATCTAAGCTCTAGGCCAAATGGTTCCAGAGAAGATTTTTCTTGATTTGTTCCAGTATTAGCCTATGTTAAAGAAAGTGACCCCCAGGGCGGGGCCAATTTTGACCCCAGGGCCATGATTTGAACAATCTTGGTAGAGATCCACTAGACAATGCTTCATGCCAAATATCTTATCTCAAGCCCATACGGTTTCGGAGAAGAAGATTTTTCCCTATATAAGCCTATGTAAATAAAGTGACCCCCGGGGCGGGGCCAATTTTGACCCCAGGGCCATGATTTGAACAAACTTGGTAGAGATCCAATAGACAATGCTTCATGCCAAATATCTTAGCTCTAGGCCATACGGTTTCAGAGAAGAAGATTTTTCTAAGTTTTCCCTAAGTTATTAAACAGACTGGAACCATTTGAACAAACTTGAAAGAGGGTCACCCAAGGGTCATTTGTGTAAAGTTTTATTGAAATCTGCCCAGTAGTTTAGGAGGAGAAGCCGTTTGAATAAAAAAGTTGATGACGCACGACGGACCATCATAATAGCTCACCATGAGCACGTTGTGCTCAGGTGAGCTAAAAATGCTTAAAATTATAGTACTAGGTGTATGTCCTGAATTGGAAAAAAAAAAAAAAAAAAAAAAAAAAAAAATATATATATATATATATATATATATATATATATATATATATTTATATTTTTATATATATATATATATATATATATATATATATATATGCATTTAACTTTAACTGTTTTATCAACTGCATTTCATAAAAATCTGGAATCCACAGGGAATATCATTTTAACTCAGTTACTTAATAAATTAAGTGACCCCTATGTCAACTGCATTCTTAAACTCTATCCTTTTTATTTTGACAGCTGTTGTTGCAGTGTGATAACAAAACATTAAAGTCTTCCTTACCTACAGCTACTGTGTTCACCCTTATATTTGAATTGGCCAGTTCCCTTGCAAAAGGCAGAGTTGTTGATACAATAGCACCAGCTGTGGCTGCAAGCTTCACTTGGGCTGAAAACATGTACATCTTGGTGACATACATTCTCATACACTCTCTAATACAATTCTGCTCACTGACTTGAGAGGTGTAACACTTCATTGATGCGTTGTGATATGCCTTGTCTGTGATGTATGCAGCGGAAAGAAATTTTAAATGGCAAAACATCGTGATGCAATACTGATTTTACCTTGTGATGCATCGATACGGCTGGCAAGTATCGCAATATGCCAACAATTTCTTACACATGTGGTATTTGTTACATGCTTATACATATGCTGCTTATGTCGTTTTCCTGGAAAAAGTCAGAATTCAGTGTGTTTTTTCACTTTAACAATGATAGTTTATCTGATACTTAACAGTAATTAAGCTTTGCTCTTCTTATAGTTGGTAACCTGCGTTTTGAAATAAAAGGAATCACCGTGAACACTTTCAGAATTTTTTTTATATAAATACCTACTGGTTTCACGCCACTTAAATATCCCAATATGCATAGTAATTATTTGCTTCTGCAATACGTATTGTGAATTGCATCATCTGAAAAAACAAATATCCTGATACTTATCATGACAGCAAAAATGGCAATGCACATTCCTAACTGACTTGTGGCTTGAGCATCTATCGGTTTCACATGATCTTGGTGATTCAAATTGTCTAGACAATGGTCAAAGGAGTAAGGCTGTCATTTATTGGAATTTTCTTATTGATCTTTTGAAACACAAATATCGACAATACATTGATAAATTGTTTTCTGACTTTCAAGTGGTCATGTGGCTTAAGGAATCATACAATTGAAACAAAAAGCAAATGTTATGCTTATCTATTGTACATTTTTTTTATTAAATGAGCATTTTATTTTTCCATCAAAACCTTTTGCGGAAACTATTTATGGTCACACAGCATGAAAAGATATTTTTTGTCTTTATCTTTAACTCAAGCAAGCTTATCGATATATGACTGAGTATCGATACGAAATCGGAAGTAAAAATTGACACAACTGGCAAGAGTATATTGACCAAAAAAAATAAATAATATGCTTAAAGTAAACAAAAGGGCCATAATGGCCCTGAATCGCTCCCCTGGCAAAATTAGGCTATGTAAAATCAAGTGACCCCTGGGGCAGGGCTAATTTTGACCCCAAGGCCATGATTTGAACAAACTTGGTAGTGATCTACTAGACAATGTTACACATCCAATATCCAAACTCCAGGCCTCGTGGTTTCTGAGAAGAAGATTTTTCAAGTTTTTCCAAGTATTAGTCTATGTTAAATCATGTGACCCCTAGAGCGGCGCCTATTCTGAACCCAGGGTCATGATTTGAACAAACTTGGTAGAGACTCACTAGACGATACTGCACACCAAATATCTAAAGTCCAGGCCTTGTGGTTTCTTAGAAGATTTTTTAAGTTTTTCCTGTATTAGCCTATGTTAAATCAAGTGACCCCTTGGGCAGGGCCAATTTTGACCCCAGGGTAATGATTTGAACAAACTTGGTAGAGATCCACTAGACAATGCTACACACCAAATATCTAAGCCATAGGCCATGTGGTTTCAGAGAAAACAATTTTTTAAAGATTTTAATTTTAAAATCTATTTTTAGCTCCTGTGACCTTATTATGCAACAGACCTGAACCATTTGAACAATTTTTAAAGGGGATCACCTTAGGAACATCCTTGCAAAGTTTGATCACTTCTCCATCAGTAGTTTCAGAGAAGAAGTTTTTTAAGTAAATTGTGACGACTGACGTCGGACGACTTAAGACGCTGGACACCGGACAAAGGTTGGTACAAAAAGCTCACCTTGGCACTTTGTGCCAGGTGAGTTAAAAATAGATGGAATGTCTAGTAGGACTGATATCGATAACAGCCCTACTAGACATTCCATCTTTTGTTTACTTTTAGCATATCATTTTATTTATTTGGTCAATATACTCTTGACTGTTGTGTTCACAAACAAATGTGTTAAATTTTCATGTGAGTTATGTATTAACTTTGCCAGGCAGATCGGTTTTCATAATCTAACTATGCATGGTAATATCATAAGCGAGTTAAGTCTTTTATGATACCTTTAAATTTAAATTTCAACCCAGTAAAATCGTTTGAATCAATAAATCTCAAAGAGAAATTTACATTTAGTCATCAAGTTATAAATATAAATAATCATAACATAAAAGGATGAGTTTCATCAGAATACGTTCAATGATTTCTTAAATATGCTCTTGATAATTAAGACAAATGATGGACAATACCAAAACTACAAAACTCTCACCCTTATGGGCTATTAGAGATAATTAGACTTGCATGAATTAAAATGAGCAAAGAAGATGGACACAGGCAGATAAAATACCTTACATTATTATAAACCAAAAGATGAAGAATATGCCCACAGTTTACTTAAAATGGCTTTACTGAAAACAGGATCTAGGATAGGGCTGAAATGAGTTCATCTGTTTTACCCAGGTACCAATTATACCATTACCCGAGGGTACCCGTAAGGATGAAGTCATTGCATAAAAACATTTCAATACGATATGGACATTGTACACCCAAAATACCTCCATCTTTAAGCATTTGAAGTTTATTTCATGACAGGGTATAGTTATCATTACGAATTGGCTATTGATGTTTATAAACATATGTATGTTATAAAGAAAAAAAAATACATGAGGTATCATAATAGATAGGGTAAAAAATATTAATTTTGAACTTTGGCACTGCCTATTTTCTATCTAATCTGAAGGTACCCAGGTACTTGTCTCAGCCCTAATCTAAAACAGACAGACCTATCACAAACATTAGAATGGGAGTAGATGAAATAAGGGAGAAAGGCTTAAAACTGTCCAATATTTCATAGAAAAGACATACAGAGGACAGAAGATGTGTTTTCTATCAGATACTGGATAGTTTGAGGCATTTATCACGCTTCAAACATTTTCCCCTTATTAAATATGTGAAACAACAAAATAAGCATGAGAAATTTCAAACATTCAAAGAATTGACAATACTTTAGAAACATGAGAAACTAGAACTTGTCTTATGCATGATTGTCTTACGTTAACATCGCAGGTCAACAGCTATCATTAATTTTCCACATACAAAATTGGAATAAAAAAAAAGAAAGAAAAGAATTTGATTATGACAATGTTTTAAAAAATATACAGTACTTACAAACTTGTCCGTAGAAAGCAGCAATATCTGATATGTTGATGATGACTCCGTTACAGTCATCTACTTTTTGATTTTTCTTCATAACAAGGGCACATTTTGATGATAAATTCATTGTTCCTAAAAGATTTACCTGAAATTTACAAAATAAAAAGAGATAACACAAAAACAAATACTCAAAGAAAGTTTCTGAAATGTTACCCAGAAGTTTTGGTTAAAGGGAGAAATCCCCCATTACTTCGAACAGTAAGGGGAATCTCTAAATGAAAGGTTGTGACTTGCTACAACTGCCTTTAGAATTGGCACAATTGATACAGCCACAAACATTGTTGACACTTGGGCATGTTCAGATTAGTCCTACTTACCATTATTTTACGAGTTCCAAGTAGTTCAAAATTTCAAGTTTGAACAAGTTGAAAGAACTGTTTATTCTGTTTACTGTTGTTAACCACATAATGTGACCATGGATTGAGTTGAGGTCTGCATGCAGACATTATGAAGTTGAAGCAAGTATTGACTTTTGTCTACTTGTTTGGAAAGCTACTGATTTACTTTATCCCTTTCCTTCATATAGACTCATTTTGACGCACTCAGTTGGTACCACATAAAGCCTGATCTGCAGAAAACCACAGTTAAACCTTACCAAATTTAATTATAAAGTCCTCATTTCCAGACCACTGAGGAGCAGCGAACAGCATAAAAACCTGATCAGCCTGCGAGTTACTCACAGGCTGATCTGGTTTTATGTTGTTCGCATAGGTTTTTTCATGGTTTCCTCTATGAGGAAAGGGTTAATTATCTCAAGTGATAGTAATTATGTGGTAGCTTTTGTTTTTCACATTTGATATATTCTAAAATGAGCTGTCCTTTTCTAGCCAGTGTTTGTATTTAATTCACAGGATCCTGACTTTAGAAGTCCTGGTTAACACATTGAATCACCTACCGGAAGATGGAGAGGTCACCTTGGGGTCAGACAGCCCTGCCCCTGCCAACCTGCACTACCTAGCTGCTGACTTCATTCAGCAGTCTGGTCTTATACCACAGATGGACACACAGGCAGGGGCTCAAGATCAGGTAGACAAGTTAGCCAGATTCTCTGTGGACTGTTGGCTGAAACCCTTATAGTCGGTGACATATGTCCTTATTGTAATCTTAATGTTACTCGCAGGCTGATCTGGTTTTATGTTGTTCGAATAGGTCTTTTTATGGTTTCCTCTATGAGGGAAAGGGTTAAATTTGGTTTTATTACTTTTTAACGTGTTGTGCACTTTGCTACAGCAAGTTTTTATCTATACACTCAACAACTTTAACAAGAGGGCCATGATGGCCCATGATCGCTCACCTGAGTATAGGGTTACCCAAAGAACATCAGTCTGTATTAAAACATTTTGAAATCTGGCCAGTAGTTTTGAAGGAGATGATCCCTGCAAAGTTTTATCAAATTCTGTCCAGCAGTTTCAGGAGAGAGGTCATTTTAAGTTTTCAATATATACATATACTGTAAGGCAAATTAGTCCTGCCCCTTGCAGCCATATTTTTTTTTATGGACTGGAATGATTTTAGCAGCTTTTGTAAAGGTTCACCCAAGGATCATCCCTGCCAAATTAAATCAAAATCTGTCCAGCGGTTTCAGTGGAGATGTTGTTTAAAGATTTCACTATATACATATATCTTAAGTGGGCATGGTGAAGTAGAGGTACTGTGGCAAGCTCTCGCGTGATGACCAAGCTCATTCCAGACATGTTCAATTGGAGACATGTCTAGGAAGAGAGAAGGCCAATCCAAGCAAGCGATGTTATTCTGTTGCATAAAATTCGTGGTAAGTCTAGTACTTTGACTGGGGCATTATTTGCATAGCGGATGTTTACTTCAACAAGATAATGCCCCAGTGCATCGTGCTAGACTTACCACAGATTTTAAGCAACAGAATAACATAGTTTGGCTCCAATTGAGCATGGTCGTCATGTGAGAGCATGTACTCTCACCACCTACCAAAGTACCTCAACTTTACTGTGCCCAATTAAGAATGGCAAAATCTCCCACAGCATTGCTTTGCTGAAGGTGTGTTGTCTGGCCAAAAATGTAACTATGACTATAAACATTGTTTGAAGAGATTGCAAAAGAAATGAAGATGAATGATACTATGAGTACACAAGTTGAAATCTGGCATTTCATTATCATTCAAGGGCCATAACTCCAGACCTTATGGGCAAATATCAGCCAAAATGAATGACAGCTGAGAGATTATGACAATCAACATTGTCATTAATTTTGAGGAAGATTGCTTAAGAAATGAAGATGATATAGTGTACACAAAGTGAAATCCTGCATTTTTTTTTTATCATTCAAGGGCTTTAACTACAGACCTAATGAGCAGATATCAGCCATAATCTAATTGGCTGATTTTAGCCATAATAGTACTTGATCGAGAAATTATGGTTAAAACATTGTCATAAAGTTTGAAGATGATTGTTTGAGAAATGAAGACGCTAGAGTGTAAAAAAAGTAAAATAGGGCATTTTATATTAAATGGGGCATAACTCTGACCTAATTGGCTGATATCAGCCATAATTGAACTTGTCTAGGAGATTATGATCATAAACATTGTCATAAAGTTTGAAGATGATTGCTTAAGAAATGAAGATGCTAGAGTGTAAACAAACTAACTGTGGTCAATGGACGGACATTCAACGATCCTAATAGCTCATCCTGAGCACAGGAGGCAGGGAGTGCAAATCCCTTTCAGGTTCTTGAAAATAAAGCAACATGT
Organism: Solen grandis; assembly: GCA_021229015.1. Lineage (NCBI taxonomy): Eukaryota > Metazoa > Mollusca > Bivalvia > Adapedonta > Solenidae > Solen > Solen grandis. The sequence continues at coordinate 30,324,038 of CM037786.1, forward strand.
TACCATCTTAACTTTGTTTTATCTAAATCGCAAAAGAAGAAGCTGCCCTAGCCATCAATCATCATAGCAGAAATGTTAACACATAATTCTATATAATAGGTGAACAAATACTAGTAACAGATGTTCCAGTTTATTAATTAATAATGAATAATGTTAAAATAATTTAACTGATCATTTTTCAAAATTCTCTGTGATTCCCTGATACTTGCTGTATTTTCAAATTTCCTGAAAATTTCAAAATTCCCTGACAATTCCCTGACCTTGAAAAAAAAAAATTTCCCGACTCTTTCCTGACATGTGGCAGCCCTGGCTCACCATTAGCACTTAGTGCTCAGGAGAGCCAAAACTGATAAACATAAAATACAATCAACCATTCAGATCAGTGTCTTAACCCTTTCCCTCATATAGACTCATTTTGACGCACTCAATAGGTACCACATAAAGCCTGATCTGCAGAAAACCACAGTTAAACCTTACCAAATTTAATTACAAAGTCCTCATTTCCAGATCACTGAGGAGCAGCGAACAGCATAAAACCTGATCAGCCTGCGAGTTACTTGCAGGCTGATCTGGTTTTATGTTGTTCGCATAGGTCTTTTCATGGTGTCCTCTATGAGGGAAAGGGTTAATCAGAGCTATAGGTAACTTTTTTTTTGGCATGACTTTTATAATATATGAATTGGGTATTTGTACAATTTAACTGATTTTTTACAAATGTAATTTGATATTCTTATTTTCTGTATACAACTGCTCCATTTTAACTGAGTTTTCCAACACTATTTTGCTTTAAGTTTTCCCAGGTTTCTGAAAACTATTGCTTTTTTGCAAAGTTTAAGTGTGTAAATATTCTAATACCCTGCCAATCTGCTTTGTTGGATACCCCCTGCTGTCCAATTTCATTTCACTGCAAAAGTATATGACATCCGACATTGACAAGTTGTGGGCATTTGATGATGGGCTACAGTGTTTTTTTGGGGGAAAAGGAGTCCATTTTTAAACTATGTATGAATAAAAAGTAGACTTTTTATTGCATTTAACTCTTATTTATTTATGTTTTATTGCATAAAAGAATAATATAACATGATTTCATAAACAGTTTTATTAAGAATTAAACATTTCAGAAAGACACTGTCACAGTGACTCCATCCACAGAATATGATATCTAATTTTTTTTTTGAGGGACAAAATATGGGGGAAAAACATATATTCCAGCCAGGGGGAAATGTTGCCGAATTTCTTTTGACCAAAGAAAAACAACAACAAAAACACTAACTTATCTGTTACCCTGCTTAAATATGTTGTTACTTTTGATATTGATTAAAAACATACCTGCACCATGTTTTCAAAAATTTCCATATCCATAGATAGGTCATTCCTGAAATTACACATTCTGCTGGTATGAAGCACACCAATACAATTAACCACATTGTCTATCCGACCATACTTTTCTTTACAAATGCTGATCATGTTGTCAATCTCAGACGGCTTTGTAATCTAAAAAAAAAACAACAAAAAAACAGTACATAATTATATACAAATGTAACCCAGCAGGGCTCTCATTCAATTCACAGTTAGGGTTTGACTCTAGAAATTTTAACAATGGTGACCATATGTGATATTTTATATTTTGAATGTGACATGAAACAAAAAAGTTAATTATGATAGTATCCGTGGCCCATATGTAATATTCAATCTCTTTTAAAATATGTGGTCCGAATCCACTGTGTTCAACTTTATTTAAGGAAAATCAGTTGAATCAAAATTATATATATCTAAATGTAAGTTGTTTTTGATTTTTCAATGTGACGTTAAATGAAACAAGAGTGCAAGTGCTGCCGCAATATATGCCGCCACAAACTATAAAGACCAAGAGGGTCCTTTTAATTATTGCTTTTAACATTTCTGTAAGCATAAGCTCATAATAAAGTCTGTGAGATCAATTAATTTAGCTGATAGAGACAATCACTAAAGATGACGAAAAGACAGGGGCCTGAGATTGTGGTTGCCTGGGTAGTAGGTTTGATCCTTGCAGGGGCAGCTGGGTGTTTTCTTGAGCAAAACAGTTTATCCACACTTGTCCAGAGTTGAAAGTCTTACTCTGCTAACCAGCCTAGCTGACTGGAAAGATTAGGTCAGAAACATACAAGAAATGGCGTTCACTAGGCTGAAATATCAATAAGCTAAAAAGACTATGTTTCAAGGGACAAAAATCTTGCAAAAATTAATGAACCGGAAAATCACCACTTCATGCACATCTACCCATTATAGTTATGCCACTGATCAAGTTTTGAAAAGATTCGTTCAGAAAAGTAGGAGGAGTTGCATTCGCAAGGCTGCAATATCAATCAGCTACAGAGACTAAGTTTCAAGGGAGTCGGACACAAATCTTGTAAAAATCAATGGACCGGAAAATCGCCACTTCATGCACATCTACCCATTATAGTTATGATATTGACCAAGTTTTGAAAAGATTCATTCAGAAACAAAGGAGGAGTTATGTTCACAAGTAATGGACGTACAGACATACGAACGGAGAAGAGGACGCGAATATACGACCACCTCTGGCGGCGTATAAAAATTGTTATAGGATCCATGGCCCATATGTATTTTAAACCATTTCAAATCATCAATCAAAAATATTGGGAAAGAATCTGCCGCTTTCAACATAAATTTACAAGGAATTGATTGAATCAATTAAACAACATTATTATACGTTTATATTAAGCTCATTCATTTTCATTCAACATGGTATTTTTAATTTTTCAATGTTATGTGAAATAAAAAGAGTTATAGATGGATCTGTAATTCCTTTGTATTAGTCTATGTTACATATTGGATCCGGAACCGGTGGATCCGCCGATTACACCTTGCCTGAAATGGTGACTTTTGACTCTTGAAAATTAATGGTCAGGGGTCAAATTCACATTAGAAGAACAAGGAAAAGAGCTACACAATCCTCATAATATTGTCTTTTAAACTTTTGAAGCATTTCACTGACTAAGAAGAGCCTATAACCAGTATCTTTTAAGTCAAAGGAAACAAGGTTTTAGAATCTATACATTTTTTTTTAAATTTTAGTGGAATCCCACACTGAAGACTTTTCCAGTCCCAACAATTATTCTCAAACTTATTTAGGTTACTTACATCAGTGGGCACAAACATGCTGTCTTCTCCCAAAGACTCAGCCACCGTCTGTCCATTAGATGAGGGAAGGTCACACACAAGTACACGTGATCCATGTTTGGCAAACATCTCTGCAGTAGCACTGCCTAACCCTCCTCCCCCACCTGCGATGATGCTGACTGCACCCTGTCGATGTCAATAGACAACAGTTGTTTGTTTGTTGGGTTTAATATCGCACTGACAGTCATTTATTAAGGAGACTATACGTCTACTTGAGACAGATATTGATCTGTCACACTGCAGTATCACGCTGCAGACATGTGGCATGATACCACATTCAGTCAAATTATCCTAGCTGACATCAGGCCAACCATTCCTGACATTACCTTCATATGCTAAGCTCCAAGCCCTTTTTTAGATCTTTAATATATTGCTTACAGGAATTGAACCCATGACCTCCAATTCCTTAGGAGGATACTCTAATAACTCTGTTACAGGGAATGGTAGAATATTTAAGACCTCCATGCTTAACCATCATTCATTTTTTTTATTTTTTTTTTGGTAAAGGTCTTGATCAACAAATAAGAGTTTTGTTCAAAGTAATATAATCCAAGCAGCAACAGATAAGCTGCGTATTTGAGTAAATACCCAATTAAAATTGGCAAAAACCCAATTGAAATAAAAATCAAAAATGAATATCATATTTTCATGTCAATGTGTGTAAACATATTCAATGATGGACAATATTTTGTTATGATTCATCATGACATTTTATATTTTCAGGACATATAGTTGCAGATAATACTACATTCATTTAGTTATCAAAAATATAGATTATCAAAATAAGTTTGGTCGTAGAACTCCTTAAAATTATTCTGCATAACTAACTTTCAAACTGCGGAACAGTGCTGTTGATGTCATGTTTGTGCTGCCGTTTGTGTTGATAAGGTCAAACTCCGTCAAACTCATAAGCATGCTGCTTGCGGTTCATCACAGTTGTGTTTTGCGGATCCAAACCGGCAAACAGTTTTGGGTTCTTAAAATTTATAATTCTTGAAGATAAAGTTTATATAATACAATTCTAAGTAGTTATGTGCTTAATACAATGTATTCGTTAAATTTTGTTACATTATATTTAATTTCCTTCACATTTATCCAAATTTATTGCTATAGAAATGACCTGATTCTAAATCGTATCCCGTAATTTAAGATATTCCCAAAATGGCTGACGCAAACTCTGAGAGTCGACTACTATCTTTTATTTCCGAGATTAATCGTGTTCTTGAGAACGGCTTAAGCATATCCACAGTTGAGAATATAGATATGCTTCTTAAGAATGCTTACCAGTTAGTTCAGGGGCTAAATGAAAGGTATGTGTATTCTGTATGTATTTATTTACCGTTGATGACAACTCCTTTTAGTAAGACATGTTTAAACTGCGGATCTCATAGTCTTTAACGAGTAACACTTGCCAGTCAGTGTCAATCCTAGGATTCAAAACCTAGGAGAGATTTCCCCTCTAACATAAAAACAGGGGTGATTATTAAGTTTGGGGGGATTACACTAAAACACATATTAATCAGTTTATTTTCAATACAATGTTTCCTCTTGATTAAGCGTGGCCATTCTTTAAACCAAATGGTTTGAAATACATTAATTTTTTTTTTAAAGTTTCGACAGACCGAGAGTGCTACATTCTTTGTTAGATTCTCTCTGGTTTTGTTCAAATTCCGCATATTTATTTTCACTAGTGTTTATACTGGAGGTAGACGGGATATTTTGTCAGAATTGACTAACGCCGTCTTTTCAGAACAATCAGTAAGAAAATTGGTAAATCTTCGCTTAGACATTTTATCAGCAAGACTGATAATACTCTTAGATGGGTTAATTCAGATTTTTTAAATGAAAAACATTTACTGGATTACAGCGCTCATAACGTTACTTGCAAAAATATATATTTTTTTTTTTTTACTTTCCGGTGGTGCCTGCATGGTGTACATATAAACAAATACCATGATAAATAAACACAGCAGAATCAATATATCTTTGACAATTAGTAGTAGAAAAGTGTTTGGTGATATGCTTTTTTTTTTTTTGTTTATTGCTTTTGCTTTTTTTTCATTGTTGGACATTATGCGGGATTAAATTCATGCACATGATTGTAATTCATGCGAGATCTTTGAAAAATTTGCGTGAATCCCGCAATTGCACGTCCTAGGATAGACACTAGCCAGTATTCTATTATCTTTACCTGTGATTCTTTCTTGCGACTTAACTTTCATATTAATATGATATGAAAAATATTCGGTTTTTTGAAACAATTTGAAAGCTATGAAACAATATAAATTAATTAATTTATACAAGAGGCTTGGTGGCAACCCCTGGCCCATGCAGTATATTCAAGAAACAAATCCTTGTCACGGGAGTAATAGAAATGCATCTGCCATCATCAGAAAGGCTCTCTGGCAATAAATTATTGATAGAGTTCCATGAGTTCACAGGGCAAAGGTCACCAATACAAAATGTCTGAACACCATGCTGACAGCGTAGAAAATGGAAAGGAGAAAAGCTGAAACATAGAAAAGACACATTATGATAGTCTAGCCACATAGGATCAAGATGTGTTTATCCATGAAATATTACATAGTTTGAGAAGATTTTCACACTTAATTTAATCCTTAGGTTATGATATTTTAAATCACAAAAACAAACATGATGAATTGGAGGCATTCATGCTTTCATTTGTTGAAGTAGCAGACATTGTATCCAAGAAACATAAGGAACTGGAACTCTGCAGTTTGTTGTACAATACAACTGCACTGTATACTAGCTGATTTCTATTTCATTTTTAGCCTACATTAAAAGCTACTAGACAGGAATTATTTCCATTTCACTTTTAGCCTACATTAAAAGCTACTAGACAGGAACTATTTTGTAAATTTTTATTAATATAATTGTTGTATGTATGTGCAGCAAAGTTTGCCTAAAATTCCCCCTCGTGGGACTGAGATGTAGATGAAAATATATAACTGTTAAACATATAAATTCAAAATCTGATTTAAATATCAATTTTACTGCATGTTTCTATTGATACAAGTTGAATGAAAAACATTCTGGACACTTCTGCGTCAAATTTTATGTGAAAAAAATGGGGATGAATTAAAATTCATTGAGTTGATTAGAAGTTAATTCCTGTCAGCAGCTATCTATTCATTGTCACAAAATGTAAATTTTGATCTGTCATTCTCTTACATTATTATTTGATTCTCAGAGATGTTGATAAATGTAGTGATACAGATTTATTTGTATATTCCAGATTTGTGATAGAATCAACATTTATAAGGAGCATTGACCATGTCCTGGAAGCTTGGCTTATCACTGAAGAACAGAGTGAAATATTACTGTCATGTTGTACAAACTGTTACAGAATATGCAGGAACTTGTGTGCAATATGTCCACAGAGCAGGAGCGTTATGAAGTGTTCAAAACTTATAGATCTAACACATCAAGTCTTGGTCAAGGGAACAAACTTGGATTGTATGCAGGAGTCTGATAAAGTGTTACTGAGATGTTCTGTACAATTTCTTGGAAATTTTGTATCAGGAAATGTGGAAAACCAGTTGTATGTCTGGGAAAAATCTAAAGAAATATTTCAGTAAGTGACCATTATTAATGTTATAAGGGAATAATTTAATTGTATAGGTTTTGATAAGTGTAATTAGGTTTTCAGTTTTTTGTTTAAGTGAAATATTAGATTGATATCCAGAGGATACTTTCAAATCAAGGTACATTTTGGAGGACCTGGTAGCATTTTATGATTACATATTTATCATTTTGTTTATACATGTTTATTAAATCAAGTACATAGTAATTAACAATACATGTATGACACAATCTTATTCTACCAGTATATATACTTTTTGGATGAGGATGGAAGTGCAGCTTATTTAAATCTTCTCCCATATTTATCATTTCCTTTATATGCTGTAATTAGATAAGTCTCTAATTCCTTTGAACTATTAATCCTAAAAATACTTGATATTGTTAACCTTTGAAGCTTGTAAGAATACAATGTACATGTAATTACCATATTACCTTTCTTAAGCTGAAATATTTTCCAAACAGAGTAAATCACTATGTTGAGAAATTGATATTTTAGTAATATTTTAGCATGTTACAACATTCTGAATCAGTTACATGTGTGTTTGTTTCAGGGCTTTATTAAAGCAGGAGGACACAAAGCTACAGGAATATACAATGATGGTTGTACATTTTTGCCTAGGTGCACCGTCACTGACCATCTCTGACACAGATAAACAGGGCTGGGCCTTGCTGACAACTTGTATACAGCTGGCGGTGGAAAAAGAAGCACAAAATGGGTATGATATAAATTGGAATGTTTGAGGGGCGGTCAGAAAATATCCAGACTTTTCATGCTCCGGTTTTTCCATTATACATTGGTGGAAGTACATTCTTTGTAGGTGGAGAATATTTTGGAAAAGAATAGAAAGAATTTTGAAAAATGTTGAATGGTTTTCAAGAATGAGCCAAAATACTGAATATTTTCTGACTGCCCCCGTACCTATCTATAAATTGAACAATGAAAATAAAAGTGATTGATGAAGATAATGTAATACTGATGACATTTAATGGTGAGGTACCATTGGAAATTTAAGAAATTTGCAAATAAACTGAACAGTGTCTGATGTTATGTGAGTTTAAATACTACCTTATTCTGTACATGTATAACCATTTCATTGGACATTGTATATGAGGGAATATTAGAAGGACGGAAAATTCCTTTAGTGTTGTTTAAGACAATTCTGAATGGTTACAATTTTATTACCAATAATTCTGCTTTTTTTCAGGTTGTTTGTGATAGAGGATGCTTTCAGATATCCAGATTTTTGTCCAGCAGTTTTCAAGGATCTGCCTACACAATCAAAGTGAGTACTTAAAATGTATATATGCCTTGATGAAAATAAAGTACAGATACATGCTCTGTCATAATTAGGGTTCTCACTCCTAATTTGAAGTTCTGGCTCGAATTCCATCAACAATACTTAGCGCTAAGTAATACTTTTATTCTTAATCTAGGTAGAAACGCATTCCACCGTTATAATGTTATGAAATATTCAGGTACTTGACTGAGCTGAAATTAATATTTACCTTAATAACTAACAAAAATTGAGAAACAGGACTAATGAAATTTGCCCTGAAGTTTTACTTACATTAAGAATGTCGGTGAAATTTGACCCTGGACTCAAGATTTTGGGAGAAAGACCCGGTTTTTCTGAATGGTTTAACCCTTTCCCTCATAGAGGACATCATGAAAAGACCTATGCGAACAGCATAAAACCAGATCAGCCTGCGAGTAACTCGCAGGCTGATCAGGTTTTATGCTGTTCGCTGCTCCTCAGTGGTCTGGAAATGAGGATTTTGTTATTTAATTTGGTATGGTTTAACTGTGGTTTTTGCAGATCAGGCTTTATGTGATACCTATTGAGGGCGTCAAAATGAGTCTATATGAGGGAAAGGGTTAAATAATGATATAAATATAAAGGAGAACTCACAACATTTTTTGTCAAGAACTCCAGTTTTGATAATCCTTACTCCTGTAAATGCCAGTGTTCTTTAATATGATTAATAAAATCATAACATTGGGATAGAGATAAAGAAGTTTTATTTTAAAGCAGCTCATTCACAGATGATTGGTATAAATAAAAATAATCTTGCTATTCCCCTATGATGAGTAGATAATGTTGGTAAAGTCTTTGATTCGTGACAAATAAACTAGGCAAGTGTCGGTCACATTGCACAGAAAAACACTATTTTCGTTAACACCCCACTCTGGGGTATTTGGTTAAATATGGAATATGTTAAACCTGAAGCTGGTGCTTGCATTACCATGGACGCATCCGCAACATGGTGTCTTCACCAGTTTTGGGTAACATTCTTAAGTTCAGGCTGTGAAGTAAGCGCATGTGCGAAGAGTGAATGTGATCATCTATGTGATGGCTTTGGAAAATAGAACTTCTAAATTTATGTTTTATAATTCTAAATATTGGTTCAATACTGTTCCTAATGCTATTGTCTGTGATGGAACAAAACCCCATTTTTTTCAAAATCACAGAATGTTGCACTAGGTGATCATGTGTCTGTAGATGGGTATTGATAGACGTAATATACACAGATAGTTTTAAATCAATTCTTAGTCAATGATCATCAGTGAATCAGCTGCTTTAAGCCATTTAATTTACGTGGGTCAAATTCATATAGATATTCACAATATTGTATTCAAATTGTACTAAATAGGGGCTAAATTAGAATCAAGTGTTGTGCTGCCTACACACATCATTTTTTTTTTTTTCAAATGCAACTAATGATTTTTTCAGTGAAAGTTTGAATACCTCTCAGTATCACAAAATTTAGCCTAGGATTACAGTATCTTTGGGATAAGTGGAGTAAAGGTGAAGGTCATTGAAGGAAGTAAACTAGAAAAAATAACAATTGGAGATTGTGGTGTGAACTGGGACAAAACTATATGGTGGAGGTATTAACCCTTTCCCTCATATAGACTCATTTTGACGCCCTCATTAGGTACCACATAAAGCCTGATCTGCAGAAAACCACAGTTAAACCTTACCAAATTTGATTACACAATCCTCATTTCCAGACCACTGAGGAGCAGCGAACAGCATAAAACCTGATCAGCCTGCAAGTTACTCGCAGGCTGATCTGGTTTTATGCTGTTCGCAGAGGTCTTTTCATGGTTTCCTCTATGAGGGAAAGGGTTAATCATCTCAAGTGATAGTAATTATGTGGTAGCTTTTGTTTTTCACATTTGATATATTTTAAAATGAGCTGTCCTTTTCTAGCCAGTGTTTGTATTTAATTCACAGGATCCTGACTTTAGAAGTCCTGGTTAACACATTGAAACACCTACCGGAGGATGGAGAGGTCACCTTGGGGTCATACAGCCCTGCCCCCGCCAACCTGCACTACCTTGCTGCTGACTTCATTCAGAAGTCTGGTCTTATACCACAGATGGACACACTGGCAGGGGCTCAAGATCAGGTAGACAAGTTAGCCAGATTCTCTGTGGACTGTTGGCTGAAACCCTTATAGTCGGTGACATATGTTCTTATTGTAATCTTAGTTAATTAATTTTTAACCAGGTTTTCAATGAAATTCCTGGTTATAAGAATGGGGTACTAGTATGTCATTGGGCGGGTGCGGGCAGGCAGGTGTCAAACATTTGTTTCCATCAAATATCTCCTGTTATAATAGAAATACAGTTTTCATATTTGGTAGGTATATACCTTTATGGGAAGAGGAAGACTGGAATTTTCAGGTCAGTAGGGTCAAGGTCAAGGTCACTGTTACTAAAAATAGTTTTGCTTGCCTGGGGTGACACTTGAAAACCTGATTTTGCGTTATTTAACATGTTTGTTATTAATAAAACAGATGACATTTTCATAATTATGTTTGGATAATTTTAAATTTCTTTGTTCTTTTTAGCTCATTAGAGAACAACATGCTCAAGGTGAACTATTCTGATCATCCTGTGTCTGTTGTCATCTGTCCTCAGAAATTTGGTTTTGAAGACATCTCTGAAACTATTTTATAGTAGAAATTGATGAAACTTTGCAGGACTAATCCTTGGGTGGCCCTTCTTAGAAGTGGCTAAAATAAACTTGTAGAAGTAGTGGAAGAATTCTGATTGCTATGGCAATTGGCACAAATGATCCCCTCATGGCCCTCTACCATATGTGATAAATAATGTTAATCTCTTGAAAACTGAGGCCCCTAGTAGGTCAGCTAGTTCTTATACACTCTATTCAGAAAATTTCAAAAATCTTCCATCCATGAAACTGGTAGTCAGAATTTATTTTCAATGGGCACAAATTGTAACCCGATAGCCCTGTACCATAATTGCTAAAATAAAGTTGATGTATTGGAGAAGATACAAGTCTGTGAGAGTGAGATATATTTGATGTGTTGCAGGCCCTGTGTATTGTAAAGGAGCTGGAGGTTCTGTGTCTGGCCACATCCCACCACAGGAAGTACTCTTCACTGCAGGAGATACAGCAGCTGGTCAGGACAGCAGTAGGTCAGTCTTCCAATGTGAATGTCAGGGGTGTAAAAAAACAACAACACACATTGGACTAGCCCTGACTTAAAACAAAATGCATAATGATTATTGTAAAGTATTATACACTAGTATCACAGGGTAAGTGATTGGTGGCTGTGTAAACATCTTACTTTCAGTCTTGGCTAATGTAGATTTGTCTTGAAATGATTTGACTAAAATTAAATGCTTCAAATTCAAAAGGTCTGCATGGTGTTTTTAGCTCACCTGAGCACGACATGCTCAAGTTGAGCTTTTGTGATCGCCCTTCGTCCAGCGTGCTTTGTGCAACGTTCCACGTGCGTTGTCAACAATTTGGCTTGTTAACACTCTAGAGGCCATATTTTTAGCCCAATCTTCATGAAACTTGGTCAGAATGTTTGTCTTCATAAAATCTTGGACAAGATTGAAATTGGATCATGTGGGGTCAAAAAGTAGGTCACAAGGTCAATTTTATATAAACCTTATTAACACTCTTAGAGGCCACATTTTGGGCCCAATCTTCATGAAACTTGGTCACAATGTTTGTTTCCATAAAATCTTGGACAAGTTCGAATTTGAGTCATGTGGAGTCAAAAAGTAGGTCATGAGGTCAAATCTTAGAAAAACCTTGTTAACAATCTACAGGCCACAATTTTGGCCATATCTTCATGAAACTTGGTCGTAATGTATGTTTCCATAAAATCTTGGACAAGTTCAAAGTCATGTGGGGTCAAAAAGTAGGTCAATATGAAAAATGCAACATATGTTGAGGTGAGTGATTCAGGGCCTTCATGGCCCTCTTGTAAAATCTTTAAGACTAATAAAATTTCAAAACTTTTGACTTCTTGTGACTTTTTCTATAAGGCAAGTAAATTATCCCTCTTTTTTGTCCAGAAGTGGCAGCCTCCAAGTAGAAAATTACACAACTGCATTTCAGTATATGTTTTCTTAATTTTTGGAGGCTGATCTAGTGGATTTTATGAGTCCATAGACAAACTGCAATTTATTGGACAAAGTGGTCTACAAATGAAAATGAAATGCATTACACTGTAATAGTTTGTCTCAATTAAGATTTTGCTATGTCTTATCTCTTAAATATCTAAACCTAAAAATTCCAGGATTGGTTTGCCCATTGTCAAGATAATGTGACTGGGTGTAGTATCATACCACTAGCCTATGTGGTATGGCATGAATCAGCCCTGTACCAGTCACATGTAGACAAAAGTCCTGAAATGACTGAAAAAGTGTTATTTAGATGTTAAACCTTAGCAAATGCCTGGATAGCATAGTGGTTACATGCCTCGTTTCTCACCAATGCGTCCTGGGTTTGATACCTGGTGACATATTTGAGAGGGTATAGTTGTTGCTCATCCAGACACGTGGGTTTTCTCCAGGCTCTCTGGTTTCCTCCCACAATAATGATCACATATGCTGCCACTAGAGCCATCGAGAATGATTAATATAAGTTGTGATAACTTGTTTCTTAATTGATATAAAATAAATAAAGTTTTAATTTTCAAACAAACAAAAACACATGAAGGGCACTGTACTATACCCAACTTTTGATCCAAAGGTTTTTGACTCACACTCTGTTAGGGGAAGGACTTTTCATGACCTTCCTAAGTACTGATCCAACTCAGGAAACTAAATATAAAAGTATAACTTAAATCCATTTTATGTTCCAGCACTTCTGGAGAATATTGAAGATCTTAGTCACCAGGGACAGAGCGTATTCACCAGTGTTCTGAAGATGTCACAACTTGGAGACGTTAATACTGACCATCCTGTGTTTGGACTGAAATGTGACTTGATTAGGTTGCTAGGCAACATGGCTTATAAGCACAAGATTAACCAAGACTTGGTAAGATTATATGCCTAGTCTTTCATAACTTCATAATTATTTTTTTTCTTCGATTTCTGATTTTTTTTAGATAATTTTTAAGAAATTAAGGTTGTAACCCTCCCTTTGCCTGGTCCATAATTAACATGACGTCCGTCCGTCTGTCCGTGCTACACGTATACCGTAAATACTTACTGGACTAGGGAACAATGGGTTAGGGTTAGCATCCTTTGATTTTTCTATTTAGTTGCTGTAATTTTCTCTTGCATGGCTATTAGAACAATGGAAGGAACAATAGGGTAGCCACATATGTATCCATATGTGAGAACATCCGTCTGTCTGTTCGTCCTTCGTCTCACATTTTTGTCCGGAGCATAACTCAAAAAGTATTTGAAAGGTGGATAGATCTCATTGAGAAGTGAAGAGCTGAAGAATGATAACTCTACCTATCATAATTTTTGAGTTATTGCCCTTTGTTATTTTTCAGGTTTAATTTTTGTCCTGAGCATAAGTAAAAAAGTATTTGAGATATCAACTTGATACATCAAAGGTGGATAGATCTCATTGAGGAAGAGTGCAGTGCGCAAGAATGATAACTCTTTTAGTTATTTTTTAGTTATACCCTTTGTTAATAAGTGGAATAGTTAAAGTGAAGGAAAAAATCACAGTGAAAGTGAAGGAAAAAATCAGTGATCTTTATATTTTACCTGTAGACCTCAAAATAGGGGAATTAGTAGGTCTTCACACGGGTTACATTTCAATAATTACTTCAAACATCAGTCTTCATTACCAAATAGTTAAATTAAAATAATTAAAAAATATTCTACTCTCCAACACATCTTCTTCAAGCAAGCATTCGTCCGGGTATGGCCTTGTTAACATGGCTATTATTGTACAAGCAGAGAAATTTATATAAAATATAAATTCATATCTAGGACTTGATTGATTTACATGCACATTGTCTGCAGTTTACGTCTATTTCAGATCAGAGAGTTGAGTGGTTTACCCTTGATACTGAACCAAACAAACATAGATGGAAAAAATCCTTGTATCCTTTAATCACTGGGTTGAATACAGTAAAATGGCAATTGTCTGTTAATTGTTATTGAGTTTAATGTCCCACCGACAGTATTGCAGTCATTTGGAGATGATGCTTACTACAACAGTCACATTAACCTGTCCTGGAACTACCCTTATATGCTGAGCTCCAAGCAGGGAAGCTATGGCAGTACCAATTTTTAAGACTTTGGTAAGTTGTGGCCAGGGACTGAACCCACAACCTCCCGATTCCTAGGCAGCACTCTAACCACTGGTCTGGGGAACAATTTTCAGTCTCTAATTCAACAAGAACTATCATTTAAGGTTATTAATTCCACTACATCCTACCTATTCTTCATTTAATGTGAGCATAGGACATAATGGGACTGAAGGAAAGTGACGGGTTTATAATTAACCCTTCATGACACTAAGTGTATAGTTATGTATATATATAATAAAGTGATTTATGACTTCCCCTTTCATGCCAAACCCTTATATAGCCCTTATGTGAAGAGGATGCATGATAAGCTGGAAAGACTTGCATGTTTTTCTAAGTAAACATAAAGAAGAGATCTAAAACAATTTGGCCCCCTGTGTTCTTGAAAATATAAGGGTGTACCAATACTCTGACAGACTCAAACTATGCTCATTATTTTTAATAGGAATTTGAGTACAATAATCAAATTTGAGCCCGAGATCTTCAGTATTTTTGAGAACACAGGGCCAGGGTAGCAAAGTTAAGCATAGCTACATAGAAAACACTCATTGCACTTTAACCCTTTCCCTCATAGAGGACACCATGAAAAGACCTATGCGAACAGCATAAAACCAGATCAGCCTGCGAGTAACTCGCAGGCTGATCTGGTTTTATGCTGTTCGCTGCTCCTCAGTGGTCTGGAAATGAGGATTTTGTAATTAAATTTGGTAAGGTTTAACTGTGGTTTTCTGCAGATCTGGCTTTATGTGGTACCTACTGAGTGCGTCAAAATGAGTCTATATGAGGGAAAGGGTTAATCCTACGAGACTTTCAACCACCTTGAGAATTATGATAAAAAAAAATGTATACATTAAGTTCCTTGACCCAAATGGCAGTCATTACACAGTGGTCAGTGTTTGCACTCCATAACCTGACCGAAGGTAACGAGGATAATCGGCTGTACATCGCCAACCTCAAGATGGAGGGTCTCGCTAACAACCAGGCGCTACTGGACGAGATGGGACTGGAGGTGGATGCTAGCGGCAAGAAAATTCATGTTAAGAAACAACGTCTGGATAAAACCTGACGACCCTACCTTAGTCTGTGATATCAAAGACATTTTATGTATTAAAATGGATTGGTATCTTTATTAGTATTTTATAGATTATTTGTCAGTAATATATATCATAATAAAAAATAATTAGAACAAAATATTTATTTTTTTTTTTTTAATTTTATAAAATAAAACATATTTATGCAGACATTACACTATACAAGTAGATATGAATAATAAAATATAAAACAGATCCTCAGTGAACATATCTACTATTACTGCCATGTAAATGCTACTTATATAGGAAAGTGAATGAATATAAAATCAAAACGCCTCAGTAAGGACTAGATTGATCTATATAAGCTCTTTATTCCTTATATACATAGTCCTGTCAAGAGACTCAGTGGCAGTTTCTAAATCTTGCTGTAGTTACTTACCTAAATGTGCTTGCAAAGAATGGAACTGATTCTAGCTAAACCTAGCATTACAGCTTTTTTTTTTTATTAAAAACTATTTTAGAAATGGAAGACCAGATGTTTTCAAATTCTTTTTGTGTAAAGATCTGAATAAGAAGTAAGTGAAATGAACACTAATGATTTACCAATCAAGTGATGAAATTCAATCACATCATGTTCTCAGGGATCAGTCTTAGAGTTGAGCAGGTCAAGAGTTGTCATGCTGAGTTATATATAATTACAGTAAACTCTACGTATAATGAACCCAAATTTATCAAACTTTCAAGTATACAAAAAACCATTATTCTGGATCAGCAGGGTATCTGCAATACCTGATAAAATTCGCTCATTTAAACTGACCAATCAGTGACTGGGAAAAAATCTTAAGAATAATTTCCCAGTGAACAATGCGTGGACTTTACACCCATGTAATTAGTGTTCACGTAGTGCTGTATTAACATTCGCCACTAACAAGCAATGTCTGCTTCTTCTACATTTTCCTTGTTTAGTCATAAGGATTTATAAGTAGAGTTTACTGTATATAGACAAATAATGTAAACAATGAGTAATAAAAATTTATATTAAAAAGAGCAGCAGTATATTTGAAGCACATGAGTGAAACATGCTGATATATGAATCAATAATCTTCTAGGTGTTGATATCAGAAAATGTTATTTACCTAGGATAAAAATTACCAATGTTAAAAATATATAAAAATAAAAAAAATGTCTAAAACTAACATCTGTTAACAGACCTTTTAATCTAGACTTGTTCATGAAAAAAAACAACAAAAAAAACAAAAAAACTGAAGGCAAGATATTAACTATAAAGATAACTGCAGAGGAACAGATCAGCTTAACTGGCCAAACGAGAGTGACACTTGTTTTTTTTTCATACTAGCTGAGTATCAAATCATTTTGAGTAGTTAAGCAGTTACCCTATCATTTTTATTGTAATTGATAACATCATAACATACAATGAGTAAAGTACAACTGACTCAGTGAGCAGCTATATCATGATTAATTAATTTTTAAAAATCAAAATCATCATTCAATAAAAAGCTTTTAAAAAGATCCACTAATGTGAAATTTAAGCAATAGTAAGTGCTGGGTATCTGCTAGGATGCAAGTTATGTTGTGCAAAGCTGAAAGAATTAATCGAGTCTCTCAAATTTAAATCAATTTTTGTTACCCATTCTTTAGAAAATTAATTATTATGAAAATAAACAACCTATCTGTTCCTCTGTAAGTGCTAAAGATTTGCAACCCTCATATTTCACAATTCCTCCACAATTTTCCCACAGTACATCACACAAGAACACAGAAAAAATACATTACAGTTACATGCACTGTAATGATTACGTATTCTGTAACCAGGGTTCTCAGGACCAGCCACTGATCTGATACAGGGTATCCTCATGAAAACAGGGTGGTCTTGTCCAAAATTTTTAGTCCTAGGAACCCATATTAGGGGTCAATGAGAACCCTGTATAACCATTTTTCCCCCTCAACTGGTAACTGTAACAGGACACATTCACAATTTAGAAAGGACCCAAATTGATTCACAATTCAAAAGATTTTTTGATGGAGGCATGGTTTAAGCCCTTCGTACTCAGCTGAATTAATTTAGAAAGTGCTTCTCTTCCATAATAGCTCATTTTCTTTGAAAATATATACCACTTGCTACCATTTTGCAGAAAAATTGAAAGGTATTCTGTCCTAGACTAGAATTGCTGCTCCTTTTTTTTTTCCATCACCATTTCAATAAGAACAATGCTATTTTTTTACAAATGAGGGAGTACTGGACAAATAAAGAAAAAAAC
The DNA here is from genome assembly GCA_021229015.1 of Solen grandis. Taxonomy (NCBI): domain Eukaryota; kingdom Metazoa; phylum Mollusca; class Bivalvia; order Adapedonta; family Solenidae; genus Solen; species Solen grandis. Next base: position 30,341,679 of record CM037786.1, read on the forward strand.
ACTGATCACTCATTAACTATAATATAATCATTGAATATTAGATATTAGACTTTAGATGCTATTTCCAGGGCACACAAACAGACTGAAAAGCCAGGTAGTCACTAAATGGTGGTCAATAGTAGAAATATTTTCCCTCTAGAATCTTAAAACTGGCTGCTTACAATCGGTTGGCTGCTTAATATAAAGAAACCCTTTACCTCATATAGACTCATTTTGACACATTGGCAAACAGAGCAGACCCAGATCAGACAGCTCCTTCTAGAAGCAGTCTGATCTGGGTCTCCTCTGTTTGCTCAAACAATATTGTAGCTCAGATTCTACACAGGCTGCTTGGCAAAGACAGATCCATTGTTTTCATATACCATTTAAAGGGTTAATTGCAAACAGTTCTTCAAGAGAATTCAGCCTAAAGTCTCTTATGTCACTAATGTTATACAGAGACTCAAGTATTGTTGAACTACAAAAATCAAATCTATCTTACCTGCCACTGACTTGAGCACATATTTTCAAAGAAGAAAATACAGAAAAAGGAAAGATAACTTCATTATTTGAGAATAAATATAAATAACAAAGAAAATCTGAAAAACAAAAGCATATAAATAGCACACATATTCAAATTACACTGGAATGAAAAACTACAGGAGAAAAAAAAATCCCTTTAAGATAAAGACCCTGTAATGGTTTTGTTACATTTTGAACCTCATGACCTTTCACGGAGATAACCAAGGTGTCCTAATGTTTCATTAGGGTACCTTGGTTATCTTGGTAGAGGTTAAGTGGTCCAAGACATAGCAGAACCATTACAGGCACTTAACCTTATATTTCTTATTGAAGTATAACTATATATTATGAAATATAAAAGATGTATATAGAACACTATCAATAAAATGCCAAAAAATATGGATTTCACCTGAGATTCAAAATTATTTTCGTCACATTAAATGCAGAAATATCATGTGTAAAGTACAAGAATATATAAATCAAAAACTGATTCATATACTGTGAATATGACATCATCAGAGGCATAAAAGGATAGGATTAAAAAATATTGGCTCCAAGAAAATGGAATAATGCCGATTAATAAATGTTGGATATGAAGTTCCTGCAAAGCTTTTCAGATGAAAGATGTATTTATGGATGTCTTGCTTTTACTTTTCAAATTGAAAATCGTATGAAAAGGCCAAAAACAAAAAAATGTTGAGGTTTGTCATAGAGAATTCAGTGAATGAAAACAATTCTGAGGATGATTAGTTTCAGAATTGCTAGTTTTTGCTTCTGGTTAAAAATTAAATTCCTTGCCAAGTAGTTTTTGATATTCATACATGTGATAATAAGGCTTCCTCACATGAAAATCTGAATGACCCTGCCAGGATTCGAACCCATGCAATGAGGGGCTTAGTGAGTGTTAAAGTAAGCAACTTTACCCTCTCGGCCTCAGACACCCCCCTTTTTTTAAAAGATGTCTTCAAAACAGGTTTGGAGAAATAGGTCATTTTCCTATTTTTGGGAAAGAAAAATCCTGGGGTAGATAGTGAATTTTAGGTAAACTGGATGATTTTAGGATATTTTCAAAGAAGGTATATGAACACCCCAAATACTGAAGGGAAAAAGCATTGATCACAGAAAAAAATAACAAGTTAGACCAATAAACTCTTGAACAACAAAATAGAAATAATGTATATATTAATAAACTCTTGAACAGCAAACTAGAACATGAAGATTAAATAAAGAGAGTGAATTACAGCAAGAAAAAATTCTTACAAATCTGTCTTTTGAAATCCCTCAATGGAGGTACATGAACCCTTTCACTCTTCTTCTTTATTAAAGTGCACAGCCCACACTTTTATAAACAGCCTTTACAAAGGAAGTATACAGCATCTATGTAATGTTAGATCTAGCTTCTCATCAAATGAGTTTTACCTTTGAATTTATTTTTGTTCCCAAAAGATGTTTATCAGTTTTCATCACTTCAAGATCAATAGGTCAGATATTTTATGTTGACCTGCCTTTGTCAAGCAGCTTTATAATCTCCCAAGTTTTTGGCATGAAACACTGCCTCTTTGAACAAAACATGCATAATGAATAAAGAAATCTATTCTTTATTAAACATGATCTCAAGTTTAGACATGATAAGGTTTGCACAACAATCAGGACAGAACAACAAATTCATATTTATTACAGGAAATCCTTGTATAAAGCCCCAATTAATTTATTTCAAATCGGGAGTAATTTTGTGGATAATTTTGTTCATGATTATGAATCCCACAAAAATCATTCATTTTGAAGACCTAATGTTTACTAGAATGGGAATCCATGAATGTAATTATGTATTCATGAAATTAACTTTAATATAGTTGAACAAAATGTCATGTAAACAAAAATAATCATTTCATAATCTCATTCACAACGCCTAAACATCACTTTTGGTTTCCTGTTCTAAGTGGTTATGATTTCAGCATAGGGCTTATCATTCAACTTTACAGCAATCTCTGTTAATTTACACCTCTGCCACCTCCTCAGGTTTTATGGACAAGTTTTAGCAAAGGCCTTTGCTTACTGTTAGTCCTCAGGAAAATCCACGACTTCTTAGTCACATAAATAACGTACAATCTGATTACATGTACTGTGAATTGGGATATGTGATCCAAATGGCTGCACTCCCGTCCTAGGCTCAGTGTTCGGATGCAGGGAGGGAGTGTACAGAGGAAATTGTGAGCTGGCGCTGCAGAGGAGGTTTGGGCTTGATGTTGCGGCTCTTCATGTAGGACAGGAACTGGTCTGGAATCTCCTCCAGGACTTCCTTAGCCAGTCTGGCCTGCACAGATGCAGTGCTCTCCCCAGCACGGCCCTGGAACTCCTTGTATGGAACAAACTGCAAGGGGAAAATACATATTAATTTTGACTTTTGACCAAAAAAAACCCCCACTTTCTAGAAAGATCAATGTGATTTATGACCTTATTTTAAAAACACTGAAGAGAAAAATTATAAGTAATGTGATTAATACTCACATATCCCACCTTGTTTTATGTACACGGGACAGGACATGTGTAATTCTAGCATAGCTCTGCCATCTGTGAAGCAGCGATATAACAACTAGAGTCATCTAGTGAGGAATACACCACACAAACCTGGCTCAACAATATATAAAGATATCTAACGTCGTAAAAAAAAAGGGATATGACTGGACCAGACCACTTATGTGAAGCTGAAATAGAATTATCTATTTTTCATGTGAGGGTGGGTGAGCTAGCTCATATTCAGATTATTATTTTTTCAGCCTGCCATTCACTTTCTTAAGCAGAGTTCAAGAAGAAAGATCCTCATGAATTATCATTTCATGATTAACACAGAATACACAAGCCTTGGTTACCACAAAATACACCCATCGTGCAATTTCATCAAGTTATCAAACATGACAGAGGTGTAGTGCCAATACACAGAGTGACCAAGTTTGGTAAAGATTGGTTGTTGGAGTTAAGAGAGTAGATGCCACCTGCCTGCCCGTTCTCCTGCCACAGGTGAATTTGACAAGTGTATAAAATGAACCATATAAATCTTCAAGTCCCTAAACCTCTAAAGGTATAACACTCTATGTAGGTGCACCAAAAGTATCAAGACTGGTTACCTGTACAATGTCCCGCTCAGCATAACGTCCCCTTGAGGACAGCCTCACATCATCTCCATCCAGTACCTCCATAGCTGTCAATATAGAATTATTCCCAGTCAGATAGCAAGAGCTATTTATCTCCAGTCATTAATACATCAAATCATGTAAATTGCTAAAACTTTATTGTGAAGCAAAACCTTTTCTTTTCTTTTTACAGATTCATGCATACAGCATTATAATTAGAAATATATGTATACTGCACAACTGCACATGTTTACATATACAGGGTTCGCATTGACTTTTTTTATTCTATTAGGTCAATGTATGGAAAACAAGTATCATGAAAGTATTGCTTAGGCAATACTAAGTCCCCTACCGGCAAATGGAAAACTAAGACCCCCCAACATACACACAAACACAACCTGTTTATTTCAGTCATATAACAATATCCAGCTAATTACAGGTGGAGGAAGACCTGAGTGCAGAGAAACTGCTATTTAAAAAAAAAATCTAATTCCAAGGGCCGTAATTCCGTCAAAAATCAATGGACCGGAACGAAACTCAAACTTGATCTGTAGTCATGGTGGTAGACTCACACACCAAAAATTAGATGAATATCTGCAAGCGTTTAGAAAAAAAATCTGGAAAACTGCTATTTTAACAAAATTTTCTAATTCCAAGGGCCGTAATTCCACCAAAAATCAATGGACCGGAACGAAACTCAAACTTGATCTGTAAGTCATGGTGGTAGACTCACACACCAAAAATTGATGAATATCTGCAAGCATTTATAAAAAAAGTCCGGAAAATATGTGTGTGACTGACGGACGGACGGACGGAGTGCAAACCTATAGTCCCCTTCGTCGAAACCGGTAGGGGACTAATAAATACACAAAAGAAAAAGACTAAAACATTTTATTATAAGAATTTAAAAGTTACCTTCAAAGTCAGCATCCCCAACACCGATAATAATGATGGACATGGGAAGGGCAGCAGCCTGAAGTTTATCAATGTGTAATTTCTTAGTATACAGTAAAATTTCAATAAGACCACCCTTTGGACTGCTATCAGCTGGTCTTAATAATGAGATGGTCTGGTAATAGAGTTTCAATTTACAGGAAATATGTAAAAGGGGACCTGAAAAGAGTGGTCTTAATAGAGTGGTCTTTATATTGAGGTGGTCTTTATATGAGGTTTTACTGTATTTGGCAAATCCACTGGTCTTTTTAATGAAAAATGCATTTAACTACATAAACCATAAGGAATCACCAATTTCTTTTTTTTTTTCAATGAATGGATTTCTAGTAAGTATGGCTAATAAAACTTAAGAACACTTGTATACTGATGAGATACAGTGAAAACAATGCTGAGTTGAATGGATCTATTTTAAGCTTGACAGTAAACAACATGGCCCTGCAAAAAATGGTTAAGAAATCATCAAAATAGCTAGCTTACATTCACAATGGCTTCACAAGTTTGTGGCATATCAGTAATGATTCCATCAGTGATGATCAGCAAGATGAAATACTCGTCTCCATTCTTTTTGGCTGTAGCAAATCTACAAAGCAAATATACTCTATTTACACCAAGGAAATTAATTGTACAAGAATAAGGTGAACTTCAATTCTACTTAATATCCAAATTTTCTGAGTGATCAGAGCTTGTTAAATGTATTAATATAAATCCATGTTTATAAATAAAGTATATACTGTATATTTTTTCTCATTTAATTCTTTCTAACGTAATTAATTGTAAAGCATATTTTGACAAAAATAATCTGTGAACAGTTGACGTGATAAAATTGATGTTATAATGCTTTGTAACCATATAACAGTACCAGCAATTAACAAAGTATAGACTTGAACATGCGATATGGACCTTTTTTACAGGTTAAGTCAAATTGACTTACAGGGTATCATTTCCCGACATTGGGATAACAGGTAATCAATGGTTGACCTGGTATACACAAAACAATGATGGTTTTATTTGTGATACTGTTTGTGAGAATTTATCCTAGCCACAAAAAAGGAGAGGAGTTTATAACTGGAAAAGAGCAACTGGATTTTAAGTTATAATGAAGTTTGTACTGTAGAATGGATAACTACCATTATTACTGTAGGAGATAGTTCTCAAAGCTAAGAGTGTTCCTTGGAACACATGTAAGTGACAAAGTGTGGCAGACAGACGACAGAGAAGTGATCCCTATGTGTCACCTCTACTTACGGCAGGTGACACAAAGTATGAAATTATTCAGCCTTCAGACAGCTTACTGACCTGGCGACATGGTTAATGCAAGGTGCGAAATTTGTGGGTCCGTACAGCTGAACAGACTGTATGGCCCTGTGGTAGGACTCCAGCACTCCTTCTATACCTTGGCAGTAGGGGTTCTGGGGGTTGCCATTCTGGAGCAAAAATTTACTATTATTGGCAATTCTCATTCAATGCTGATATCAAACTGAAAGTAGATTCTTCCAAATGACACCTACATTCCATGCACATACATGTACTAGAACTACCGTATCACATAAGGTGACCAATACTCCTGCTGCACTGCTCTGCCTCAACTGATTAAAACTATTATGTTCCTTTTGTAAAATGTGACACAGCAAGACATTTGGTATGATTCAAATATAGCCCCCAATTCACATTGTATAAGATAAAGCTAATACTGTTCACACTTCAGAATTCTGGCAAAGAAATAAGATACCTATTGGTATGTTGTATATGATCTGAAATATTTGAGCACCATGGCTGATTGATTGATTTTGATTAGTTACCGTCCCTGCAACAGTATTTCAGTAATATAGCAATGTCCAGCTAATTACAGGTAGAGGAAGACCCCGAATGCACTGAGGTATCTGGGTAGAACCAATGATCTACCACAAGCCATCTGGAAGGCATTCTCACATGAAAATCTGAATGACCCTGCTGGGATTTGAACCCACATAGTGAAGAGCTGAGTCAGCAGCTTTATCTGCCAAGGAGGCCCCCTGACCACCATGGCTGGTCAAAACAGCAAGTGAGCATAAAAGCAAATACGTAGTTAAACTGTAGTAGTGTGAAATAAATACCATGTTTAATCCTTTATCTACTGTAGATACAATAATATATACTGGTAACAACAACTTCTATGTTACACATATATCACAAGCTTACAATCTCTTAGTATCCTCAAATATTCAGTTCTCACCATATTGGTATTCTCGCGCTATGTACACTAATGCAATATTTCAAGTGTGACGTAATTTCCAGGAAACCATTGACAATTGCAAAATTGATTGATCCTTGATTCAAAACTTTTTTTTTTTTATTGAAATGGTTTCGAAACAAATAAAAATATTCATTTAATAAAGAAGTACTGATTTTATACCATTTTCACTAATGCTACTTTTTATCATTGTTCAAACCACCTATTAAATCTACAGATAACGCTCAGCAAGCATATCATTTATTAATTTATGTACACCAGTGTCTGTTCTTAAAATTGTGTATGTTTGATTATGAAGACACTTCTCAACAATCCTATGGAAGTCATTTAGAGCCATAGTTGTTATTAATGTGATACTGAAATTCACACTTGATATTTATAATATAATAATAATATTTATAGAGGATTTTTAACCCCTATAATTGGCCATGTGTAGGGGTTTTCTCTATGAAAGGATACAAAGTTAGGAAAATAGCATTTGTACCCCCAGTTACAAAACCCCGAGGGCTCCCTTCAATGAAATGGACACTGTGGGTGTGATAGTGGTCCTTGCTCACATTTAGATCATCTTAAATTTTGCACACCAATCTGTGCTGTTAGGAAGAATGCAAAACTTCATTGCAATTGTTAATTATAGATATTTCCTCTATATGTGCACCATACTCATGACAGACTCATTTTGGTTTCATTGTTGAGAACTCAAGATGCCATTTTGAAAATAATATTGTTGACTGTTGTTTGATTTTAACAGTTAGATTTATAAATTTGTTATCAATTACCATTAAAAATTTATTATATTTGAAGGGAAGATATTGGTGCATTTGTTGATATATTTAATATAAAAGTAGGGAATTGTTTTGTTAATTTTTCTTGCAATAACTTCTTATGCTGGCGAGTACTTGATACTCCAGGATATTTGTTTTCATAAAAAAAAAAACAACTAGCTACACATGTATTTATTTTACTGCCATGTAATGAAAGCAGCCCTGAGTTAAGTTTCTGTTTAAAGTCCCTCGTGTTAGCATCTGCACCCCTTTTGTATTATATGTATAGAGTGTAGGCAGGAAACCCAAACCAAAAACAGTTGCATAACTGAATGCAAAGGCAGTTTTATTTAAAATATAAAAATCATAAATGATGGGGGCATGAAAAAAGTGACAAATGTACTAAAAAAAAAAGAAGCTATATTCGGTTACTTTCTAAAAGTGCTTATATTAAGTGCAAGCGTGTATACATATCATGCAAAAAAATGACATTCTAAGTTTGTGTGAATTCTGAATATACAGGTAGTGGATCACTCTACATAAAAATGTACACACCGGTATGTTTTATGTAAAAGAAGGGTGATTATTTAAGTATCTGTTCATTTACAAGGTATGACACTTGATTATATGTATCAACTCACCAGGGCAAACTCATGTGACACAACACCATCAGGGGGAAGTCTTGCTCCAAAACCAAGAGCAGGAAACAACTGGTCCCTGAAAACAGTCACATTTATATGCAGTGTATATTTCTTTCATCAATAGTGTTTGTATACTAAGCATCTGATATATAGTATTTCAAAAGTTATGAATAACTTTTTTTTATCCAGCTATACCTCATAAAGACATTTTAACCCTTTCCCTCATAGAGGACACCATGAAAAGACCTATGTGAACAGCATAAAACGGTTTTATGCTGTTCGCTGCTCCTCAGTGGTCTGGAAATGAGGATTTTATAATTAAATTTGGTAAGGTTTAACTGTGGTTTTCTGCAGATCAGGCTTTATGTGGTACCTATTGAGTGCGTCAAAATGAGTCTATATGAGGGAAAGGGTTAATGTCTTGGCAAACAGAGCAGCATCAGATCAGACAGATCCTATAGGAGCTGTCTGATCAGCATCCGCTTTATTTGCTTATACAATATTTTAATTCAGATTCTACACAGTCTGCAAAGCAAAGAAAAATCCCTTGTTTCATACACAATTTGAAGTTCAGTAATCAATATTCAAGCATGACCATACATGACTTTGAGTATAATTGTAATATATATCTGATTATTTTACACAATATTGTGAAATCTGCTAATTGATTATGATTATTGTATTCAAAAGCAAAAAATAATGTCAAACAAAAACACTCTTAATTGATTACCTAATAATTACATAGCAAGAGAGTTCTTTGGAACACGTGTGTCACCTGCTGAAGTGTGACAGCAAAAGTGTGACGGACAGACAGGCAGACGTACAGATAGATGGGACAATGGAAAAGTGATCCCAAGTGACACAAAAATATATACACTTTTCATAATACTGTGAAATCATTTTATTTCGTGGGGATGAAATTTCGTGGATTCGGTGAAAAAAAATGTTCGTGGGGACAAGAATTCGTGGATTCGTGCGTTAGAAAAAAAAAATTTTTTTTATTTATTTATTTATTTCAACGTTATCTGGACGTTGATTTGAAGACCTTTACAAAGTTTAAAATGAAAAGAATGCAGCCTAATATTGGTCATAATATGATAATGACATGATGTTTAGAACATGTTAAGATCTGTTTTTAGTACTTACTTTCAGGAAAAGTTAATCAGACCAAAGTAAGTGTAAATAAATCTAAGCTTGTGGCCATATAATCTTCGTAACATTTCGGCCATGTATTGCTTAGGATTAAAACCGAGGTCACCACAGTTGTGGCACAGCATGATATCCCGGGCCCACTCGTTATCAACTGGGACCAGACAGGATGTCCTGTAGTGCCTGGGGGCAAGTGGACAATGGGGGCACAGCAGGTGTCAATCAGTCGTTTTCAGATGACAACGACAAATCACTTTGTTATATTGGCAATAATACAGAGTGGATCTCTCCTACCCATGCAGCTTATCTACGCAGGAACTTGAAGACACTCGTGTACTCACAAAAATTATGACACAATTTGTAATGAAGCAAAACTTCACAAACGAAAGGATAAGACGAATAATATATATACATGTACATATATCATGTATATATTATAAAACTATGTACCATAAAACACGTCTAGTACAGCGACCGCAGTATAAACAAAAGTGGGTGGAGTACTGTAAATTATGGCGGAAACCAACTCAAAATTAGTTGCAGTTGTACATTAAACACAATTAGTAACACAACTAACAGTATGAAGTTTTCTTTGGCGATTTGTTTATTTGCTTTTTAATACATTATATTCCAGGACATAACTTTTATATATATTATTGAACTCAATTTACTCAAGCGTCTGTTGGGGTATGGGAGAAGGTCGTCATTATCGACGAGCTGTTTGACATGATAAATGAAAGCTTTTCGTGGGGACATAAATTCGTGGATGGCGGCGTCCACGAAATCAACGAAAATTAATCCCCCACGAAATATAATGATTTTACAGTATTAAAAACAACATTTCATCAAAAAGTAAAACAGGTTGTTGAAAATTCTTAATGCTTAGCAAACTTTGAGTAGCATATACGAACCTTATCAAATGGTATATGATAAATACACAAGTAGATGTATACTTACGTATCATAATCTTTGATGATATCGCCAACAGCTTTGAGGGCCGTGGCATAGGGACTTGGTCTGTATGGACTGATGTAATGGAGGGATGCTGGGGACTTGGGGTCACCATTGGAAGCTGTGAAGTCGATTGCGATGGTGCAGTTGAGCTGTGTCCTGAAGAAATAATAATGACAGGGGTGGAGAAACTGAATAATCACTCAGATGATTTATATCCCAATGACTAATGCAAAACAAAACAACTGGTGTTGCATGCAACACATGAGTCCCCTACTGGTGAGGTGAGGTGCATAATTATTCTGTTACCATAGCAACCAGAATTTTGGTTAGAGAAAAAAAAACAACAAAGTGACGTGCAGAATCTCCATATTGCCATCTATCTATAAACAAAGTTTCATAATATTATCTTAAATAGTTTTTAAGTTATTGCAGAATCTAGATTCCAAACATCTGGACGGACGGACAGATGTATAAACACCGGTAGGGGACAAATAATCAAAAGAATATTTAGTGATAGCATGACACATGTTTTTAGGGGGGTGTACAGGTTAACATGAATATCAAGGTCACACAAAGGTCAAATCCACAGTTCTGTATGTAGGTGTAAAGGTACAGTCCAAAGAAATACTGTGTAAGATAAAGTATATCTGTGATGGTGAATAAGAAATATCTTGATTTAGCCCTGAACTTGTATTTTAATTTAGTGATTGGTAAATGTCAGAGTCATATGAAGGTCCTGGTATTGTTAGTAAGAGGGATCTTAATCTGAATTCCATATGTTGTAGATCCCATTACTGACTTATTATGTATTATAAATAAATAAAAGTGATGATACAGTCTAAAGGAAAACTAAGTATTAAGAATATGAACTAAATCTGTGAAAAGATATAGAAGTTATAGAAATCTGTAATGGAATCAACAAAACAACAAGAAGAAGAACACAAACCAATAAGGTACTAAGTCCCTACAAAAGTTAATCTATGCAAGACACAAGCTAACATTTTAGAATGTCAGCTTTCTATATCATTAATATAAATAAATGATTTCCAATCTTTTGCCACACTGATAGTAACCAAATTTTATAAATCATTTATATGAGAAAATACAGTATACTGCTCAGTATTGACCAAAACATCTTTATGAAACAATACATACCCTCCTTTCACGTAATCCAAAAACGTATAGATCTTTTCCATGCGGACAGACATCAGCGTCACTGTCCCGGAATTCTTATACTTTGGTCCTTTCTTTTGTTTCTTTTTTGGGTTGATACACTAAGAGAAAAAGACATTCAAAACGGTCATTAGAAAATCAAAACCTACCACAAATATGTTCATAATAAGCTTTAAGGTAATCCATCATTAAGTAATAATCATTGTCCTTCAAATGCTTAAAAAGACTTCAGTGCAGATGCAAGCATCCAATGACCTGAGTTATAGTGACCTGAGTTATAGGCTCTTTTGTTCCAAGTCTGTAACTGCTTGCATTTACTATAAAATTTCCACAATCACTTGATTTGATGGACACAATTTAAAGATGGGTGGATTACCATATTAACCCTTACCCTGCTGGAACCGTGAGTGTAAACCTTTGCCACCAGTAAAGAGCCAGGCCAGCCTGCATGTCCATGCAGGCTGGCCTGGCTTTTTACTGTTGGCTGACCAACTACAAGTTTTCATCTTCTTATCCCTAAAATTGATAATTGACAGTTCCAAAAAAGATGCAAGCTAAGTCCATTTGAGAAATTCAGCAGGTTAAGGGTTAAACAAGGCAGTCCAAAGGACAGCTATATCCCCTGCCGCTGGCCAAATATTAGAATTTGTTTGGTCATAGGATTATGTTCACCTTAACCTGGCATGGTTGTAGCAGACATAGAAGATCAGTTTAAGACAATTTAACTTTCCGGAGTTATGTATGAATCTCAGAATTCGGAGGCACATATATTAAAAGTTTACTGACAAGTTTTACATGGGAAACAGTACAAAAAGTGAACATCAATGAAGTATAGGATGTGTTAGGTAACCACAAAATACATGTGTAACTCAATTAAAAACTTTATATATCATGACATAATTTGTATGATTGTGAACATGACATACTATTATTTACCGAGTACAATAAATCACTGTGGAAGTGCAATCCAGGTCAAGAAGTGGTCTGTGTAAGGCAAGGGGAACACTCCTGAATGAGATATGGAGCGGACACAAAAATAACATTTGACCTGCAAGTATGACCTTGACCTTGAGCCAGCGTGACCGCCTCATGCCTTCTGCACATCAGCTCAATGAGGTTAACATTTTAGCCGAGTTTGAAGAAAATGTGTCCAAGCGTTCATGAGATATGGAGCGGACACGAAAATGTTTCGGACACACTGACGGACTGACAGATGGACGGACGGACGAAGGGCATTCCTATAACCCCCCTCCCGCTTCGCGGCGGGGGATTAATTAAGGCCACTAGTAGGACAAACCTAGACTTAAACTGTCTTAACTCATGATTTTGATGAGAAAGCAAGAGCTGCTAAAGAAAAGTATTATGATTTCATTCTATTTTATACATAAAATTATACAAAAAAATTTGCTTACCCATTAGCTCATGAATATTCATGTACAAATTTATGACTTGTGAAAATTTACTAAATGAACTTTAAAAGGTTTATGAAACAATGTTGTTTTTTCTTTGCCATGCAGACTGAGTAGAATTTAAGCTTCAATAATGCATGAGCAAACAATTCTGATTGTAATTTCTAACCAAGATTAGACAAATACCTCGTACACATTTCCCGGACTGGGTCCCCTGGTGAGCTCCCTCAGGGTGGTTGTGAACTCTCCAATAAAGTCATGTCTGAAACATACAAGGTTTGCCTCTTCATTACCATGCTACACTTGTATATTGTAAAACCATTAATTTTCACTGAAATTAAATTTAATTGATTATGTACCTAAGAGAATTTGTGGGTATATTTATTTGTGGATCTTTGTTCTAGAAAACAAGAGGTCTATATAAGAAACAAGTTTTTGTGGGAATTAATACTTGTGGATAAAACCCACCACAAAATTGACAAAAATTAGTGTCCCACGAAAATAATGATTTCACAGTATTTAAGGGATGTTCCTTGTAAACAATACAAAATTCTATACATACACTAAATGTAAGTATTTAAAATAGATCTGACAGGACCTTTAGACCATGGTAACTGATTTCAGATCAAGTTTGTATACTTACTATTGAAGCACAAAACTTCAGCTGGTTTCTTCTTAATGTCACTGTCACATCACTGTATTTACTTGTACCAACATATATAGACTCAATAGCAAATATTTAGAAGTGGTGGGCCTTCTTTTTCTACTTTATACAATTTTTAACACATTATACATTCTTCAAACCCATTCAGTCTGAAGCAATCCTTAGTATGCACAGCTTGCAACATCACCTTCATTACTTCCAATTAACACAGAGTAAAAGTTGATCATCCCCAGAAAGCTGCATACGATGGACACACTTATGTGACAGAAATTCTTTTATTACCTCCCCTCGACAATATTGCCATGAGTTACCTTCCTTGAATCTCAATTTTCCTTCAGTAAAGTTTAATTTGAAAGAGAATCATATAATGCATCTCTCTACCGTGAGTTTTTCTCGAAAATCAAATTCAGTTTTTCATATTCACAGACGATGTATATTTCCCATGGACTTAAATACAGATCATCTCCCCCACATGTAATTAAACTTGGAAACACTCTCGGTGAAACATTTTTATTTTTGGATGTCTTCAAAGCCACAAAGTTTCATAGAAATATTACCAACCAGTGACAAGATACGGAATCTGGCTATTATGGATGTATACCTTAAGAGTTACATCTCATGACAAAGTGTGCTTTACTTACCCTCCATCAGCATCCCAATCATAACATTCCACCTTCAGGGACCTGAAACAATGGTACCAAATAAGACTGATAACATACATGTACTGTTGTGAGAATAACATGCGCACTCTTGTACCATGAAAATTTAGTATCAGTTGTTCCTGAATTAAAATGACGCCAAAATGGCCTGAAATAAATATGCATATATGGGTTTAACCAGTGAAAAGCTGTACAAACCTCCGACAAACATTCAGGGCGGAGATATCCCTGTTTTGGCGCCATATTAATTAATAGATGCAATCATCTGTTAAAGATGCTGTCAGAATGTGCAATACATGAAAAGAAGGTTTTTTTGAGTGACTGAATTAAATTTGATTTAAGAAAGAGCCAGGACATTCAACTGACAGACTAATTATTTCATGACAATGTGTAAAATAATATGACAAGTCATACCGAAGTTGACTAGAACTATCAATAAAGGTGATTAACCCTTTCCCTCATATAGACTCATTTTGACGCACTCAACAGGTACCACTTAAAGCCTGATCTGCAGAAAACCACAGTTAAACCTTATCAAATTTAATTATAAAGTCCTCATTTCCAGACCACTGAGGAGCAGCGAACAGCATAAAACCTGATCAGCCTGTGAGTTACTCACAGGCTGATCTGGTTTTATGTTGTTCGCATAGGTCTTTTCATGGTTTCCTCTATGAGGAAAAGGGTTAATCAACTTATCTTATCTGGGTGTAAAATGGGACAAGACATGACAGTACATAAGGAGCGTAATTCCTTTATAGCTCCTACTTTTGTGAAGCGAGAATACAATGAATTACAAGACTCTAGCTTTGAATCATTAATTTCCTTAATTTAACATCAAACAGAATTCAATAAGCGGTTCCTTAGTTTTGTTAGTAGGAACCATTTATCTTTTCTTTATGGATGCAATGATTCATGAATATTAGTCTGACAATATTTTTTTTCTGTATATACACATATCAAAGAAACTTACAAGTTAACAAAATTCATTTTTTTTTTTTTTTTTTTTTTACCGTACCTGTCGTAG
This sequence comes from Solen grandis, assembly GCA_021229015.1. NCBI lineage: Eukaryota > Metazoa > Mollusca > Bivalvia > Adapedonta > Solenidae > Solen > Solen grandis. The sequence goes on from CM037786.1 coordinate 30,356,932, forward strand.
TCTCCGTTACACAGCGTCCTGACAGTGACTGTCATAGGTTTCCAGGTAGGGTTCAGTGTCTTCTTGATCACTTCTGTCCGGTGTACCACCGTATAACTACAACATTACAAACACACTGAAACTTTCCATCCACAAATAATTCATTTGGGGTTCTCATTTGTTAACCCTTTCCCTCATATAGACTCATTCTGATGCACTCAATAGGTACCACATAAAGCCTGATCTGCAGAAAACCACAGGTAAACCTTACCAAATTTAATTACAAAATCCTCATTTCCAGACCACTGAGGAGCAGCGAACAGCATAAAACCTGATCAGCCTGCGAGTTACTCGCAGGCTGATCTGGTTTTATGCTGTTCGCATAGGTCTTTTAATGGTGTCCTCTATGAGGGAAAGGGTTAAGTCAGATGGTTGTTGTACATTATGTGACAATTTTAAGATCTTTTACGACTATCTAGTAATAAAGTGCAGTCAAAATACATGTACAAGGTCATGTCACAGACCTATATTGCTTAATAATCCTTTTAACAGCTGTATAAGCTGAGGACAAAATTACAAACTTTACACAACTTTAGCATGATGCTTGTGAAGCTCTTTAAAAAACCCAACATACTATCTTTGATAAACACTCTTGACATGATATATTGGAAGTCATATACAGTCCAATCTAGATGATCTGAAATGCAATAATCTATTGATGAGATATACCACGGATGGATGGATGGATGGACAGACGGACGAACAGACGGACAGACAGACAAAGGAAAAGTGATCCCCTTTTGTCACCACTGCTTACAGCAGGTGACACAAAAAGAAAGAAAAGCGAAACGGAATTGGGACCACTAAAATATTTCGGAAAAGGCCAGGTATTTCAATATCAGATTGTGGGGTAACTGTGATTTGACAACAAACAATGATGACCAAGAAATTATGTTTTTGCTTTAAAGGGCCAAAGATATACAATATATTACATGTATTGTGCTTTACGCTAGACCTTCCATGCGTTCAAGGAACCTAACGGGAGCTAAGTGAGCAATTTGACTCCTGTTTTATCCCGTGTAATGAATGTAAGCTGGGTACTAATTGCACCGTGAGCGAAGGTTCGTTTGACTAAACGCACCACTGATATCCATGTTGTGAATTTGCGTATCAAAGTACTGTAGTGGTTTTGCTAAACGATACACAACACAGTCATATACTCTTGATTGGAATTGGTAAAACAGGTATCTCCTGTACAATTACAGCTCTTATAAACCTTGGGCACAGTAAGGTGTCTTTCAGAGCAACCAAAGATTTGTCTGAGATGATTTTACAACTTTTCCTACCTGCCATCTTCATTTGCTCTTGAGAATGTCAGGAAAGGATCTGACTTGCCAAAGAAATCCTTCTTGTCCAGTTTGTTCGCACAAAACTGCATAATTACTTGTTCCTGAAATTAGAACAAAAGCACAAAATGGACAGTCTGACAATAATGGTTGATCTCCCTATAATGTCAAGACTACTGTCATTTACAATATTCTAAAGGGATATCTTTCATGCTTTTATAAACACACAAAAAATGTCTACCCTAAAATACAAATCTGCTTCAACTGAAAAATATCATAATTACTAATATGTAAAATATGAAATAAATTTGTATTTAATTTTTGTGTGTGTGACTGCCTCGCATTCACTCACTGTTTAAGGTCACTCATTTGAGCATTTGCAGATATTATGTTGCAGCAGACAGAATGCACATGGGAAACAACTCGCACCCATTTGCTCACATGCGACACTGTAAGCAGTTACTGCATATACTACTGGTGAAAGAGTGTCAGGGAACAGGCCTGGGTACCCAGCAATTAATAATCTGTGAGGTACTAGGACAGAAATGTCCATCCCAAATGTGTCTATGTTGGGTATGATAAAGTTTAAATTAAGAAAGAGTATGGACATATTTGTTCATTCTTACCTTACAACTGCTCAGCTCTTCTGATGCAACTGAAATTGAAATAAAAGCACATTTACGTGATTATTTACAACCTATTCATATCACCTGGCAATTAAAGGATGACAATTTGTTCACTGCTGAAGATATTTAAATATTAAATTAAAACCTTTTGACGATAAACAAAATGATTTTGTAACATTTCAAAGCCTTTTCATTTCAGCTTTTAAACAAGAATAAAGCCTTTTTCATTTCAACTTTTAAACAAGAATATGAAATCATGAATTTTTCTTTGCCACAAGGACTGTGTAGAAACTGAGCTACAATATTGTATGAGCAAACAGAGGAGACCCTGCTCTGTTTGCCAATGTGTCAAAGTGAGTCTATATGAAGTAAAGGGTTAAGATCCCAAGTCAGTGAACATTACCAGTGGACCATAACACTTTAAAATGACCCTGGTCCCAGAATACTGGACTATGTTCAGTTCCGTGTCTCTATGACATCAGACAGGTGGCATGATACCACACTCAGTCACATTATCCTGACACCATGCCAGCTAGTTCTGGAACTACTTTTATGCACAAGGCAAGAGTGTTAAAAGTGCTGATTGCTTAAAGTTTGCCAGGGCCAAGTAGATGGATTCTCTCAACGCTCAGCCAAATGCAAAAGAGAAATATTCAACATTTGTGAAAAGGCATTCACGTAGTTTGTGATATCTTTCGTCATATATTTATTACTGTATTTTTTCTTAATTTAACAAGAATGACTTACCTATTATTGATCCCTTCTTGATATTTTGACCTCTGAAAGCACAGTTCAATCTAGAGATTACTATTTATTTGTTAAATAAAGTGGCAAATAAGCATTTTTCTTGTACTTATATTCAGAAATTTAACAGCATGCACATCTTAGTTCATCTGATTGAAAAGTGAATGTTTAATTTAAACTTATTTATCTTACCTCAATTGAAACAAGTTCTCATAACTTACTGATATACTAATCCCTTTTGATGGTTTGATGGACCAGAACTTTGTGTCTGGGAAGAACATGTTTATACATGGAGCAGATAACAATGAAGGACATGGAAACTGACACTGGTAAATCAGATTGTGTGATTGATTGATTGATTTTTTAGTGTACCGTCGCTGCGACAGTATTTTAGTCATATAGCAACGTCCAGTTTATTACAGGTGGAGGAAGACACCAAATGCAAGGAGGCATCCAGTTAGAACCACCGATCTACAGCAAGCCAGCTGGAAGGCTTCCTCACATGAAAATCTGAATGACCCTGCCTGACTCAAACCAACGTGGAGAGGGGCTGAGTGAGTGTTTAAGTCAGCAACATTTATCCTCTCTGCCACGGAGGCCCTGTACTATAAATAATGATAATGACAGAGGAACTCAATCAAGCAGATACACTTTATTCAGGCAGTATATTTATTTTTTTGTCTTTAAAACTTATATAAAGCTATTAACATACGTAAGTCGCCGTGAGAATCTTGTTCCAGAAGCAACAACTTCTCCAAGGGTACATTCCATCCTTCCAAGAAAATCCTAAAAAAAGGGTAACTTTTAGATATCAGAACCAAGTCTTAGCGTCAGAATGAGTCTACATGAGGGAAAGGGTTAAAAAACATTAATTTTCAGATGTCTATAGTACCAAGGTAAACAAAAAAAAAAATACTTCAGTGAAATAAACTTTAAATGGGCAACAAAGGTTCCAAAATCACAAATGCTGGCATTGCACGTTTTTCTAGTATAAACAAGCCAGTGAGCTTCTTTTCACTTCTTATAAAAGCTTAATGAAAGAGATCATTAACAGTCCTGCCAACAGCATTCTGTAAAACATCTCATGCCTGTTGCTCTGAACTAAAACAAGAGGGCCAAGATGGCCCTAGATCGCTCACCTGAGAAAAGTATCATTCATTGCCTTAACAAAACAGATTGCTTAAGAATAAAGATGATGAGGTGAAACAATGTTCAGGAATTTTCTGACCCCATCCACAAAAGATATCATCATGACAAACATTCTGCCAAAGTTTGAGGATGATTGGACCAAAAATGTTGCCCTCAGAGTATAAACAAGATTTTTCTAAGATTTGACCTACTGACCTACTTTTCTGTCCAACCCCACCCATTTTCAAACTGGTTCGAGATATCATCATGACAAACAATCTGACCAAGTTTGAGGAAGATTGGATCAAAATTGTGGCCTTTAGTGTGTAAACAAGATTTTTCTAAGATTTGACCTACTGACCTACTTTTGGATTCAACCTGACCCATTTTCGAAAGGGTTCAAGATATTATCAAGACAAACATTCTGACCAAGTTTGAGGAAGATTGGATCAAAATTGTGGCCTCTAGTGTGTAAACATCAAAATTGTTGACGGACGACGGACAATCAAGTATCCCAAAAGCTCACCCTGAGCTATGCTCAGGTGAGCTAAAAAAACAACAAAACAAAATGCTTGTTGGTAAATCAAATGAAATCTATTTCAATTCTTGCCCTTCACATACCCTGTAAATAATAATAGTCAAAAATGATATACCTTGATAGTCTGATACTCCTTAATATTTATATGAAGTCTAAAATCGATCCCATGCCTAGTTACTGAGACATAAGCATAATAACACTGTGCATGCAAAAATTAAACCAAGTATTCAAGTTAGAAAAGGGCCATAATTTGTATAAAATTCGGTCAAAAGATTATCCTCCTTGGTTTTCCGATGCCCCTGAATACACTCCTTAACTTTCTAGTCAATTCCATAAACAATTTCTGAGATATAAGCTTGAAAGAAGCTTGAATGCAAAAATTTAACCAGAATTCTAAGTTAAAAGGGGGCCATAATTTTTAATATATTCCATAAAAAATATCTTCATTGATAGAATGGTACCCCTTAATGTATTTAAGATGTTTCAAATCAACTGCATGTCTGGATACTGAGATAAAAGCATGAAAGTACCTTGCATGCAAAACTTTAACCAAAACTTCTTAGTTAAAAAAGGGCCATAATTTATAATATATTCCATCAAGAATTATCTACCACGAAAGTATGATACCCCTAAACATATTGAAGATGTTTCAAATCAATCACATGACTGGATACTGAGATATAAGCCTGAGAGTATTTTGCATGCAAAACTATAATCAAAATTTCTAAGTTAACTTAAATAAAAAATTCTAAGTTAACAAGTAACTGGTGTTGCAGGCAACACATGAGTCCCCTACCGATGAGGTACATAATTTTCCCATACCAAAGCAACCAGAATTTTGGCCAGAAGAAAAAGAAAAAAAAAACAAGCTAAAAATGATGTGCTTAATCTCCATACTGCCATCTATTCATATTTCAAGTTTCATAAAAATATTTTCAGTACTTTTTGAGTTATCACAATATATTGTTTTATTTGCCATATTTTAAGTCTATTTGTTGTCATAGCAACCAGATTTTTCAACCTAGGAAGAAATAAAAAAAAAGAAGTGCATAATCTCCATACAGCTATCTATCCATATTTCAAGTTTCACAAAAATATCTTCAGTACTCTTTGAGTTATCACAATATATTGCTTTATTTGTCATATTTTAAGTCTATTTGTTGTCATAGCAACCAGATTTTTCAACCTAGGAAGAAGAGAAAATGACGTGCATAATCTCCATATAGCCATCTATCCATATTTCATGTTTCATAGAAATATCTTCAATACTTTTTGAGTTATCATGGGATCCAGTTTTTGCGGACGGACTGACTGACGGACAGACGGACGGACGGACGGACGGACAAAGATCAAACCTATAGTCCTCTCCAGTTACACCGGTAGGGGACTAAAAAGGGCCATAACTTGTAACATATTCCATGGAGAGTTATCTAGCTTGGTAGTCTGATGCCCCTAAACATATTCATAAACTTTCAAGTCAATACCATGAATGGTTATTTAGATACAAGCTGGATAGTAGCTTGCATGCAAAACTTGAACCAAATTTTCTATTGCATGCAAAACTTTAACCACAAATTCTAAGTTAAAAAGTGGCTATATTTATATTAAATTCAGTCAAGAGATATCTACCATGTTGTCTGATGCCCCTGAACATATTTATAAACTTTCAAGTCAATACTATAAATGGTTATTGAGATATAAGGTTGATAGTAGCTTGCATGCAAAACTTTAACCTAAAGCTGCAATGTCAACGCCACGCCAACACAAGGGCGACTACAATAGCTCTAATATTTTTCGAATAGTCAAGCTAAAAATAAGATATGTCACAGGATGTGACAAATGCCCCTGAAGTGCATATTCATGGTTTTGTGAAAAATTTCCTGACATTTCTTTTGATTTTTCCCTGACATTTTCAACAGTGAAATCACTACAGCATTATGCATGTACGAAATACACAATAGCTAGAATCATATGCATAACTGAACCATAAGTCCCCTACTGATCTTGCATATTTTGATTATTTCCATTACCATAGCCACCAGTATTTTTATCCAAGAAAAATATCCAAGTGAGGTGCATTAATTAATCTCCATATTGCCTTCATATTCCAAGTTTCACTGAGCTAGCTTATAATATGGTTTTTAAGTAATCACAGCATCCCAATTTAACAATCAGGGCTTATGACACTTGACTTCTTAGAGTGACCATTACCTTTCAGCTATGAACCCATGTATTGTACACAACACATTGTCACATTGTATCATTACGGTGCACATTTATGAAAAAAAAAAAATCAAAATTTATTGAGGAGTGACAAAGATATGGAGCGGACACAAACTAGAACTGTCGCCTAAGGGCTTACTAATACCCCCCCGCAAGTGTTTTTGTCAAACATGGCTTTGGAGCATGAAATCAGAATTCTTGTATGCAACACTCCATCTTAATATACAGAGGACATATGTGCCAACTACCTAGAAATCTAGTTATCCTATGTTTTACATACATATGGGTATATGTATGTCTATGGATAAATATCATTAAGATTCACTGAAATCTATCAATGGAAGAAAATTGTAAAACAAATACCATCAAAGGGACATATCTTTAAAACAGGGGGGAGGGGGGGGGGGTAACCCAATGTTATATAGAAAAAGCGCTACTACAATGTCTAAGGTTGAATGACAGCAAGTTTCATTGAAATCCCTCCAGTAGTTTAGGAGGAGTAGTCTGCAGAAAATTGTAAAGCAAAAATCATCAAAGGGGCATAACTATAAAAAAGGGAGGTAATCCAATGGGAGGAGTAGTCTGCAGAAAATTGTAAAGCAAAAATCATCAAAGGGGCATAACTATAATAAAGGGAGGTAATCCAATGTTATATAATAACACATGCTTCTACAATGTCTAAGGATGAATGGCAGCAAGTTTCATCAAAATCCTTCCAGTAGTTTAGGCGAAGTAGTCCGCAGAAGTTTGTAATGCAAAAATCATCAAAGGGGCATAACTTGGAAAATAGGGGAGGTAACCAAATGATATATAGATAACGTTAAGTCTAAGGATCATGCCAGAAGTTTCATCAAAATCCTTCCAGTAGTTTAGAAGGAGTAGTCCGCAGAAGTTTGTAATGCAAAAATCATCAAAGGGGCATAACTTGGTAAATAGGGGAGGTAACTCAATGCTATATAGATAACGCGCTAATACAATGTCTAAGGATCATTGCCAGCAAGTTTCATCAAAATCCTTCCAGAAGTTTAGGAGGAGTAGTCCGCAGAATTTTGTGTCTACAGACGGACAGACGGACGGACAGACGGACGGACGGACGGACGGACAACCTGATTCCAGTATACCCCCCCCTAACTTCGTTGCGGGGGGGTATAAAAACAAACCCTTTGAACTATAAGTGTGACCTTTACATTGAAGCTACAGACCTGGGATTGCACAACAAACTGCTTCATGATGGTGAACATTTTTGACTGTAATTCAAAAAGCCATCAAGGATTGTCAGACACAAAAATAGACCCTTTTCTGACATATGAACTCTTAGTTTGACCTTGTCCTTGGAGCTACAGACCTGGAGAATGCGTGCAACTCACTGTCTTATGGTGGCAAGCATTTCTGCCAAGTAATTTCAAGATTCATCAAAGAATGTCAGAGTTATAGAGCAGATACAAAAAAAGATCCCATTTTTGACCTTTGAACTGTAAGTGTGATCCTGACCTTGGAGCTACAGACCTTGGGATTGCACCGACACATCGTCTCATGATGGGGAACATTTCTGGCACGTAATTTCAAAATCCATCAAGGAATGAGTAATGGAGCAGAAACGAAAAATAGACCCAATTTTTGACCTTTAAACTCTAAGTTTGACCTTGACCTTGAAGCCACAGACCTGGGGATTGTGTGAGACACATCGTCTCATGATGGTGAACATTTCTGTCAAGTAATTTCAAAATCTATCAAGGAATGTCAGAGTTATGGAGTGGAAACGAAATCCAGACGGACGGACGGTTTGATTACTATATGCCTACCATCGGGGTCATAAAAAAAAAAAAAAGAAAAAAAAAAAAAAAGATTTTTGACCAATCATCTCTAATACACAAGTAATAACTTGCCCTTGGAATAAACAACTGAAAAAAAAATGTATAGTAGTGATGAATGCTTTAACAAGCACAATGGATTTGCACAAGAAGTTTCAAGTGTTTATTTAAATGATAATCGAAAAAAGGACCCTATTACTGCAAATCATACATTGTACTTCTCCATACTGGCAATTGGTATAGACGGATTACAACTGAGTTGTATATTTCATGTAGATATCTGGCAACACTAGTGCACTGCACATATATTCTCATTTTTCACAATTTCTTTATTCAAAAGAATAAAAAATGTAATGAGTGATGCCACCCTTAAGGTAATCTATCCATCATTAGATTATCATCATGGTCCATCAAGTGATTGTAGTAATTTTAAATGCAAGCCTTTATCGACTTAAAGCCAAAGAGCCTATAAATTGAAGTCAGTTGATTCTTGCACCTTCACTGAAGTTGTTTTAAGCATTTGAAGGACCATGATTATAAATTATAAATGGATGAATTACGTTAAGAGTAGTTTATCATGTCACTACATGTTGTTCTGTTGAAAAATACTTACATGTTTGCTTAAGTCAGCTGATGGGGAATCAATGTCATACCTGAAACAGATCAACAGATGTTGACATACAAATCTTTAAGATAATGATTGACTGATACCATACAAATCAATAACAAGAGAATTCTTTGAAACACATGTGTCACCTGCTGAAGTGAGACAGAAAAATTGTGACTGAAAAACAGAAAGACGGACAGATG
>CM037786.1:30366236-30376910 GCA_021229015.1 Solen grandis
GGTTTGGGCCCAAATTTTGAAAAATATTTTGCAGGAATGTTCCTTGGATGAAGCTCTACTAAAGTTGTATAAATGGTTCTGGTCCATTGCATAATTAGGTCACGGGAGCTAAAAAAAAATTTTAAAAAAAATTGCAAACTTTGAAAATCTTCTTCTGCAAAACTGCAAGGCCTAGAGCTTAGAATTTGGTATGTAGCATCATCTTATGGGCCAAAACCAAGATTGTATAAATCATAGCCCTATGGTGATAAATGACCCCGCACCAGGGGTCACTTGTTTTACATAGAGTTATATAGAAAAATCTTTAAAAAATCTTCTTCTATAAATCCATAAGGCCTAGAGCTTAGATATTTGGTATGTAGCATCATCTAGGGGCCACTACCAAGATTGTACAAATCATAGCCCTATGGTGAAAATGACCCCGCACCGGGGGTCACTTGTTTTACATAGAGTTATATAGGAAATCTTAAAAAATCTTCTTCCTTTAATTTGCTTTAAGGCCTAGAGCTTAGATATTTGGTATGAAGCTTTCATCTTAGGGGCCCACTACCAAGATTGTACAAATCTTTAGCCCTATGGTGATAAATGACCCCGCACCAGGGGTCACTTGTTTTAAAAAGAGTTATATAGGAAAATCTTAAAAAATCTTTTTCCCATGAATGCATAAGGCCTAGAGCTTAGATTTTTGGTATGAAGCATCATCTTATGGCCACTACTAAGATTGTACAAATCATAGCCCTATGGTGAAAAAATGCCCCCGCACCGGGGGTCACTTGTTTTACACAAGTTATATAGGAAAATCTTAAAAAATCTTCTCTATGAATCCATAAGGGCCTAGAGCTTAGTTATTTGGTATGTAGCATCATCTTATGGGCCACTACCAAGATTGTACAAATCATAGCCCAATGGTGATAAATGACCCTACACCGGGGTCACTTGTTTTACATAAGTTAAATAGGAAAATCTTAAAAATCTTCTTCTATGAATCAATAAGGCCTAGAGCTAAGTTTTTTGGTATGTAGTAGCATCTAATGGTTCATTACAAAGATTTTCAAAGTCTTGGCCCTACGGTGATAAATGACCCTGCACCCAAAGTCTTCTCTGAAACCATATGGCCCATTGCTTAGATATTTGGTGTGTTAGTATTGTCCAGGGGTAAAATGTTTTAGATTAAGTTATATCAGAATCCTTGTCTGTTTAAAAACCTTGACATCAGTTGAAGCAATGGTACTCAGGTGAGCGATTCAGGCCATCATGGCCCTCTTGTTTTTTTAATTTTCCTAATTATCCATACTTTTGTTGGTTCAGTAGATATAGATAATAACAGAATGAGAAAAATATGCAGCCAGACCAGGGACATGCACTGGACCATTTGTTCACAAGACGAAAGCTGTATTGACTGATCTGCCTGGTCATTTACACATCTTCTCCACCATTGTGGTATTCTACCCCTTCATATAGACTTGACCTTGAATTCTTGTAGGTTTGCTATATATCTGTAATAAAATGGACATTTCCTTAATACAAAATTTAGCCATAGGTAATTTCTGTAACAGAATTCAATATACATTGTTAGAGTGAGTGGGTGGGGTAAATGACCCAATTATGAAGATTATTTTATCTGTCAGGAATTGACAGTTGTTGTTAATCATTTTTATATGACTGTCGAATGACAGGAAATATTCTGGATTCATCTGCTGACTGGCAGCATCCACTTAGGTTGTAAGTTGGGGGTGGGGTGTGTGTGCATAACATCGGCATGCTGGATACATTTTCAGAGTTATGGCCTTTGTTATTATGTGAATATTTTTGTTAATACTATTTTTTTACTACCCTTGGTTTAATTTAATTGAAAATTTACGATACTTATTATTACCACACCAATTTGTATTATGCGTATGCAAGGCCTGGGATATATTACAAACAGTGAAGTGCCTAACATCAGAAAAGTGTTTCAGTATTCTTTTCCGTCTTCAGATACGTAATAATAAACAACATATTCTCCAAGAATTGGAACAAGTTTTGTCGGAGCAGACCCCACCCTCACAACAAGAGAACACACACCTACATGAGTTGCCTCCCCTTGTCATAGACGGTATTCCTACACAGGTGGACAAAATGACACAGGTAAGGCTAGTGTTGTTGTTAGAATGCATGTTGTGTGGCCCGTATACATTGCTTAAATTCATCAAGTATCTCTTTTGCCTAGATAACAAGCATTTTAAATAGCCACATATTTCTTCTTGTCCATGTTCCAAGGTGACATATAGTGGTTCTGTGAAATGTTTTATAACATGCGTGGGATAAAGAATTCCATTATTGACAAATCTTTTTGAAGGACCTTCTTACGAAGACGATTATATTCATAAATCATGATAATGAATGGCATGGTCAGCAACAACAAAGCACTTTCCTTGTTTCTTGATGAAGTGACTGATAAAAAAATTGTACTTTGAAAAGAAGACATTGTCTACCATATTTTGCTTGTACAGTCATTACTAAGACTTTCACCTTCTGAACAATTTTTGTATTAACTTTATTTTTTTTTTACAAAAAAAAAAAAAAAAAAAAAAATGGATTTCAAATAATTGTCAAATGTTAGATCCAGCCTATATAGTTGCCAACCCTCAAACATTGTGTTATTCGTTTTGCAGGCCCAGCTTAGAAATTTTATACCAGAGATGCTGAAGTACTCAACAGGGCGAAGTAAGCCAGGCTGGGGAAGGTCGGATTGTCGTCCAGTCTGGTGGCCCAGTGACCTCCCTTGGGCAAATGTGCGCAGTGATGCTCGGACAGAGGATGAGAAAAAGAGGGTAAACTAATTTATTGCAGACTAATTATCTGAATTATTTTAACCTTTTGACGCATTGGCAAAGAGTAGATTCACAGTCACCTCTGTTTGTTTCCACCATATAATTTCCTTATTGCAGCTCAGATTCTACATGGTCTGCATTACAAAGTAAAATCCATTGTTTCATAAACCATTTAATTTTCAGTGAATTAATGTTCAGCAAGTCATATATTTGTACATGAATGTTAACGAGGTAAAGGGTTAAACAATTATGACCCTTATCACTAAGATAAGCGATATTGGATATTAAAACCAACTGATTGCAATTCTCAGTGCTGGCATGTTTGACTTTTTTTACCTTCTCTATTTACGTTACAAAGGAATAACAAAGAGCTTAAACTTGGTCATACTTTTAATAACTATGTGTTGATCTGGTTTAAAGCTGGTAAGCTTCCATGTGGTAAAGGGAGTTAACTCTAAGTCTTCAAGTCATAGACTGTCAGAGAACCTTTTTATATTGAAAATTCCATGCACACACACACACTCACACACACACACACACACACAATTTCTGCAGTCTACAGAAATCTCTTTCTTTTCAAGTGAGCCTAATGACTTATTCATAAATCTTAAAAAAGGATAACATAATTGATCTTACTTTCTTGTTTCAAGTAAGATTTATCATATTAAATGGATATCTTAAGTTGTGAAAACTTCGAAAGTGTGTTACCTGTCCTTTAGGTACCATGGACAGAGGCCCTGCGACAAATTGTGAAAAACTGTTACATGCACCATGGGCGACAGGATCTCCTTCAGGTCTTCAAAGAGGAACCCAATGTTCACCTTCAGCAACAGACATACCCGGGCACTATGATGCAGACCATAAACAACCCAGATGGAACTCTCTCTATCATACAGATAGATGCCGGACCAAACTCTGTTGTCACATTGCCAGACGGCACGCAGGCCACTGTTGTACATGCGGTTAGTTTCTTGTACATGTCTTTGTCATGATTTTCTTTTTCTGTTTGGGATATTAAAACTTCAGCGTTAAACTCATCTCATTGAACAGTTGCGTACATATCCTTTAATCTGTGATGTTTTTTTCCAGTCCAAAACAACAAATGGTCAAAGTTAAGGCAGGAAGTTTGAAAAAAAGCTTTGTAGTCTGCATACTGTAACTGTGTTTAATAAGAAAATGGATAAATATTCTTGAATATTGTCGATTTATTTTTAATTTATAGCTTTTTACCCCTGTTCATGTAAAATTTTGTAAGTTGGCAAGCTTAATAGTCCCCTACCGGTGTTAACACTGGAGGGGCCTATAGGTTTCCCGTCTGTCAGTCTGTCCATCAAGATATCCAGAAATCTGGATCTTGGGATCACTTAAAAACCATTTAAAATAATATTATGGAACTTGGTTTATGAATAGATTGCAGTATGTAGATTCTGCATGTCACTTGTTTTTTTTTTTCTCAGACCAAAATTCTGGTTGCTATGGTAATGGAAAAATTATGCTAGTCACTGGTAGGGGACTCATGTGTTGCATGCAACACCAGTTGTTTTACTTTTGCTTTTCTTTGTTTTATCAGCTATTATGTAATGTATTTTCTGGTCTGTTTTATCTCTACTTGCACCTCCTTGACCTTCTGGAGTCCATTTTTGAGTCACTTACTGTAAGTAGAGGTGACACATAGGGATCACTTCTTTATTGTGTGTCTGTCATATTTTTCCATCATGCTTCCTTCAGCAGGTGACAGATATGTTCCAAGGAACACTTCTTGTTAATAGACCAACTGGTATGTTGTTTTTCTCACTTTTTGTGTTTCCTCATTAAAAAAAAAGTTAAATATGTAAGATATGTTTAAAATGATACTCCTTTTCAGTATTAATTATCTTTAAACACAATTCCTGGATGTTCAGATTCCAGAAGCTGGATCCTCACAGGAAGGTCAGATGGCTACAGGACAACAGTTTGAGCTGGTCTCCCATGAGACAACGCCCACAGTGACCTCTGTGTCAGAGGTCAATGTTGTGTCACAGCAGCAGCAGCAACAGCAGGCCATTAATGCCCTCCAGGCTTCACTGAACAACAGCGGGCACATCATCCTGACAGGGGCTGATGCCTCACAGCTTGGTGGTAAGTTTTTGATGGGATATCCTGTCAAATGTTTGGGGTTTTTTTTTGGCTCTTTTTAAGCCCCACTTTTTTAAAGAAAACTGAAAAAATTAATTTTAAGTTTTGCCCAAAAAATGATAATTTTTCTCCAATTTTATATATTGCAAATTAAATCCTCTTTTTAAGAAAACTGAAATTATGTTCATGAAAATTGGGCTGTCTTGTGCCTTTCAGTGCTATTTTTTCCATTAAGGAAACCACAGGCCGTACAAAAGAAGGAAAAAAGTGTTTACTACATGTATTATAAAACTAAAGTGGATTAAATAATGGACAAAGAATTAAAGAGTTCAAGAGATGTGCATTTCCAAGGGAGAGAATGCCATATGATTGTTAAATGGATATATTTGCTCTTCATTTATATAATTTCTATTCATTTGTGTACATGGAATCTATTTTTGCTAATTAATGAAAATAATAGAGCTTTTCTTCTAAATTTGTTGGTTGGTTTGAGGAAATGATAGTTTAGAAAATGTAGGATTATGATGTTATGTAATTTGTCCATAGTAAGCAGTGTTTGTGTGTATTGCAGGTATCATGACAGTGCTGCCTGTGTCCATGTACCAGTCAGTCCAGGCCGTGCCTGCAGTACCAACTATCCATACCATCCCCAACCTGAACTTCCAGGTACAGAACCAGGCTGTACAGATCGCCATGGCACCCCTTGTTTCCGCGACGACTGAGGTCAGCGCTGCAAACTCAGGGGCAGGGGACAATAGCCTGGCCCAGGCGACCGCAATAAAGGAAGACCCACATTCGCAACAGAATAATGTAACACAAATACACACACAGACTTCTGAAGCCCCAGATACGCAAAGTCCGGGTATTCATGTGCTGAACACGTGATGCCATTAAATGTTTTGCTTTCTGTAAGGCTTTGTGCATATATAGGGCATATTGATGCAGTGGTTATAAAACGGTTTCCTGTAAAAAGACTCACCTCTTGATGACTCACTGATTTAATGAAATATCCGATTAGTTGAAGTCACAACAAATGATGAATTTTGACAAGAGATGTTCATTTTTGTGTGTGAAATTTGTAGACAGTAGACTTGATTTAAAAATAGTCTTCATCACACAGGCGAGATTTGTGAAGGGAATTTTATCATTTTTTGTGTTACCTGCTGTAAGCAGAGGTGACACATAGAGATCACTTCTCTATTGTCTGTCTATCTGTCACACTTTTTCTGTCATGCTTCTTTCAGTAGGTGACACATGTGTTCCAAAGAACACTTGTTATTTAATCATAGGGCTAGCTTTAACCCTTTCCCTCATAGAGGACACCATGAAAAGACCTATGCGAACAACATAAAACCAGATCAGCCTGCGAGTAACTCGCAGGCTGATCAGGTTTTATGCTGTTCGCTGCTCCTCAGTGGTCTGGAAATGAGGATTTTGTAGTTAAATTTGGTAAGGTTTAACTGTGGTTTTCTGTAGATCAGGCTTTATGTGGTACCTACTGAGTGCGTCAAAATGAGTCAATATGAGGGAAAGGGTTAAAGTGATATTATTTATTGACACATGTAAAAATGACACTTTGTTCTTGGAATTGTAAATTATTTTATCATCCTAGATTTTTTTTAGAATAATGAAATTAAATGCTACCAAAAATGAATAGTCAGTGTTCATAGTAACTACATTGGGCTGTTGTATAAGAGCTGAAAAATAGCTTGTAGTTCACATTATTCAAAAGCAAGATCAAATAGATTTCATTTTGCAGCTTCACTGGCACTAGAACTGCAGAACTGCCAATTCCATTGGATTTTTTTGTCTCTCTGTATTGTATATTAAACATGGTAAGGGACTGGAATCTGGCATCAGTTGATTATAGAGGTTGTAACTTATACAAGTGTATGCTACCATTATATTCTATGCACGGTTTGATCAGTCTGATATTTAGTTAATTAAACACATGGAATAAAGAATCATTGCCAAAAGGCAACAACAAGAAATGACAACAATTTTTTATATCTTTATAAATGTACTGCTGTGTCAACTTCCTTGTTGTTTTATTGGGTGATTCTGATAGGTTGATGTAAAACATGTACGCATGCAATTTTCTGCAATCTTTTGAGATGTCTATTTCTTGTCGCTCAGCCATATCGTTCAATTCAAATTTGCACCCCCCCCAAAAAAAACAAAAAAAGTTGATCATGGAGCAGACTTATAAAGATGCACAAACTTTTTTCACATTTCATGTTAGTACTTCATTAAGGTTGCCTTTTCACAAGATTCAATATATACCTTGTGATAATTTGCTATTAGTCTGACCAAATCATGCATAGAAGATTATGGCAGCATGATTTTGTGTGAAGTATATAAATCAGGCATGAGAGAAATTGATTACATCTTAGACATTAACCCTTTCCCTCATGTAGACTCATTTTGACGCACTCAATAGGTACCGCATAAAGCCTGATCTGCAGAAAACCACAGTTAAACCTTACTAAATTTAATTACAAAATCCTCATTTCCAGACCACTGAGGAGCAGCGAACAGCATAAAACCTGATCAGCCTGCGAGTTACTCGCAGGCTGATCTGGTTTAATGCTGTTCGCATAGGTCTTTTCATGGTGTCCTCTATGAGGGAAAGGGTTAAGAAATTGATTTCTTGATTGATTGACTGATACATTTCTGAATAAGCATTTTTAGCTCACATGAGCACAACGTGCTCAAGGTGAGCTTTTCTGATCGCCTTTTGTCCGGCGTCTGTCGTCCGTGCGTGCGTGCGTCCGTGCGCCTGGCGTCAACAATTGCTTCAAACAACATCTCCTCCTAAACGGCTTGGCCAATTTGAAAAATATTTTGCAGGAATGTTCCTTGGATGAAGCTCAACTAAAGTTGTATAAATGGTTCTGGTCCATTGCATAATTAGGTCACAGGAGCTAAAAATAGATTTTAAAAATGCAAACTTTGAAAATCTTCTTCTGCAAAACTGCAAGGCCTAGAGCTTAGATATTTGGTATGTAGCATCATCTTATGGGCCACTACCAAGATTGTACAAATCATAGCCCTATGATGATAAATGACCCCGCACCAGGGGTCACTTGTTTTACATAGAGTTATATAGAAAAATCTTAAAAAGTCTTCTTCTATGAATCCATAAGGCCTAGAGCTTAGATATTTGGTATGTAGCATCATCTTATGAGCCACTACCAAGATTGTACAAATCATAGCCCAATGGTGATAAATGACCCCACACCAGGGGTCACTTGTTTTACATAGAGTTAAATAGGAAAATCTTAAAAAATCTTCTTCCATGAATCAATAAGGCCTAGAGCTAAGATTTTTGGTATGTAGTTGCATCTAATGGTTTATTACAAAGATTTTCAAAGTCTTAGCCCTACGGTGATAAATGACCCTGCGCCCAAGTCTTCTCTGAAACCATATGGCCCATTGCTTAGATATTTGGTGTGTAGTATTGTCAGGGGTAAAATGTTTTAGATTAAGTTATATCAGAATCCTTGTCTGTTTAAAAACCTTGACATCAGTTGAAGCAATGGTACTCAGGTGAGCGATTCAGGGCCATCATGGCCCTCTTGTTTAAGGTTTTTGATATGACACACTAGAACTTAGTCTGGAGACAGATATTTAACTATGAATTAATACTTTTAAGTAATATACAGAATTTATTATAATAATTCTGTATACTTAAAAATGACATTGTAAATATCTGGAATGGTTTTATCGCATGTTGATGAAAGTTTTATTTCTAAGAACATTACATTCAGTCAATTTATCTTGCTCTTATAGGTTGGGGTGTGTTACAGTATGATAGTATTAACCCTTTCCCTCATAGAGGATACCATGAAAAGACCTATGCAAACAGCATAAAACCAGATCAGCCTGCGAGTAACTCACAGGCTGATCAGGTTTTATGCTGTTCACTGCTCCTCAGTGGTCTGGTAATGAGGATTTTACAATTAAATTTGGTACGGTTTGAGTTTGGCTTTCTGCAGATCAGGCTTTATGTGGTACCTACTGATGCGTCAAAATGAGTCTATATGAGGGAAAGGGTTATTGAACACTGTGAACTACACAAGGTTCTTTGCACTATTTTAACTATAAATTTGTTATTTGTATCAAACTAGTAATAAGTATTAAGTATTCCTTTTGTACATGTACATATGTATATAAATCATTACAGTACTTTATTGCAGAAATACCTATGTAAAAAAAGATTACTGATAAATTATTCCATTTCCCAAAAAAGAAAAAAAAGTTCAGTGAGAACAAAAAACTGCAACAGTTGCAGCAGCTTTTTTAAAAATGTTAATAGCATTCAACCTGTTATCTGTTTAATTAGTACAGATGAACCCGTCTGAAGCAGTCAGTCAAGGGAACAATAACAAGAGACTGCTTATCAGAGGTGGTCGCTAAATAAAGGTTAAACATATAAAAAAAATGGTAGTTTGGTAATATGACTGCTTAATATAGGTGGGAGTTAATACAGGATTCTCCACCATTTACGGACAGTACTTCTTTACTTGCCAGAGCAAATGCAAAACACTTTCATTATATGTGAATGATATAAGAAATAATATAATTCCTATTGTTATTTGTGATATAGTAGAAAGTATTCTATTTATGATTTTGTAAATGTCTTGTTATTAAATCCTATTTTGAAATTAATACAACAGCGTTTGATATTATTATATTTTTTTTGCCATTTTGAGTAGTTTTGTTTGTGAAATTTAACTTTGACCATGGATGACCTTGATCATGACCCAGTGACCTACTTTTAATATTTTAAGTTACAGCCTTCAAATTTGTACCACTGATAGTTTTGTGTGGCATTGAATTTGACCTTGGATGACCATGACCCATTGACCTAATTTTGTATTTTTTTTAGCAAATTCCTCTTACTTTGGCCCAAAGTATTGCATGATGTTTGGAATTGAAATGATCTTGCTGTATTTCTTTATAGATTATGTATTCAGTATGAATAACTGCAATATAGTAACTTGTACAGGCAATCAAGGTAATGTTTCTCAGGTGAGAGACTTCATGGCCATCATGGCGCTCTTGTTACATGATATCTGCCTATCTGGTTTCTGAAAGAAAATGCATTGAAAATAACTTTTTTTTCTTTTTTTTTTCATTATAATTTTTGAAGCATATACCCATGATTTCTAGAAAAGTATGGTTGTTGGCTTGCATAATACTTTCAGTACTTACATATAAAGTCTATTGAATATTCTTTTGAAAATGAAGGAAGGTCATTTTACTCAAAGTAAAAAAACAACAACCACAAATGTTTAACCTTGACCATTAAAGGTCCAACCTTAACAGGTCCATGCACCTTGATGAGCTCTACCTACCAGGTGACCCTGACCTTCATATGACCTTAACCCCCAAGGTCTAAGGCCCCCGCGGGGGCAAAGGCGTTCATTAGAACGTAGCTGTATATTTTTTTTTTTTATTTTACCTTTTTCCCCCCAGTTGGACTTTGTGCTGCTTCACAGCAATATATCAAGCCATAGAGGAGTGGCATGACACACCACCTAGTCACATTAACCTGACACTATGCCAACCTATCCCGGAACTACTTTTATAAGCTGAGTGCTAAGCACTAGGAAGATATAACGGTGTCATTTTTATGCTCACTGAAGGTGATGCATTTAGTCACCGCTTTGTCCGTCACACTTTCCTTGTCCGGACTATTTCTCAGGAACTAACGGCTTGAATTCAACGAAACTTTAGGGAA
>CM037786.1:30377010-30427010 GCA_021229015.1 Solen grandis
CACATACACACAGATTCAAAAGACTCGATGATCAAGAAAAGGAAGTACTTATGAAAAAGAAATGCAATTTACATTTTAAATCAATATTGATTTTTGACCTGACCAGAATATAGGTTCCTCATTGATTTCGCTAGTGCATATGTCCATATCTTAGTAAATATTTTTTTTTGTAAATCATAACGTTATTTAAACCTGAAAGCAATGTTTAGATAGGATGCAGTGTGTGTTAATTTTACAAGCGGACTTAAAACAAAACCGTGGGCCAAATTATATAGATCTATAGAAGTAATATAGAAACCTTTTTTAAATTAAATATTGTTAATAAATTATGCATACATTCATTTATTCATTTACACAGTTTGCGTTCTTCATAATCAACCTCAACGTGCCATGTGTGTTAGCCTAAATTCTGGTCATATAGACAGAGATGACTTATCTTGGCCACCATAAAATATCAATCCTGAGGATCCGTCAACTGATAAGATCTGCTTCTGACAGCTTCGTGCTTCCGGACATTTCCCCCCTTTTTATTATAATTTGCGCGAAAGAGGGCAAATAATATTGATCGTATGGTTACATTGGGTGATCTAAAATCTTAAAATTTGGTAAGTAAATTTGTTTTCTTCTGAGATTTAATACCATCGATAATTCGGGAATAAAAACACAAATTATATCAAAATCTACTCATCACACCAACACGACTAGGTACGAATTCCAGCAACAATACATACGCTTGTAATACTTAAGATTTTAAGTAAGGTAGGAATATTTTTTTCAAAATATAAATACACATGAAATAATATATACACATGAAATAATATAAGTTGAAATATATAGTTAACTAATTAAATGACAACCGTATTTGTTTAGAAATTAAATATTTTTATGTATGTTTATATCAGGGATGAAAGAGTATTACTTATTGCTAAGTAGTATAAGAACCCAATTATCTCTGCAGTGCAGTGCAAACCAATGCATGGACATGTAAATTATACTGATATGTGTTTATTAAATTATAAGATCCATATTTGCTCTATCATTATAATAGATACAAAGATTTCAACTTAAGTGACTTAAAAAAAACACACTTATTTACAATCTAGCTTAAGACTCAAAATACCACCCTTCTGAAAATTAATGTGGTAAAATGTTGGACCATTTATTTATTTAGATTATTTACGTTCAGTTTTGTTTTTATTTGTGGGGGCCCTGATGATTTCGTTTAATTAAAATTGGTAAACTGTATATAATCAAGATTTTTTAATCCAATTTTTGCAGGGTGATTTACAAACCATAGATTTTTTCAAATAAACATAATCTGATGATACAAAATCCAAATATCTTTCTGCTAAAAAATATAATACAAAATTTTATTCAACTTATTTTCGCTCTGCCACTCTGGCGAAAGCGTCCACGTATACGGTCACGTGATCTTTCCTTTCAGATTGACACTTCCGTCTAATTTCATTCACCGTTAAAGCCGCTGTAAGCGAGCAGCGTTTACAGTATTACAGGCGTGTCAAACAAAAAAGAAACCTGAGTTATTGAGTAAGAAAGCCATAATGGGAAGTAAGTATATATTTTATTTTCATTTATTGTCTGCAAACATATCACTCTTTGCAATAGTATCACTTACCGGTTTCAACACTTGCCACGTCGGCCATTACAATAGGAGTATAAATGGGTGGGGTGTTGTTGATTTTAAATGTCACTTGCTGTGTTTATTCTTCAAATTATATAAAAAAAACTTGATTTGCCCTTTTAGGATACAGAAAATGCAATTCTTTGTATGTTTTGAAATTTAACGCTTATAATTATTGTGAATTTTTATTCATTTTTGTGAAATATGTTTATGGTTTAACATATGGATTTCACGTGTAAAGAAAACAATTGATGTTACACGTAAACATATTGTCAAAACATAAGTGACAGTCGTCATTATTCCCGTTTCAATTACATGTAAGTGATATTATTTTATGCATAATAATTACTATAACTGATCTATGCTTGACATTCCACTTTGGTTGACATTTCATGAAATGATTTGTCAACTAAATTTGACCTGTTTTAATAAATATTTTGCATAAAGTGTATGCAAAATGTTAACCTAAACAGCTTCTTTTACAAATTTTCTTTCACATTATTAATAATTTTAGAATGATTAAAGACCATTTCATAGTTATTAAAAAGAAAATGACAGCATGCTGAAAAAGTATCTTGATATTTGTTTTCTATCTCATATTACAGTTTACTGATAAACTAATGATATATTCCGGTGATTTGACTTTATTTTGCCAAGCTTTTCTGGTTAAACCATATGGGAGTACTATACAACTATTCAAAAACCTTTGGAGACTTCAGCTGTTCAGCAAGTATATTCAATATGTTAAATGTAGGCAGTAAACGGATGAAGAAATGTCTTGTTGAATCACATATTTTCACCATTTAGAAATTTATAAGGAAGATGCACAGGCTTGCTGATTTTCGAAAGACTATTGCATAAAAGAAATTGAAACATTAAAATGCTTCAGTGGCTAACTGTATTACAAATTGTATGACTTACAGTCTGAAACAATTCAGACATTGTGCAGCTGCTTCTTTTTCAGTTATATATTTTCAAAGCATAAAGAGATTGGTATTTTTTTTTAAAAATAAATCATTTTAGGGAGTTTAGATTCGGAAAAGATGAATCATTGCCAGTTTTCTGGAGTGGAATGTAGCTTGTCGTTGCTAGCAAAATGTTTGAATTGAGAAAGTAAAACACGCATTTTAGGTCTACTGTTTGTTCGGTCTTTCCTGATTTTCATTCTGTGTTAATTAGAATTATCATTAGTTAATAATAGAGGTGTGGTGGTTTAAATTTTGCCAAGTTTTGAGATGTACAAATGAAGTGGAAAGTAATAGTATCCTTCCCTTCAGATTTTTTAATGCATTAAGAGTTAAAATGACTTAAAAGAAAAAAATCATTGATATGCATCTATGCTTACTAATTTTCACATAACTTTTAAGACTAAACTTTTCACACTTCCAAACTTAATCTTAGTTGCTTTTACTTTTGATAAAATTACTATGAGTTTCTCTTGTTTTTCAGTTAAGTTCTTGGAGTTTATACGGCCATTTTGTGCTGTGCTACCTGAGATAGCTAAACCAGACCGAAAGGTATGTTCATTGTAAACATTTCATTTTCATTGGTCAATTCCTATGAAATTTTCATGCACCTTTCATTGTAAAACAACATGCTTATATGTTTTAAGTAAATAATTACTAGAGACTTTACTTGCTAGTTAGATGCTATTGTCTAGATATCTTTATAATTTGATATTTATTAACCTGATATTTATCTTCCAGATTCAATTTAGAGAGAAAGTATTATGGACAGCTATAACTCTCTTCATTTTCCTGGTGTGCTGTCAGATACCATTGTTTGGTATCATGTCCTCAGACTCAGCAGATCCATTCTACTGGCAGAGAGTTATCCTCGCTTCCAGTAGAGGTAATGTTTCTTGAAATAGCTTTTCTTTCTTAATCATTATAATCATCATTGTTAAAAGACAGTGCTCATGGAAATCCTTCCTACACCAAAGTTTTTCATGTGTTGATCAGGGTATCTTTTTACATGTTTAGACAGGATAGGAAAGGTAACCTATATATATATTAAGTTGGTATAATGATATTTACAGCTAAAAATCTTGTCAATTGTTATTAACAAAATGAAGCCCAATAGTGTTAATGCATCTATAAAATCTAATATGTACCTTTAAAGAATACAAATTAATAAAATGTTTTCAATTTTAATCTCTCCAGGTACATTGATGGAGCTGGGTATTTCGCCTATCGTGACGTCTGGCCTCATCATGCAGCTCTTGGCTGGAGCAAAAATCATTGAAGTTGGTGACACCCCAAAGGACAGGGCCCTCTTTAACGGTGCTCAGAAATGTATGTATATAAAATATTTTTTTCTAGAAAAAAAATCAAAAGTAAAAAAAAAAAGAATATCTTGATTAATGTATCGATACTTGAATCTTTTCTTTGAAAGTGTGTGTTAGAATTTTCTACAATTTACAGCAGCTGATTTGAACACAGACTACGCAAGCTAATTTGCAAGTTAATGTTTTGTGTGATATAGTTTTTAATGTCCTCTTTATATATAAGACAGCTTTGGTATGAGTTAGTACAACTCTTAGAAAATGTATTAAAAACAGTAAAGCATAAAAGAACATTCTGTATTTCAGTATTCGGTATGGTGATCACAGTGGGCCAGGCCATTGTGTATGTAATGACTGGCATGTACGGTGACCCGTCAGAGGTCGGCGCTGGTGTCTGTCTTCTCATCATCATCCAGGTAAGTCTACAGTCTAAAGCTAAGGCAGCTGGTTGTTTTAACTTCATTTCTGTAGAAGAAATTGAATTTTAAAAATAGGTGAATGATATCAGCTTAAATGATTGTCTGACAGTATGAATTGCAATAATGATGTAACTTATTGTATTCAGTGATCCTTTGGGATGATGAAATGACATGTAATGGTTAAGGAACTTTAAGAATAACTGGTTATGTATATTATCAATGTAATTTCAATGGTACAAGATATTTTAGAATATATGTATGATCAATGTTATTTGTGTTTTCAATGATAAAGGAAATTTTAGAATATATATGTATGATCAATGTAATATTTGTTTTCTCATGTCAGCGGTATAAGAGATATAAGTATTTACAAATGAGAAGAATCAGAGGTTTTTGTGATGACCATATAATATATTGTCATTTTGTATAACATGGCTGATCATCTATTACAGCTGTTTGTGGCAGGCCTGATTGTTCTGTTGCTGGACGAACTGCTACAGAAGGGCTACGGTCTGGGATCTGGTATCTCTCTCTTCATTGCCACCAACATCTGTGAAACAATTGTCTGGAAGGCCTTCAGTCCAGCAACAGTCAATACTGGCAGAGGTGAGCCATTGTACCTGAGTACTGTTGAAAATAACTGAAATTAGTTTGTCTTAAATACTTGTAATTATAATTTTCAAGCTTGTGAAAGGCTTTGTTCAAAGTCTTAAGTATGGATCTGTTTTCATTGTTTTACACAGTGATCTCCCTTGCATACTTTCTACAAATAAGATTGTTCAGCATCCTTGACATTCGAAGTAAGCTATTTTTGTGTCACCTGCTGTAAGCAGAGGTGACACATAGGGATCACTTTTCCATGTCTGTCAGTCACACTTTTTTAGTCACACTTCAGCAAGTGAAACATGTGTTCCAAAGAACACTCTTATTAGAAATGTATTTGTTAATTTCCTCCATTTTAAAGATAGTATATACATGCAATTATATAGCAAAAATAACAGAATTCTATTTTGTAATAGCAAATCTTGTAGTGAATGACTATTAATCATGTGTATATGTTTACCCTCTGTCTAGGTACCGAGTTTGAAGGAGCCATTATTGCCTTGTTCCACTTGCTGGCCACAAAGACCGACAAAGTGCGTGGTCTGCGAGAGGCTTTCTACAGACAGAACCTGCCCAACTTGATGAACCTGCTGGCCACCGTGTTCGTGTTCGGGGTGGTCATATACTTCCAGGTGAGCTCACTGCCTCTGTCTCAATTGGGAATTTAAGCTGTTATGTTTGTTTCAAGAAGAAGGTCCTTTCCGAATTTCTCATAATTCAAAATCAATCATTATTCTTTGAAGGTAAAAATGAAATAACATGAAAATTTGTGGGGAAATGAAGTCCCAGTTGATAGTTGATAGTAAAACTTTTTTTTAATCTTTATTTTATCAAATGACATTTACTCCAGAAAGTTTAAAGTATGTTCTACCCATGATCAAACATTTATATAAACATTATAAACCTGTCAATAATGAGAGTTAACTGACTATGTTCCAGGGTTTCCGTGTGGATCTGCCAATCAAGTCAGCTCGTTACCGTGGCCAGTACAGCTCCTATCCCATCAAGCTCTTCTACACCTCAAATATACCTATCATCTTACAGAGCGCCCTCGTCTCAAACTTGTATGTTATCTCACAGGTATGTTTACATGTTTTACATTTCCTTTTCATTTGTGTCTCATTTTGGGATATTACATATAACTTATGGCCATACTGGTAATGGTTGAAGTCGCAACTTGTTATGTTTATTCATGTTGCAGAGGGCCCATTAGACAAGTTTTCAAAAAGAAAGGAAGCCAAAAACTGTTAAATTACTGTCTGAATTTATTCGAATTTGTGATTTGATTTAATAGCCCTGGCTTGTTACAATAATTAAACCGTAAATGTTATAAGAATCAAATTTTCTATCTTAAGTCTGAATCTTGATGACTGATATGTTGAATAATAACAGTTTGTAATTTGAGAAACATATAAATAATATAGAATATATTGATGAATGTAATATTTTGAAAAATACTTAATATTCAATACATGTATTGGAAAAGGTAAGGTATTAAACACAGCCATTTAATGGTTTCTTCATATATTTTTTTCCAGATGTTAGCCACAAAATTCCAAGGAAATTTCTTCATCAACTTGTTAGGAGTATGGGCTGTGAGTATTCTTGTTTTATTTTTAGATGTAATGATCTGTATATGAAATCTATTTACATGTGTGTGCCTAACGGTTTTGCAAATACCTCCCTGAAAAAGGGGTTTATTATTAGAAATATCTGGATAATAAATAACACATCTTGTTTTAAGCTTTTTCTCTGAAATTGAATTTCAAGGACACCCATGATCCAGTGGCTGGATCCCACCTGGAAACAAGAATTGTCAAGACATTCCATTGGGCAAAGTAGTTGGAAGTGTCAAGAGGGATTAGTCTTAGTTGTATAACTAGTTTACCAATCAGCATAAAATAAAGTTATTTAAAATTGAGATAGCTTGCTAAACATACAACATGCAAGCCCAATGGGCCTGGTAGTGACCAGCTAACATTACATTTATATCACCATATTAGGAAATCACTTGCATAAACCTGGCCTATATCACTATATGATGTTTTCCATGTGCAGGATGTAAGTGGAGGTGGCCCAGCCCGATCCTACCCTGTCGGTGGTCTGTGTTACTACCTCTCCCCACCGGAGACGCTGGGACACGTGGCAGAGGATCCTATCCATGCTTTGCTCTATATCATCTTCATGTTGGGATCATGTGCATTCTTCTCTAAAACCTGGATTGAAGTGTCAGGATCTAGTGCTAAAGATGTAAGTTTTGTATTTTTACAGTTTTTGTTAAGCTCATTTTTTTCTTTCTGACATTATGGAATCTGCTTATACATAGAATTAAATAAATGCTTAAAATGTTATCAACATAAATTCATTTTGCAGGCATATGTTAATTGTTGAGATTCATATTGGGACTGAGGAGACTAAATCACTCATAAGTTAATGAAAATTTTGTCTTAAGATATTTGATTTATATACGAAATGCATTTTAAAATTTCTTCATTTTTATGAAACTGACTTATGACTTTAAATATGAAGAAGAAAAACCCTGTGTTAAGGACCTTGTTCCAAAACTATTGTAACTACTTTTATATAAAGGACCATAGTTCTGTGCCATGTCCTTGATATACTTTCCAAAATATGTTGTGGTATTTTATCTTTGTTCACTCCTTTTAAGGTAACAAAAGTTCAAATGCTTTTAGAAAGAAAAAAAATCCTGAATTGCTCACAACAGTCCAGATTATTCTTCATAGTTGATATTCCCTCATAAATTGTATATTGTGAACTGTATTATTGTTTTACTGTCCTGCTAACTGTATGTTTGTTTGTGTGTGCAGGTAGCGAAGCAGCTTAAAGACCAGCAGATGGTGATGAGAGGTCACCGAGACACATCGATGATCAAGGAGCTGAACCGCTACATCCCTACTGCTGCTGCCTTCGGTGGTCTATGTATCGGAGCCCTCTCTGTCATGGCCGACTTCATGGGTATGTAGCATTGATGAAATCTGCTAAACTCCAAACTTTATATATAGCCTTATTTTATTTTTACCTTTCTTAAGCTATATAATGGGTGGTTAAATACTATTAAGCTATTAATTAGGGTTAAGCTATTTGGTTAAATACTGTACTCCTTTTTTCTATGTCTTTAGAAAATTTGAATGATTAACCCTGCTTCATATAGAAACATTTCGACCCATAGGCGTACAATATTGTAGCTCAGTTTCTACATTATCTGTCATCTGTTGCAAAGAAAAATCCATTATTTCAAAAACAATTTAAATATCAGTCAATCAATGTCCTTGAAATCAAAAACATTTTCAATACAGCATGAATATTCATGAAAAAAAGGGTTTAGGGCTCCTTGGTCTAATGGTAACATACTGGACTGTATATCCGAAGGTTATAAGTTTGAACCCTGTTTGAGGCTAGTAATGACCTCCCCAGGTCTAACCCAGGAACTTTCTAGAGGGATTAGTATAATTTGAAAGAACTTGCTTCTCAATCGATTTAATGATTACAAGTCTAAACTAAAGTCATGTATTTGAAGTCTCAAACAATGAAAATGTTCATACAGCATGTTTACATTAATTTTGCTTTCAAACACATAACTACTTAAATATATTAACTCATAGACAGTATTAGTTGATTAAACTTAAAATTTTACCACTTTTTTTAACTCAAACTTTCAACATTACTCATTCTGTATATAAAAAAAATTCTGTGACAGTGTATTGGCCAAAATGAATGAATTAAAGAGTATAAATTTTGATAATTTTATTTTTCAGGCGCTATTGGAAGTGGAACTGGTATACTGCTAGCCGTCACAATTATCTACCAATATTTCGAGATCTTTGTAAAAGAACAGAGTGAAATGGGAGGCATGAGCACGCTCCTGTTCTAGAGATGACAGTGTTCATGTTGTGAGAGACAGCTTTGCCAGTGTACATAAGACAAATGTGTATGAAAGGGAAGAATGGACTAGGTGTAGTTGTGTTTTTATATTGGTTTGAAGGATATATCGATATGTCTTAAACAGTGTTCTGTTACTCTTGGGAGTTCATTTCACATCATTGTTGAAACACAGAATCTGATTTTGCTCAATTTGAAGCATTTTTCGGGAAATATTATTAAAAACTAACCTAAATGCATTTCACATTTATGTGATGATTGTAACAATTGTCCTTCGTCAGAAAGAGTTTTTTGTAATTTCTGTGACTTTTGTCTCGAAAAAAAACCTAAGTTTAGCATGTATGAAATATTTGTGAAAGAAAGTTCTATCCAATCAAAGCTACATATACTCTCACAAATCTATTCCAATTACTGCCAGACTTACTACACGCTCTCACACGAGTTTTAACATTAGAGTAATCATGTCATATAGACTGTATTCGACACGCATGTCGTTATGACACATGCCTAGGTGTAGGAGAACACTGTGTAGATGTAGGACAGTTGGTGGAGGGCTCAGAATCCTGTCTACATAAAGATAATGAGCTGTCCATAGGGAATGGCAACTACGTAGACTGCATTTTTAGTCGGAGCTGAAGGAATTGAGACGCTTGTGCAGATGCTGTCATTTAAATAATGGTCTCATCTTAGTTCATATTTAATTCAAGGGGCGGGGGGGGAACTCCGAAGTTAGGATTGTAAACAACTTGGAACAAACAAAAAAAAAAAAGAGAAATGAAATTACAATGAGTGTTAGTGCTACATGTCAGTCCATGTTTGAAGAAAACATTCCAAAAGAAGCTTTAATTTGAAACAAAAATGTTCCTGGTCTATGGAGAACTGAGGCATATATATATGCAATTTGTAAATTGCTGAGTTAATGCTCATTCATAGCATTGAGAAAAAGAAGTTTTGTCAGATATGTACAGGTTATTTGTAACTTATTTCTTTTATATTTTATGTCTGAACTACACTTTTACGAGGTAGTGACTTGGTGAATTACGATAGTATATTTAAGTTCCATTGACATTATATATCATAAGTTCACTACCATTTGATGACTCATTTCTTCCCATGCTGTTTCCAATCAACCTCATGGTGACTTGGCTGCCAGGCAAGTTTCCAGATATTTAGGAATCTGTTGCAGATGATGTGAATATTTCTCGATTGACAATAGGAGAAATATCAGTATTCAGATAGTCATTTTTAAAGTCAAAGGTGTTATTTTTTAGTAAAAAGATGGAAATATGTATTGTAAAAATAACTCGGTTACTGTGTTGAAAGAAAACTTAGTAACTTAAATAAAATGTTTACACCAACATGTTTTGTTTGTTCTCTTTGTACCTTTGAAAGATAACTGTGGATTTGGAATGAGACGCGCAATACTGTTTTAAGCTGTTCCCGGAGTCAAAGGTTTGAGCGTTCGTAGGTTCTTTTTATGATGTGTATAGAACCAAATAAATCTTCAATGCGTTTTCCTTATGTCTCGAAATTACTTCTGTAATACTTTCCATACAAAATTTACCATACAGAACACACCAAAAGATGATGAAAATATCTAAAATCACAATTTCCAGATTTCCAAAAAAAATAATTCTGAAATATAAAGTCAACATTGTGCATATGATTTTCATTTTCATTCACACAGAAATTTCAATTTTTTAAAATGTTGAGTTGTACTTCCAATGTAAGATGTGACTTGTCATTAAAAAAATGATCTTGACCCGCTTGGTCTCGTGAATGACTCTCAACAATTGAGATAATTTACCATGCTCATCACGTGTACCTATGCTATACACGTGAACATCGTTGTTTGACCTTGAGACGGCTTCAAAGCCGACTAATATTTTTAACTTTGTAAGCGAACAGTTGCATACGGTTCAGCAAATTGGCGTGCGTTCAATATGACGAACCGTATGCAACAGTACGCTTACAGTCAGTTATGAAACGATCTGTCATAAACCACCATGTTGACGTATATCCATGTACAGCATAAGGAGCACGTGAACAGCATGCTGTATGGTCCTAAAAACTCCATAGCTGACTAAGCGACCGGTTGCATACGGTTTGTCATACTGAACGCACGCCATGCAATTGTTTCCGAAGTATTCATCAGGGTCTTGTCCGGAAATGCCGACATACACACTGTCGGGCAACAATAAATGTACATATGGCAGCAGAAAAAAAACACCATCATCTCGTTTTCTTAAAACTTAGTGGGGGAGATATGCAGAACACTCCAATATATACATCAAGGCCCGAATGGTTTCCTGTTTGGGGTGTCTCGTAATTTAATATATACTACTCAAAGTTTGCTAAGCACCATCAGCTATTTTCCTGTAGCGTTGCATGCTTAGACAATCGACTTTAAAGGCATGCTACATTAAATTTTACATTAAAACAAATCTTGCTTTTATGCAGAAGTATTGTTTATGTACCAAACTTACTACCAGTTACAAGAAATAAGCCTTTCGGATCCTAAATACTGGGAATTAATCATAATTTGAAAGAGCGAATTTTGAGAAAACACCTTAAAATTTAAAGTCAGCTAAATTCAGAACTTTGATCTTCAAATATTTCTGTTTTCTAAATCGAATACTTTTAAGGATATTTGTGACGATGTTGGCCTGTTCATGGTCATTTTTTCTGTATTGATCACAAGATTTAACTTCCATTTATAAAATGCCATTTCTTGCACACACAAAAACACACACACACTTTTGTGAATTTTGCAAGTAATGACAGGAATTGGCTATATCGTTGTAACTCATTTTTGAGTCTCTTTTCTATCATTTTGACAAAAACTATGCGTAAAATTGATTGTCAGCTAAAGCTTTCCTTTCAGGTACATAGCATTACATTCAGCATGTGTTTTCATGTGACTCTATGGGACAATAACGGGTGGTGCTTAGCAAACTTTGAGTAGTATAGTTTTAACAGGGTTGCTTGGAACCACTCTCCTACACATCGATGTACATTACATTCATGTTATGTGAGGAACGAACGACAACTCTGCTTGGATATTGGCTTTGAACGCTGTTCAGTAAGGGAGAAAGGCCAAAAACTGTCCAATATTTCAAAGAAAAGACACATGAAATATTAGATAATTTTAGGTGTTTCTCACACATATCATTTTAACATTGTTATAATGCTTGACATCACAAAATAAACCAAACTCCACACAGTGATCTCCCTTGCAAGAAACTTCACACAGTGATCTCTCCCTTGCAAGAAACTCCACACAGCGATCTCTCTTGCAAGAAAAAAAAAAAATCACTGTCGTCACAAATGTCACGTAATGATTGTAAACTAACAAAATGGCGTCTCCGTTTGCTGTCACAACAAACATATTTTTTAAAATGATTTATTTTTTTACCACGAGGCGATATTTGATGTTTATTTAAGAAAACATACTTAGACATTCGCATTATTATTATGAATTATTTTGGAAAAAAGCTTAATTCTCTTAATTTTTACTTGTGGTGGCAGTGGTTTTCTACAACTTTAAGGGGAGGTAACTACTGCGTGGAGTTTTCCATACTCCGCCGCAGTAGTTACCTCCCATTACAGTTGTCGATAACCACTGCCATCACAAGAAGATTCGGCTGATATAGACCGGATTTACTTTTTTCACGTTTGACTTCAGTTTTGGATATATCATATCAGTTTCGTTACATTCCACAAAAATAACATTCATGATTATGAGAAAAGTAAAAAAAATCAAATCAAATAACATTAATTTATAAAATTATGGGTGTTGGTCACATGGTTTCCTCTATCTATGGAACAGAATTCGGGCAAAAAATACATTTTGCCTTTTGACATGTTTATTGCTTCATTTGTCTAAGTGACTAGCATCATTTTGACTAGTACAATACGGTGTAATCGTCGTCTGCGTTATTTGTTTGTTTTTTTTTTACATTTAACATTCATTACTCATTCACATCATAATTAACTACTGAAAATACATCTGCTTTTATTTCCATTTCATCACCGTATAGCACTGTGTATAGCTGGACAGTCCAGTTTCGTATTAAAATGGAATTTATTTCGTCGGTTTAACGAATCGATGAATGACACGTGTAGCTAAGCAAAATAACACATGTACGCAAGCAGAATGACAAATGTCAAAATGTGCACCTAGCATCATGACGTTGGAGGGCGCTCTGCCGGTTTGACTTGGAGCGAGTTCAGTTTAGCTACTAGAGTTAACTAGAGTTACCAGAGTTGCAAATAAAACGTGCGGGGTTTTACCATACGAACTCTGTAGGGTTACGCGAGTTCAACCCAGAGAGGTAGCTGGGTAGACTAGAAAGCAATATGGCGGACGGAAAGCATCTAGGCAAATTTATAGAAATTTATAAATATCTATGATATCCTGTCTTTAAATAAGCATGTAAGCTGGCAGCTACTTTATTAAAGCCTAAGCTCGAAAAAAGTCATAAATAAAAGATCTATTGTTTTAATCATATGTCTATTTATATATATAGTCACAAGGGGTAAGCCTCATACGTTCAGTTGATTGCTAACTAGAGTCTATTTATTACGTCATCAATACGAGTTTACTCGAGTAGTGTGTGTTTGTTGGGTTTAACGTCCCACCGACAGTATTTTTAAGTCATTTGGAGACGATGTTTACTTGAAATAGATATAGTGCTGCCACATTGCAGTATCATGCCGTGGACATGTGGCATTATACCACACCCAGTCACATTATCCTGACACCGGGCCAGCCAGTCCTGCATCCACCCTTAAATGGTGAGCGCCAAGCAAGGGAGCTTTAACAGTACCTTTTTTTTTTGCGACTTTGGTATGTTGCGACCAGGGATCGAACCCACGACCTCCCGCACCCGAGGCGGACGCTCTATAACTCGAGTAGAACTGTAGTTGTTCACCTGAACTCGCTGTCGGTAGTTCGGAGTAGTATATACAGAAATTTCGTCCTCCACAGAAAAGGTGGCGTGCCTATAATAATTCACTTTATACTACTGTTCGGGAAGAATCGGCAAAATGAAGTACGAAACTGTGGCTGTTTCCAAATTCGAAAAAGTTATTTCTTTTAAACAAATTGTTTGAAATTGAAAGTAGATCCACTGCTTAAAGACATAATTGCATTTTACATAATACTTTCCATTGCTTTTCTAATTGCAGGCCAAACATTTCAGATATAAATTATATGAGCTCAGGTTTACAAAGATGAATATTTAAAAATAATGAACGTCACGCAAAATTTTATATACGAGCACATCTCGTCGATCTACATACTGTTCGAATTTCGTAATTAAGTCCCAGAGTCACCGGGCCGTGGCCGAGCGGTTACAGTCGTGGACTACAAATCTCTCAGCCCCCCACCGCTGTGGGTTCGAATCCCGGTAGGGACTTCGGATTTTTCATGTGAGGCAGCCTTCCAGCTGGCTTGCGGTAGGTCGGTGGTTCTACCCGGGTACCTCTGTGTACTCGGGGTCTTCCTCCACCAGTAATTAGCTGGACATCGCAATATGATTGAAATACTATCGCAGCGACGGTAAACCCCAATACAACTACAACAACAACAACGGAATTGTGTCTGCTTTAATCTGAATCAGGCAAACGCCTTTAGTATTGCTGAACATACATTTTATTTTCAATTTTTTTAATAAATTATTGACAAGTTTTTAATACATATCACAAAAACGTCCCCAAGCTTGATTAGAACTCGCAACCTAGCTTTGCAGCCAGTGCCATAAAGTTCGTATTAATGTCACTATAAATCATGTAGAAAAATAATTTCACGATCTATATATTGAATAAGCGGGTTGTGAGTTCAAGCCCGGCGGCTACCTACCATGGTTTTGTATGCGAGATTTTTACGGAGGATATGAGTCTAGTACTGGTCCTTCCTAAGAGCAATAATAGGTTAGCTGCCCGCCTACTGCAACAATTACCTCCAAGCGTTGTCATTCGCCCCCATTACAATAACAAGAGGGTCGTGGGACAGGAATCTTGTCAAAACTGAAAAAAAATATACCAAATTTCCCTCAGATGCCCCTCAGAATGCATCTCCGTCCTCCTAGAAAAAATATTTCCCAAGGGGCTATGCCCTCCCCCCCCCCTCCCCCGCGTTATGATCATATTACTTTCCTAGAGTTCCGAGTATTCAGTTTCCTCCCCTGAGTAAAAACGAAACGCAGGATCTTGATTCTACGAATTAACTTCTCTTTGATTGAGGCAGTTTAGACAGTTTAACGTAAAACAAATGTCACATTGATAGTTGCTCAACAAAACATTAAAATATAACAGCATCAAATTTTGACACATGAAAGCCAAATCATTAACTAATGCAAGATACACAAGAGCATTAGTCAGTAGACAGCATTGATAAACGCACTTAACATAATACAGCATATCACTTGTCAGTATGGCAAAGGCAGAATGTCACATGTAAACATGGACTTGTAAGACGGTGAGATGCAATTTTTGCCCTAATTCTGTTCCATATCTATCATCACGTGACTTAGTTAAAGTAGCGTAGCGTGACGTAACCGGTGCGCAGAGTTTGGCAAACTCCGCCGCAGTAGTTACCCCCCCCCCCCCCCCCCCCCCCATTTGTCGATAACCACTGCCATCACAAGTAGATTTCGGCATATATAGACCGGATTTACTTTTTTCACTTTTGACTTTAGTTTTGAATATATCATATCAGTTTCGTTATATTTCACGAAAATAACATTTATGATTATGAGAATTTATAAAATTATGAGTGTTGGTCACATGATTTCAACTATCATCACGTGACATGTGTGGTGGCAGTGGTTAAAGTAGCGTAGCGTGACGTAACCGGTGCGCGGAGTTTGGGAGTTTTCTACAACTTTATGGGGAGGTAATTACTGCGTAGAGTTTTCTATACAACTTTAAGGGGAGGTAACTACTGCGTTTGAAAATAAGCATGATGATTTTGAATCCTCATTTTCCTGTTTTCTTTTGTTGAAGTATGGAAGATTATTTATGTAAATATTACAACACGCTTACTTCAGAATGATTTATATAA
The DNA here is from genome assembly GCA_021229015.1 of Solen grandis. Classification (NCBI taxonomy): domain Eukaryota; kingdom Metazoa; phylum Mollusca; class Bivalvia; order Adapedonta; family Solenidae; genus Solen; species Solen grandis. Next base: position 30,392,925 of record CM037786.1, read on the forward strand.
AATGACACGTGCTTGCATGTATGTATACTTTTCCATGATGCCTTATTGCATTTCTGTAAAACGGTTTTAAATGTCAAGTGTGTAATGCTAAATGTAATAAAATTTGCCAGTATGTTAAGACCCAGGTGCTAACTGACTGACTGACTGACTGTTTTGGGTTTACCGTCGCTTCGACAGTATTTCAGTCATATAGCGACGTCCAGCTAATTAAAGGAGGAGGAAGACCCCGAGTGCACGGAGGCATCCGGGTAGAACCACCGGCCTACCGCAAGCCAGCTGGAAGGCTTCCTCACATGAAAATCCGAATGACCCTGCCGGGATTCGAACCCACGCGGTGAGAGGCTGAGTGAGTGTTAAAGTTAGCGACTTTATCCCTCTCGGCCACGGAGTGATTTGAATGCAATTAAATTTTTAGATGTTCTATATAATGTCCTGGAATAACAAAGAATTACGTCACAAACATGGTAATCAGACAACATTCGGGGCTATATTTAGATATTTCTATTCTAAACATCTCGATCAAATAAATCAGTGAATACGTGTAAATGCTTAACTCGGCCATATTGTTGTTTACAATAGTCATTTGAAAAGGAGAAGAAAGATTTTATCTCCCATGTTCAGCATACGAAGATAGGGATTTCCCTCATGGAAGAAAACTCTATCTTCCATGTCACGTGATCAGCTTTCTTCCATGTCACGTAAATAAACAATGATGACTGTAAGTTACACATTTTATCAAGATACAAAACTAACTTGTTGTAATTAATAAATATACATGTATGTTTGAAAATATTATATATACCTAGTTAGTTATCCTTTTATTATCATTTACTACTACGAATGTGAAATAAGGCTTAATATTTGGGGGAATATTACGTACCGTTTCAACTAAGTTATTTTAAGCAAATGGTAATTCCCAGTTGAACGAACATCAGAATTTAGGTACATACTTGCGTGTGAACTTTAAAATGCCGATTTCTTTCATGTTGTTATTGTGTTAATTTGTTAAGCGGCAAGAAAAAAAGTGCAAAAAAAGAAAAGAAAAATGGAAGCGCGATATGTTTATTAAATCGATGCTGACGGTCTGTGGCAAGTAATAATCGTTCATGGGAGAAAATAAATCCATCATTCGTAAATTCATGAAGGATTGGGATATCTCACCCTCGGGATCAGAAATTTCAGGCAGGGACTCGGCAGAGCCTCGTCCCTGCCTGAAATTTCTGACCCTCGGGTAAGATATCCCTATCCTACATGAATACTCATGGTGGATTCTTATAATCTTTTTGATTGTATGCTAGTATGATATGTGCTCACTGCCGTCAAGTGAAACGTGTGTAGCAATCAAATAACATATCATACACACATGCTTCAATTATTTGATGTGCAATAAAAGAACATTCCCTCATCCAAAGTTCTAGCGCATGACATGGAGATTTATCAATTTCGAAAGTTGCGGTTATTATTCGTGGTAAAACTATATTTGTGATGACCATGGTGTGTCTTATCTCGCTATCAATATCATTTTCATTACTGTCATTTTTTTTCTTGACATGTATTATACTTAAAAATACAATAATATGTGTATATTATAGTGTATATTATACATGTATGCGTAAACTCCTCAATGCGGTCTTAATCTTTATTTTTATATATATATTGCCTTTAAAACTTTAAGTAAATATTATATATGCTATTTGAATTGATGCTATCATGATATGTTGTTTTTTTTATCCGTCGAATATTCTATTTACCAGTACATATGTACCAGGCTGTGGATTGTGTATGTGGAATCCTGTAATAACGACTCCGCTATAACAGTTGATAGAAATCTAAAGCAAAAGATATGCTAAATAAGTGACTGGTTTACATTCTACGTGATATTTATTTGGATTTGCGTGGTTATGAATCCTAAACATGAAAATAATATTTTGGCTCTACAATGTATTTTCATAAGAAAACATCGCATTATTAAGAATGTGTTGACATACGTACATGCATTAATTAACTTATCTGGTCAAATTTCATCAAAATGTATCTTCAAGTTTAGTATTTGAAATTTGCCTTCAGCATTTTCATATATTTTGTATATGTTTCACAGGTGCATATGACTCTTTTCTTACTTTGTGAACATGCAAAAAAAAAAAAAGTGAATCCACGAAAGTACATTTCATTTAATAAACACATTATTAAACGTATTGAACGAGAATGCCACGACGGCCTCACAACACTATTAACTCAAGCATTTCAACAGTGGGACCCATATAGGGTGTCAAATTATCGACAGTGACTCAAATTATTTGAAATATTCAGATATGCTCTTGTGGCCGTTTTAAGGTTTAATGGGCGTAATGACAGAACAGAACATATCTGTTATTAAGACTTATAAATACAAGTATATCGTCATTATATACATACATAATCAAAATAACAAATCAGCAGGTGGTATATATGACGTATCACTGGGGTTGTTTTATTTTTTTCGATTGAATCCGTTTTTGTTTTTTGTTTTTGTTTTTTTCCGAGAATGGCAGTGACACAACTCTTGTTTCACTTAAATGTCTTTCGTGTGTACATCTTTGGACACCACGATCAATTCCTTCCGTTACACTCCATTCATTAATGATTAATTCATGATGTATGGAGAGAAGCATAACCAGTGTCCGTGTGTTATCCAACAATTTGGAACATATAGCTTAACTCATATCCGTAATTTTGTCATCCCTTTCCGTATTTCTTTTCTTCCTCCATACTTGGTTGAACCAGATCAAGGAGTTCATGAAAAAAATGTAGGCAGTGACAATGCAAGCAGATTGCCGCTTTGTCCGAGCCGTGGAAAGTTTGTAGTTCCGGTTGGAATGAGGATCCGGGGGAACTCCCCCGCGATTTTTTTTTTAAATTTAAAGCTGTGAAATAATGTATTATTGTGAGATTTTTTGTTTTGTTGTTTTTTTTTTGTTTTTTTTTTTTGGGGGGGGGGGGGGGTCTACATTAATGTATGGTTTGGGAATTTTGGAAGGTGCACGCGCGCCGGGTGCGCCCTGCCCCTTTATTCTGCTAGTGCTTGGAGGTACAAAGCTGATTTTTGTTATGTAGGTGTGTAAGATGTTATTTTGGCTCAATTTCGCCAATCTTTTGCTGAGTTATGGACCTCGGATATCGTTTTCTAGATGCCTGCGATACATGTAGATTTTTGTTCTTTAAATTTACAGATCGAATTTTAAACCTATAACGTTTCAATTACAGACCAATAATATAAAACAATCAACAAAATTTATACAACACATTTAAATATATAAAACTATTATTTAAGAGTTTATACAATGCAAAACACAAACTAAAACAGCTGAGAGAGAACAAGAAACAATATTTAAACTGGAAACTTCTATTTCCTTTGTATCAACAGACAACCTCCGGTGTTAGGATATCAACAGCTTAATACTGCGGTGTTGCAGGACTGAAAGTAGACAGTCTCGAAATGACTGATAGACTGTCGGCGAGACGGTGGGTCGGTGCCTGAACTCGATGCACCCCGCCCCTTTAACGAAGTCCTAGATTCTGTGTATCTACTTGACTAAGCTATAGCCTCGCGTCTAGCATAACGCATACTTCGTGCTTAGCGATCCATAGTGCCGTGAGATGAATGATCGTGGTAGTTATACATATATATAAACTGTGTACAACACGGTGTCACTTTATAGGACAAGCCAAGGTAGGTACCCGTTTGTTTTAAATTCGTCTGTTAAATCTCAATTTAATGACAATTTAGTAAGTTTTGAATCTAACAGGATACACTTTATGCTTATTTTATGAACATTTTCCTCCTGAAATTTAACAGTATGAAATGCGTACATATGTACCGATTTCATTCTGTAAAGTTGATTAGATTTACATAAAATTATAAAACAAGTACATAAAACATTGACATTCATTCAGTGAAAATACAGGTACAAATGCTACATATTGTACATGTATGCTGTATTTTTTTTATCAATGCATATGGCATATGCTATGTCATCTTATTACTCATATACTATGTGTCTGTTTGAATTTACCTCATTCTATGTGTTAACACTCTAAAAATTGTAAATGTATTATATGTGTGGTTATTATGTCATTCACATGCAACAATAAAGTGGTATGTCTTGGCCCTTACAGACATTTTTTTCAACATAAACATTATGTAGCATATGTTACAAACATACACACGTATCGTATATCAATAAATGCATTTTGATCCGTGTCAGGTCAACTTGTCAAAAGCTAGAATAGTCCATTTATGTAATGAAATTGGTGTATCAGGATTTTGTATAGGTAAGTCCGCATACTTTTGCAGCGCGCGGCAAATTTCATTGAAATAGTTACATGTCTGAGGAATCGTTTTGTTTTTTGTTTTTTGTTTTTTTTAATATGATGCTCATATTTTAACACCCACCGCTCTAGAAGTAATGTTACTACCTTGTGTCTCGCTAGCGCTCGGTGGCCCGGAGGATTCGCAACAAGACGTTTCGACATCGTAACTACCACCGCTCCTGTACTATATAGATACAGTTTGCTTGTGCAATATATATATATATATATATATATATATATATAAACGACAAAAATCTTTGATATGTTTAATCACTATGCAATCTCATTAAAATCAGATCCAGTATGCTAACATCGTATAGAGGGTCGTCTCAGATTGACCTTTTGTAGAAGCCAATCAAATTGGCGGCTACAGAATCGTTCGGTATATCAGGGGGAAGTAACCGCATCATTCTCAAAATAGCGTATGAAAATGTCTAAGCGGCCGTGTAGCTCATTCGGTAGAGCATTCGTCCTGTAAGCAAAAGGCCCCGGGTTCGAGTCACGGTCAAGCTGCACATTTTTCTCACCCTGTGACAAATGTTTTACCGAAGTCAGTTAGAAACGCGCTATTTAATTGGTTTAAAATCGAGCACTAGTTACTTAAAAGGTCAATCTGACGTGACCCCTAATTCGATGTTGTCAGATCCTAATCGCGGATAGTAGAGGAGTGCAAACTGGGATAAGATTTTAATGAGATTGATCATTATGTGGCTTAAAATTTTAACATTCTAATGGAAGTGGGCAAAAGTATGTGTCGATTTAATGGGATCGTAGCGCAGATAATTGTAATGGCGAATAAATTTGTTTGAATTTTGTTTTATCAGTTAGGAAGACTTTGCTTCATGTCCCAGAGCTGAAAATATGCTTCGGTTTGTTGTTTTCATAATGGGCCAGGTCTGCTCACATCTGATCATATATTAACACATATAAATGTTCAAAATATTTCACCAAAACTGAATGAGTATAGCTCCAAGCTAGGAAACAGACATCCAACATGATGAATATTTATGGATTGGTTTCAACAGATCGGCATACTGACAAATTTTTACACTATTTTGACATTTTTTGTTTGTTCAGAGCAGGATTAATCAATACAATCAATATAATTAATCTCCCATGAATAAAGTGTGTAAAATCCTGACATGTTTACGTAATGTAAATGTAGATCTATATAGAGAGCTCATGGATTTATTACAACTGGCAGTGACAATTGTTGCTCATGTGAATATTGAAATTCTTTTGTGTATTAACAGGAAGGGTGGGACTATGGCCGCTGTCGCGTTTTCTGTTTCATTTATTTCGCTCGTCGGGTTTTCTATGACGTACGATTAGGGTCTTTATTGCCGACTCAGTGAAATGAGCATGATGCTGGGTCGGCAGATTGTTCAATGAGCATCATGCTCGACCAACGAGTATCATACTTTTTCAATGAGCATCATGCTGGGTCTGATGACGTACGATTATGGTCTTTATTGCCGACCCAGCATCATGTTCATTTCACTGAGCATGATGCTGGGTCGTCAATAAAGACCCTAATGGATAGTTCCCTGACCCTAACTTTTATTTGAATAAAAATTTTGGTTTTCCGCTGGTCAGTCGTGGTTACAAAATCTAACTGTAATCTATTGTTAAGATATGCTAATAGGTGGGTCATGGAACTATGCATTGTACGTTATATAAAAAAAATGAGCATCATGCTCGTAAGATGAGCATCATGCTGGGTCGTTGTTAAAACAAAGCTCGTTATATGAGCATCATGTCAGGTCGGCAGATTGTTCAGTGAGCATCATGCTAAAAACCTGAGCATCATGCTTAAAAACATCATCATCATGCTCGTAGATGAGCATCATGTTGGATCGGCAGATTGTTCACTGAACATCATGCTTAAAACCTGAGCACAATGCTTAAAATCATGATTATCATGCTAGTTAGATGAGTTATTATGCTTAAAAGCATGAGCATCATGCTCGTTACATGAGCATCATGCTGGGTCGGCAGTTTGTCCAGTGAGCATCATGCTTAAAAACATGAGCATCATGCTTGTTTAATGAACATCATGTTGGGTCGGCAGATTGGCCAATTAGCATCATGCTTAAAAATATGAGCATCATGCTCGTTTGATGATTTACCGCAGAAGGGGGAAGGGGCTTAGGAGACTCAAGCCCCAATCCCACCCCGGCTGACCTGATCATACAATCTTCTAAGTGACTGAAATTGCATTGATTGGGATAATGCTTGTGGTAATGTAAATACACCAGTGGAAATCCCCATTATGATCCCCTTACTGAAAAAAGTTAGCTTAATGACCAATCACCTGGGCCGACCCCTGCTTAAACTCCGCGCACCGGTTACGTCACGCTACGCTACTTTAACCACTGCCACCACAAGTCACGTGATGATAGTTGAAACCATGTGGCCAACACTCATAATTTTATAAATTAATATTATTTGATTTTATCTTTTATTTTTCTCATAATCACGAATGTTATTTTCGTGGAATATGACGAAACTGATATAAAATATTCAAAACTAAAGTCAAAAGTGAAAGAGTAAATCCGGCCTATATCAGCCGAAATCTACCTGTGAAGGCAGTGGTTATGACAACTGTAAGGGGAGGTAACTACTGCGGTGGAGTTTGACCCCTGCTGTGGGAGCATCCACTGTCACACTTTTCTCCTCTGTCACCTTGGCAACGTCATTGTGTCTGCTCTAATCTGAATCAGTCGAACGCTTGTGTGCATGTCACAGATATCAATTAATTCACTGATAGCGATTAGTATAAGTCGTATTTACTGTGCATATTATAGTAAAATTATTAAACGAGGATCAAATCAAACTCAATGTAACTCGTATATAAACTTTTGAACTGCGACCAAAAAGAAAAATCCTGACATTTATTATATGATTTTATGGACTGCTTTAGTGCGTTCTCTCTCTCTCTCTCTCTCTCTCTCTCTCAGGTGAAAATAAATAAATGTATTTAAAAAGAAAGGAATCATTTCACTACTCATGATGCTGGATCGGCAATAATGACCCAAATCGTACTTCATATTCATTGGACAATCTGCCGACCCAGCATGTTGCTCATCAAACGAGCATGATGCTCATTGGCCAATATGCTGACTCAGCATGATGCTCATCTAACTAGCATGGTGCTCATTTTTTAAAGCATGATGCTCAATTGACAATCTGTCGACCCAGCATTATTCTCATGTCTTTAAGCATGATGTCACTGGACAATCTGCAGACCCAACATGATGCTCATCTGACGAGCTTGATATTCAAGCCTGATCTTGGTCTGCTCTGTTTGCCAAGACGTCAAAACATGTCAAAATAAGATAAAACATTACAGATATGGGGATAAAATACCATAGAGAGAAAATATCAGGAAATTAGCTCATTCAACATTGTATTTTTTATCGATGTAGGTGAATGGAAGGCAATGTTATAAACAAAATGTTACATAGAAGTAGAAGGATTAACTAAAATCAAAGATTTCTTCAAATTTTGAGTGAAATTTACATCTATTTTCATTACTAATGAATCAACAAGCATGAGTTATCTGCCGACCCAGCATGGTGCTCAGTGAACAATCTTCCGACCAAACATGATGCTCATCTAACGAGCATGATGCTCAATGAACAATCTGCCGACCCAGCAGGATGCCCATGTAGCGAGCATGATGCTCGTTGAGCGAGCATGATGCTCATTGACCAATCCGCAGACCCTGCATCGTGCTTATTCAAGCGAGCATCATGCTCAAATGTTTTTGCGCGTGCGAACGGGTCTTTATTATGTTTAAGCTAGAGAAATAAAAATGCCGACCCAGCATGATGCTCCTTGATCAAGCATGATGCTCCTTGATCGAGCATGATGCTCGTTGAGCGAGCATGATGCTCATTGAACAATCTGCCGACCCAGCATCATGCTCAGTGAAATGAGCATGATGCTGTGTCGGCAATAAAGACCCTTATCGTACGCCATACAGATGAGGCAAAAACTGTTATCTATCTAAATTTTCACCATGTGACAGTGTCATATGTGGAATGTTGCTATTGAACTAATGCATAATTTGGTTGTTGCGCAAATACCCATTCACCGCAAGTGTAATGTACGTTACCCTCGCAAATCGCAAAAATGAACAAGGCATTTACAGGTTTTGAATCAATATTTTGATTTCATTCTATTTCTTTTTTATTTAGCCACGGTTATTAGTAAGATATTGAAAATAAAATCAGTATTTTTTATTCAGTCAATGCAGAATGAAACATTCAAGTTCGCGAAACTATAAAATATGACCGCTCGCGAGGACCAAAAGCATGGCGAAAACGGATTTTTTTTTTTGCGGCTTTCGATTTGTGGGTTGTTATCTATTTATCGAGTGAAGTTAAACAACTATGGGTCGTTTGCAATCAGGAATATAGATTTACATACATGTAATTGTGTCTTATATAATATCTATTATTCGTGTAAACAGTCAAATAAATGATTACAGTGGTTTAAAGACAAGATGTAGCGTTAGAGGATCCGCTAAGAGTATTTTTTAGCCTAATTTGACTTTTGTTGAAGAGATGTTAAATATCTGTGCCTCTCACTCCAGTTAATGTATTAGGTCTTATAGTCGTATCATATCAAATTATACCGGAGATAACTTTGGTGTGTTGCAGTTGAGGAATCGATTCACGATAAATTGGACGTACATCAGCACTGTGATTTTTCTATATGTAAAACTGTTGATTTACTGTGAAATCATTAATTTTCGTGGGACACTAATTTTAGTTGATTTCGTGAGTGATTTTATCCACGAATAATCTTGTTACTTATATAGACCACATGTTTTCTAGAACAAAGATCCGCGATTTAATGTCCCAAAGAAATTCCCATAGTTCACATTATCAACGAAATTTAATGTCAATGACAGTTACGGATTTTACAGTAAATCAACTCTCTATGACAGTAAATCGTTCAATTTTAGACTGAAAATGGGTAAGAAGGTCATATTTATCGTAACAAACCATGATGACTTAGATGGAAAGGGTAGGAAGACAGGATGGTATCTACCGGAAGTTGTCCACCCTTACAACGTATTTAAGGATGGTGGATATGACGTAACATTCGTCAGTCCAAAAGGCGGCAAGGCTCCGCTGGTAAGGGATGATTATTTACCTGACTTTTTTTTGCCATGATATATAATTGATGTATACGATTAGTGATTACATCATGTCCATTATGTAACGCTTAACACATACAAACATAATTTACGGCAACCCATGGATATTTCACTTTTAATAGGCATTAGGCATGTTAAATCTACCACTCCAGGAAATTGCTCTTGTATTCTGCAAAAAGATTCTACTCTACACACGAATATTAACGTTGATATTCATGTGTACACATTTTAAGAAGCAAGTCCCTGTGGGTCTTCCACTCGATATAAAAAAAAAAAAATTGGTTATCTATGATTTTTTTTTGTCACACCACCGACAAAGAGTATAATTATTTGGCTGAATCATTTTAAACAACTAGATTTAATGGAAAACAATAGGGGGGATCAATACACGTTGTGTTTAGATCAGCAATATTACCTTTGTGGTTTGTCTCCCCTATCCAGGACCCCGGCAGTGAGGAGGATTGCAAAGATGATGTTAAGTGTATTGAGTTTTTAAAGGACGCTGATCTGAAGAAAAAACTGGATACCACATTGTCTCCTTCAGATGTAAATCCAAGGTTAAAAGCCTTCTTTTTTCCTAAACTTTTGTATGAATGTTGCCTATGTAACCCCGGGTCACGCACATTATAATGGAATTATAAGTCCCCACCGGTGAAACAAGTTGAGGACTATAGGTTCCGTACGCCCGTCCGTCTGTTATTCCGTCCGTCCCGCTTTCGTGTCCGCTCTATAACTTGAACATTTATGGGTGGATTTCAATAAAACTTCACAGAAGTATTCCTCTTAGCCCAAGCCAAGGGTATGTCGCACGCATCAACAATATGCACCCTTGAAAGGTCAAGGTCACAGGAGTTGTTAGAAATTGTCTTTGGTGTTCATAGGCTACATCTTTGTGTCCGCTCTATAACTTCCATATTAATGAATGTATTTTCATAAAACTTTACAAAAGTGTTTGTCATAACACAAAGGTGTGTCGCGCGCATTAACCATATGCATCCTTGAAAGGTCAAGGTCACAGGAGTTGTTAGAAATTATCTTTGGTATTTATAGCCTACCCCTTTGTGTCAGCTCTATAACTTCCATAATAATTTATAAACTTTCATTAAACTTTACTGAAGTGGTTATTATACCCCCCGCACAACGAAGTTGTAAAGGGGGGTATACTGGATTCAGCTTGTCTGTCCGCCCGTCCGGCCGTCCGTCTGTCTGTCTTTTTCTTTTGTCCGGGCTGTAACTCAAAAAGTATAAAAGGCATCAAGATGAAACTTCATATGTGGATAGATCTCATTAAGGGGGAGTGCAGTGACCAAGAACCATAACTCTCTGTTGCGTAATTTTGGAGTTATTGCCCTTTGTAAAGTTTCATACTTAATTTTTGTCCGGGCCGTAACTCAAAAAGTATAAAAGATATCAAGATGAAACTTCATATGTAGATAGATCTCATTGAGGGGGCGTGCAGTGACCGAGAACCATAACTCTCTGTTGCGTAATTTTGGAGTTATTGCCCTTTGTAAATTTTCATACTTAATTTTTGTCCGGGCTGTAACTCAAAAAAATATAAAAGGCATCAAGATAAATTTTCATATATGGATAGATCTCATTGAGGGGGCGTGCAGTGATCAAGAACCATAACTCTCTGTTGCGTAATTTTGGAGTTATTGCCCTTTGTAAATTTTCATACTTAATTTTTGTCCGGGCCGTAACTCAAAAAATTTAAAAGATGTCAAGATGAAACTTCATATGTAGATAGATCTCATTGAGGGGGCGTGCAGTGACAATGAACCACAACTCTTTGTCGCGTAATTTTGGAGTTAGTGCCCTTTGTAAATTTTCATACTTAATTTTTGTCCGGCGTAACTAAAATTAAAAGATCAAGAAATTAAAAAAAAATCTGTGAAACGATGCGGGGTTATTTGCGCCATTACAATGGCAGTTTTAGTTATGACACAAAGATGTATCGTGCACATCAACCATATGCACTTTTGAAAGGTCAAGGTCACTGGAGTTGTTATAAATCGTCTTTGGTATTCAAAGGCTTCATTTTCTTGTCCACTCTATAACATCTATATCTATGTTTGGATTTTCAAAAAAACTTTACAGAATTCTTTGTTATGTCACAAAGATTTGTCACATGCATCAACCATATGCGCACTTAAACGGTTATGGTCACAGGATTTGTTAGAAATTGTCATTGGTATTCATAGGCTACATTTTCACGTCCGCTCTATAACTTCCATATATATGTTTGGATTTTCATGAAAATTTACAGAAGTATTGTCACACACAAGGGTGTGTCGCGCACATCAAATATAATAATGCATGGTTGAAAGGCGATGCAGTTCGGGGGTCACAACGCGTTTCCTTTATTAGGCATACATTTTTCATTAGGGGGGGGGGGGTCACCGGTGGGGATTCCTGACAGTATAGCTTACTATACTGACAGAGCCTTGTTCCTAGTGAAAATGGGTGTTGTTGTTTTTTCTCCCTGTTGTTTGATATATGATATCATTTTATATAAATATATACATACGTCTCATTTGATATACGTTACTTATAAAATAAGAAGATTTTATTTTGATCTTTTTTTATTGTGAATCCATTGTGACATTAATAGCGGCTTGTTCACAGATGTTCATTGACTGATTGATTTAATATCATGTGTATGTAATGTTACATGTATTACGTCTATCAATACCCATCTACATGGGCATGGTCACCAAATGTAACACATCCCTTGATTGTGAAAAAAGGGAGTTTTGCCATCAAAGTCTATAGTGTTACTAACGGTATAAAAGCTATATTTGAAATGTCAATTTCCGAGTGCCACAGGATTAAAATTTGATAAGGCCAAAATAAATAAATAAATAACGAAAGAAAGAAAGAAAGAAATAAACGGATTTTTTTACCCTAACTCAAAATAGAAGTCACCTACATTTGTGGCCAATCAGAAGCTCTGAAAATTCAAACTTGTCAGCGTTTTATTTCAATAGAACACCTTTCGAATTTCTATTTTACCCTGTACAAAATAGATCGATCTACATGTATTTGACAAAATCAAGTTTTTCACACATTTAATATCTATGACGTCCAAGACGGTCAGAATCTATCAAAGCTATCAGACAACAGAAGCATACGCTCGCTTCGGTCTTAATGTTTTGGTAGACTTATCCTATACGAAGACGACATGTAGCGAAAGTGTCAAGCGTCCAGTGTCGGTGATTTCCTTACAACATATTCAAGGCGTTCGGTTAAAAAACAGGAGTGTACTTTTTCATAACCGAAAATTTTATTCAATTTCCACGTAATAGGAAATCTTAGTATACACGTATCTGTTATATACCAATAAATTATAAACAAATCAGAAAAAAAAAAATCAAAGAAATATCAATAAATATCACTCTCATCGTCTAAAGAGGATTTATGGTGTATATTAGTTCTAGTAAGAAAAATACTATTGTCAAACAAAGTAAATGAACCTGTTTTTACAATAAAAAGTAGCAAATTATCATCGCACAGAGTGAAATTTGCTAGTGAGTCGTTTCAAATTCGAAATACTTCATATCTGAACCGTAAAATATATTGATACTTTGCCTAACACATACTTACAGTAAGTGGAAAACTCAATTTATAGAAATCATGTTCTGTGCAAATGGTGAGCACTTTTCCATAGTGTATTATTTATGCACATGTTTTATATATGGTTTAAACATATTTTTAAGCACGCATATATTCATGGTTATTGGTAACAAGGTTTACACTTAATATCGATTATATATTGAATTTAGTCCATTTTTTAATCATAAAAGCCGATATGGTGGTAGGGTAATCCAAATATCAATAACTTCTTTAAATGGCCGTAAATATTCTTACAATTTTATGTTTCTGTTTGTAAAATAACACAGATTCAGAACATATAGCAGTCTGTTAGGGTCTGGAAAAGTAATAATTTGACCTTAGACTATTAGACAACCTAAATCGGAAGTGCCCGAAGTGCAATTACGAAAAATAGCGTTATCCAATGCAATGTGACCTTCACGAGCCGAATTTATTTGTCAGAAATTGAGGACTTCACCAACATTAACGAGGGACAGTAGAAACAAGAAATATCTTATAAATAATGCTAGAAAACGTATTTGTCTCTTTGTCGCTAAATTTATGACATAAATTAATATACTAGCCAGTGAATAAATGCAATATAAGCGAAAAAAGTTCCGTCCCGGGGCACTTAGTTAAGCAGACTAGACTGTTACTATAAATAGCTTTTGTTACTTAAAAGGGACGAGTCCACTACCAAGGTTAACTCATAGGGATTTGGCACGAAAGGGAGGAGGAGGGGGAGGAGGGCGTAAAACTCACTATATATGATACTATTATATATAGTATGCCTCCCCCCTTTCGTGCCAATCCCCTTTGGGTTAACTGTGTTTTCTAAAGCTTCACGGCTGTTTACTTTTTTCAACTGGATTGGGGGAGGGGGTTATGTTTGAATTTTTAAAACTGGATGTTATTTTTTTAGCTCGACTATTCGAAGAATATGAGAGCTATTGTAGTCGCCCTGGCGTCGGCATTGGCGTTGCAGCTTTTGTTTAAAGTTTTGCGTGCAAGTTACTATCAACCTTATATCTCAGTAACTATTTATGGTACTGACTTGAAAGTTTATAAATATGTTCAGGGGCATCAGACAACCAAGGTAGATAACTCTTGACTGAATTTAATATGAATGATGGCCCCTTTTTAACTTAGAAATTTTGGTTTAAGTTTTGCATGCAATAGAAAAGTTGGTTAAGTTTTGCGTGCAAGCTACTATCTAGTTTGTATCTCAATAACCATTCATGGTATTGACTTGAAAGTTTATGAATATGTTAAGGGGCATCAGACAACCAAGGTAGATAACTCTTGATGGAATATATTACAAATTATGGCCCCATTTGAATATATTTACAAATTATGGCCCCTTTTTAACTTAGAAATTTTGGTTAAAGTTTTGCATGCAAGGTACTTTCATGCTTATATCTCAGAGTCCAGGAATGCGATTGATTTTTATCATCTGTTAAATGTTTAGGAGTATCATACTATCAAGGTAGATAAAACTTGATGGAATATATTAGAAATTATGACCCCCATTTAACTTCGAAGTTTGGTTTAATTTTTTGCATTCAAGCTACTATTCAGCTTATATCTCAGAAATTGCTTGTGGAATTGACTAGAAAGTTAAGGAATGTCTTCAGGGGCATCAGAAAACTAAGGAGGATAACTTTTGGATTGAATTTTATGCAAATTATGGCCCTTTTCTAACTTGGATTTTTGGTTAAAGTTTTGCATGCACAGTGTTATTGTGCTTATGTCTCAGTAGCTAGGCATGGGATTGATTTTAGACATCATAAAACTATTAAGGGGTATCAGACTATCAAGGTATATCATTTTTGACTATTATTATGTACAGGGTATGTGAAGGGCAAGAATTGGAATAGATTTCATTTGATTTACCAACAAGCATTTTGAATAGTCGAGCGTGCTGTCCTCTGACAGCTCTTGTTATGTTTACATAGGTAGATTAGGTAGATTAAATTGTTATTTGCCATTTGACAATCATGCAGAAAGATATGCACCCTGAAACCCCCATTTTATTATAGAATATCCTAATATAATTAATGAAAACCAATGAAAAGAGTGCTTTTGCGAACTCTTCTGTTGTTAACCAAGATTAGATTAGTCAAGAAATAGGTCAAAATCCATTTTATACAGCTTACGCCGGAAAAAAAAGTTTTCATTTCTACCTACAACTGTGAACGAGCTGCTTAAAGTTTTTTACATGTATTTGTTACTTACATGACAAACAGAAACAATATCTGGCTCGAATTCCACAAAAATAAAAAAAAAATTGACTTAGCGCTAAGTAAAACTTAGCATTCTAATAGAGACAATTGTTTTTATAGTGGTCAATGAATAATGAAATGATTTCTTGATTTTTTTTTTTTTTCAAATATAGCAAGAGATGATAAAAATTCTGTATAACGAATCCTTCAAATACAGGACTATATTGACATAAATTATTACCTTGATGAAAACAAAATGCGCGCCTTTAAGTCCTACATAACGCAGACTAAGGTAGATGGAACTGAGGCCTTTAGATTTATACTCAGTATTTCAACCTTTACCTTTTAGTGACTATGTCGCCTTGTTCTATGCGGGGGGTCACGGACCAATGTTCGATTTGCCAGGGGCCGAAAATGTTGCAGGTCTTGCTGCCAAAATCTATGAAAATGGCGGCGTTCTAGGAGCCGTGTGCCACGGAACTGTTGGTAATGTGTGTGTGTGTGTGTGTGTGTGTGTGATCAAAGAAGCTGTAAAACAGTGTATTTGAATATCTTAAAAAAAAGATAAAATTGAATATAAGTTTGTTATTGTTTGGTTTGATTTTATTTTTTGGTCAGTTTTGCTAAATTATGATTTTGATAGGGGAATTATGAAAGTTTTTAGATAGTATACATGTCAGTAGAGTTTCACTATAATATATTCATTTATGTCAGTGACATCTACCTGATACATGTATTATTTTTATTAGCTCACCTGAGCACAACATGCTCATGGTGAGCTTTTGTGATCGCCTTTTGTCCGGCGTCCGTCGTCTGTCCGTCCGTGCGTGCGTGCGTCTTGCGTCAACTTTTCCTTTAAACAACTTCTCCTCCTGGATGGATTTTGACCAAACTTCACAGGAATCATCCTTATCATGACTTCTATCAAAGTTGTTCAAATTATTTTGATTGGGTGAATAAGTAGGTCACAGGAGCTAAAAATAGATTTTTAAAATGCAATCTTAGAAAATCTTCTCCTGCAAAACTGTAATGCCTAGAGCTTTAATAATTGTTATGTAGAATTGTCTTATGAACATCTACAAAAGTTGTTCAGATCATGACCCTGGTGTCAAAATTGGCTCCGCCCCAGGGGTCATTTTATTTTTCATAGGTTTATATAGTGAAAAACTTTAAAAATCTTCTTCTATGAAACAATAAGGCCTAGAGCTAAGATATTTGGCGTGTAGCATTGTCTAGTGAATCTCTACAAAAGTTGTTCAAATTATGACCCTGGGTTAGAATTGGCCCTGCCCCGGGGGTCACTTGTTTTACATAGACTTATATAGGAAAAACTTTAAAAATCTTCTCCTATGAAACATAAGGGTAGAGCTAAGATATTTGGTATGTAGCATCATCTAATGGTTCATTACCAAGATTGTTCAAATCATAGCCCTATGGTGATAAATGACCCCGCACCAGGGGTTACTTGTTTTACATAGAGTTATATAGGAAAATCTTAAAAATCCATAAGGCCTAGAGCTTAGATAATTAGCTCACCTGAGCACAACGTGCTTTTATGATTGCCTTTTGTCCGGCGTCTGTCGTCCGTCCATCTGTCCGTGCGTGCGTGCGTCTTGCGTCAACTTTTTCCATTAAACAACATCTCCTAATCCGCTGAAAGGATTTTGACAAAATTTCACAGGAATCATCCTTATGATGTCCTCTAACAAAATTGTACAATTTATTATGATTGGTTGAAAAAGTAGGATCCACAAAGGCAAGATACAGTGGCTTGTTAGCAGCAAAGTGTTTCTCTTGCAGCTGTCTCAAGATGAAGATAGCATCTGTGGTGCCCTGGCCAGGCACAAAGCCAAACTGCATAGAGTCGATGTTCACCATCCTGCGAATGAAGGTGTCTAGAACACGCTCCATTAATTTCAAAGCTAGATCAGTAAGCTTAAAGGGAAAACCTTGTAGAAACCATATGGCATTGTACATGCAGCATTGTCTAGTGGATCATTACCAAAGTTTGTTTTTAATCATGGCCCTGTGTCAAAATTGGTCCCACTTTGAGTATGTTCATATTATAAACCATTGAAAGCAATATTTCTCAGGTGAGCGATTAAGGGCCATCATGGCCCTCTTGTTATATTTACGAGATGTTGTAAAGAAAATTTAATCTAAACACACATGTATGTAATACTCTGTTTTCCTTTTGAAAGGATTTTGTCCGATCAAGTTATCAGATGGAAAGTCCCTGGTCAAAGACCGAACTGTGACGTCATTCACAAACAAAGAAGAAGAATTCAGTAGAACTAGTAGAAGAGATGCCATTCTTACTGGAAACAAGGCTGAGGGAACTTGGTGCAAAATTCATTGGAAAGGAAAACTTTACATGCAATGTTCAGGTATAAATTTGCTCAAGAAAAATCATTGCTCCCAAATAGGTTCAAACCCACAAACTTTAGTCCTCGGGTGTGTATTTTACCTCCGACAACGGCGTCTGTATATAATTTTTATTCTTTTTTTTTTTTTTTAAATATATGCTACACCTTGGAATGGCGCTCGTATCAAACAAATAATGTAAGGTTAAGTTGATAAGAAATACAACATTTTTAGATTTTTGACAATGATGGTTGATTGTTAATGTAAAATTTAGATGATATCAGAATTAATTTCGTAAATAGGTGGAATATATTCTTCTATGTGACCTGCGAGATACAAATTGATGAGGTTTAAAGCAGTGGAGCGGTTATATCATATACGAATTGCTAATCGTGAAGCGTTTCATTCTTCGAAGTCGAAATATGCATTTGGTAAAGAGTCTCGCGGAGCAGGCATTTAACTATAACCGTCCTTAAATGAAATAATATAACCTACTACAGTACATATATTTAAAACGTTTTGACCGAAACAGGTCTCTGTATCAAAGAGAAGTGTTTTGATAGGCGTGTAAGCTTTAGATTAATCCAAGGTGGTCGATGTGCAAGTTCAAGCACTGCCAACACCAGACTGTGTGCGTGGTATGTTTTTAATATTTCAAATAGTTGCAGCATTGGAATATAAATTAATGAAATCTTTCAGTTGCTGTGAACAATAATAGTTTTAATGCGACTTGCACAGCAGAAGTAAACAAATTCTACAAAACCAACGAAATGGAAAAAAAACACAGCAGCTCACAGATCAAATTAAACTTGGGCTGTATAATATTTTAGCCGTTATTTGTGAGGCCATATTAACATTGAATCGGGTACGAATGACATCGAGAGCCCCACTTTATACTGCACACAGCCATGAAGTTGTCTTAGCCTAGGGACATGTACCATGCTTTTTATTTGTACCTTGTGCTGTATAAGTGAACATCTCGATTTATACGCACGCCAGTCTCCGAGCGTTCGGATAAACGCCGCACAACAAAAACATGAATGATAGATTGGATAACTCTGAAACATGAATAATAGGACCCGTGTAGTTAATATGGGGACACAAAACCGATTTCATTGCTTTGTAACACTCTTGAAACGTGGCTGCGAAACTAGTGGAGATTCCACCAGAAGAGCCAGTAGACGTATTTTCCCACTATAAGGTGTTCCCCAGAAATGTCACTATTTTAGTTTCAACCATTTTCGGTGGATTCACCAGAAATTCTCGGAAACTGTGCAATTTTATTTATTTTTAAACACAAATAAAACAACGTCTGAATGGTTACTGAATAACCGCGATGCTCTGTATACATAGTGATGTTTCGTAGCGGCGCCAAATCCAAAAACCAGCTCGTTCTTTTAGTAATATAGATTCTACAGATTCATTTGCAAATATATTTACAATGTCTTAGGTAGATATATCCTCAAGATTTTGAGCTGAGAAAACAGATGTCTGGACTTTTGGTCTCGACAACAAAACCTGTACTTAGGTATCATTTTCAATCTCCAAATCAAAGTTTGTTCAATAAGTATTTAACCCTTTGAATATTCATGTACAATTATACGATTTTTTTTTATTTGTTTAGCAGGCCGTGTAGATTTTGAGCTATAATAATGTATGAGCAATCAGAGAAGCACTGACCAGGCAGCTCTTTCCAGGAGATGTTTGATCTTGGTCTGCCCTGTTTACCAAAGCATTAAAATGAGTCTGTGAGTATATGTTATGGGTTTAGCACACAAACATGTTTTGTTTTGTTTTTTAGGTATGTGGCGACAACCTTGTCACTGGACAAAACCCGGCCTCGGCAACAGAATGCGGCGAAAAGATGGTGAAACTCCTCCAAAATAAAGGCAAATAAAGACGATCCTTTATAAAAGCGGGCGAAGCTCGCCCTACGGTATCGCTTCTGTTTGGATCAACATTTTTTTTAACCCAGTAAATAAACAAATATTTTTTTCACTGGGTAGTGATACCAACCCCAGTCCAACTATTTAATTCATACTTTCATAAGTTTGAATTGCAGTGATGCTGCCATTAGCGTTAGATATATAGGGATTTGGGTTTCCACATTGAAATTTCGATGGCAAATATTATAGTGTACTCTGAGATGAATGCTATTGTTATGCTGTATTCATATATAAAAAAGATTAATCATTTCACTATTTTTCTAACAAATTGTACATCCTGCACTGGGCCAGGGCACTGCCAGATTTGAAATAAATATATACATAAGAACAATTTTATATATACAGAAAAAATAGGATATAGAACCACATTGATGAATTTTGAGATATTCTAAGAGGTATTTTTTTTATTTCTGCTTGTTGTTGTCAGTGTTTTTGTTTTAAAAGCATGTACGTATTGTGACTGGAGACAGGACTATGCATGCCTATATTGATAGACACCAACAAACGACACGGGATTGTTAGTTTACAATATAATTGTTTTGAATTTAAATATAACTAGATGTCATTCGTCTAAACGAATGATAGGACTTTCTGCAACCTGTGTTAATGCAAAATGCAGGAGATAGAAGTTTCATGTAATGACTCACCTCTGGTAGTATTTCATGTTCATGCTGAACAATTGACATTATATTCCGCGAAAAATAAGCGTTTAGATATGAAGAAATAAAAAAATTAGCAGTAGTAGTAGTATGCTTATGACGTCATATGTCGTCACGACTCAAAATATATTAAGAAATTCTGCAGAACTGCAAACTGTGTAAGTTTCAACTTTCTATCTCATCCCGAAGTTTTTTAACTCTTAAATGAAGTTTTTGGTCCTATGTTCGAATCTTACTTCAGCCACAATACTTCGGTTTTTCGGAATTAAGGTTAGCTGACAAAATATTCACACCTTAGTTTCAAGTTGTACAATCTGTAAAGATTTGAAGAAAATATGATCATAAATGGCGGCTGTAGAGCGCGAACACCATTTTTCACTATTTTTAGCTGTGACGTCAGGTGACGTCATAGGGTGCTGAAAATGCTGTTGCTCAAAAGAGCATACTTTACTGCAATAACTCTGAAATTTTCATTATTCTGAACAACTGGCATCATGTCGAAATCATTGCCCAAAATTAAAATTAAGTGGTATGCTTATGACGTCCTCTGACGTCACGATTCAAAATATTTGTAGAAATGGTGTAGAACTGCAAAATGTGTAAGTTTCAACTTTTTATCTCATCCTGAAGCTCTTCAATGCTAATAAGGAATGTTTGGTCCTATGTTCGAATCTTACTTCATCCATAGAACTTCGGTTTTTCGGAATTTCGGTAAGCTGGCATGATATCTACACCTTAGTTTCAAGGTGTACCATCTGTGAAAATTTGAAATAAATCCGACCATAAATGACGGCTGTAGAGCGTGAACACAATTTTTCACTATATTTAGCTGTGACGTCATGTGACGTCATAGGCTGCTGATAATCATTGAAATAAAAAATTTCCTCACGTGACTAATTACCCCTAAAAATTTCATCGTCCCAGGACTATTGCAACATGTTAAACTAAGCATTTAGTTAGGAAGAAGAAAAGAATTATAATAATAAAAAAATGACGTCACGTGACGTCATATGACGTTTATTTTCACATAATTGTTAGACACCCAGAGACCTACTAACTGACAAAATTTCAACTTTCTTTCTCAAATAGGACAGTTTTTATAAGCATTTAAAAATTGACGTCCTTGGTTCGAATCTTGGATCCGCCATAGATGCTTGGACTTTTCAAATTTTGAAAAACGGACACCGGTATACACAATAAGAACGTAATATACACATTCTGTGAAAATTTGATGAAAATCGGCCCATTAATAATGGCTCTGGACCGTGTACAAACTTACGTAGTCAATTTCAAATGTGACGTCATATGACGTCATAGGCTTCTGAAAATCATTGAAATCGAAATTTCAGCGTCTGAATCATTTGTCATTAAATTTTCATTGCCCTTAGACAATTTCAACATATAGAAATACTCTTATTAATATTAGAAATTCATTATCATATAATGACGTCACGTGACGTCATATGACGTTTATTTTCACAAAATGTTTAAGACTCCCAGAGGCCTATATACTGACCAAATATCAACTTTCTATCTCAAATAGGACCGATTTTATAAGCATTTAAAAATTTACGACCTTGGTTCGAATCTTGAATTCGCTATAGAACCATGGACTTTTTGAATTTTGAAAAAGGGACAACGAGATGCACAACTAGAACTTAATATACACATTCTGTGAAAATTTGATGAAAATCGGTTCGTAAACAATGGCTGTAGACCGCGTACAAACTTTTGTTGCATATTTCAAGTGTGACGTCGTATGACGTCATAGACATATGAAATTCATAGAAATCAAAATTTCAGCCTTTGAAGCATGTGTCATTAAATTTTCATTGCCCTTCGACAATTTCAACATATAGAAATATTATTGTTAATATTAGAAATACATTATCATATAATGACGTCACGTGACGTCATATGACATTTATTTTCACAAAATGTTTAAAACTTCTAGAGACCTATATACTGACTAAATATCAATCTTCTATCTCAAATAGGACTGATTTTATAAGCATTTAAAAATTTACGACCTTGGTTCGAATCTTGGATTCGCTATAGAACAATGGACTTTTCGAATTTTGAAAAACGGACACAGGGATGCACAACTAGAGCCTAACATACACATTCTGTGAAAATTTGATGAAAATCGGTTCGTAAACAATGGCTGTAGACCGCGTACAAACTTTTGTTGCATATTTCAAGTGTGACGTCGTATGACGTCATAGACATATGAAATTCATAGAAATCAAAATTTCAGCCTTTGAAGCATGTGTCATTAAATTTTCATTGCCCTTCGACAATTTCAACATATAGAAATATTATTGTTAATATTAGAAATACATTATCATATAATGACGTCACGTGACGTCATATGACATTTATTTTCACAAAATGTTTAAAACTTCTAGAGACCTATATACTGACTAAATATCAATCTTCTATCTCAAATAGGACTGATTTTATAAGCATTTAAAAATTTACGACCTTGGTTCGAATCTTGGATTCGCTATAGAACAATGGACTTTTCGAATTTTGAAAAACGGACACAGGGATGCACAACTAGAGCCTAACATACACATTCTGTGAAATTTTGATGAAAATCGGTCCAGAAATAATGGCTGTAGACCGCGTACAAACTTTTTCACGTGACGTCAAATCTGACGTTATATGACGTCATATGAATATATAATTCATTGCATCCGAAAGCTCATGGTTTGAAATATATGCCATAAAATTTTCATTGTTCTGAGTCAATGGCAACACCTCGAAATTAACACAAATATAAGAGGAAGAAAAAAAGAATAAGAAGAAGAAGAATAATAAAAAAACAGTACAAACCCAATATGACTTTCTGCCTGTAGGCAGAAAGTCCTAATTATGGTGTAATAAATAATTTGGCTTTGTTGCCCCAATATGTAGCGTTGTTTAATTTTTTAACCATTTGAAACTTTTTTTCTTTTTCGCCTAGCATTCGAAGCAAGTTGCTGTATATTTATAATGATCCTTAGAATCAATGAGTATGTTCTTATCTACTTAGAACAAACATATAACAACTGAATAGATCAAGTACTCCTGAATAAGGCGATTATGCTTCGCCCGCTCTGAGGCTGTGCCTTAGTTCATGTTGGGAATAATCACTTCCATAAGGCGTAATAAAAAAAGTTACTTGTTTCCACAAACCCGACCAACCCTATTTTTTTGTACCGACCCTATACTTTTTTCGTAGTTTTCGGGCTGTTACAGTTGAAAAACGCCGTTTTTCGTCAATTCCTCTAAAAAAAACTAGGTGAAAATGGAAAAAAGTTTAAAATCAAAGGTTAAGCCGACCTACCGACCCTATTTTTTTCGGCGATGTTATTGGAAACAAATAACTTTTTTTCTTCACCTAATGGAACATTCAACAAAATGGCGATCTAGGTCTAGGGGGGGTGAATACTTGAAAGGTCCAACGCTTCTTGGATTATCGTGATTTAATGTATCCATGCGTGTCTACTTTATCTATATTAATGGCAGCGTCATGGCATAGTATGTGTATATTCTTGCAAAAGGAGTAACAATGACAATTCAGAAGTGTTTTCCATTGTTAAATATATGCATGACATTTTTCATTTTTGTATTTATCAATAAAATGACAGTAGTGCTGTTAGCAGTGTTTGTTTGAGAGTTAGTTTTATGCTGTACATGGTAGAAAATTCCATCCAAGAAATAGACGCCTTAATCTGAAAATGATATCTGTAGAAGTTTTTCATCGTTGGAGATAGAATAAAGTTTGAATATGCAAAATCGACGCCATTTAAGTTATTTACACAGGAGAGTTCCGAGACCTATGACGTCATACGCACATCTGCGTCTGCAGGCTACTCAACTAAACCATGCGGTGAAATTTCAAACTTGTTTTATTATTATCATGTATAATACGACTGTTAAATGAGTCAATTTTGACATATTTTCAAACTGCACCCACACCATTCAATGGAAAACACCACCCATGAAATCAATGAAATTCGTGTCGGTAAGATAACTACAAATTTGGTGAGTAATTTTTATCCAGTTTAGATAGCAGTAGCCTACTCACTGAATTAGGTGAGTATAACTCACTCAAATAAGTGCTCACAGAACCGATTTGGGGCCTCCGTAGCCGAAAGGGTAAAGCCGCTGGCTTTAGCATTCACTCAGCCCCTCACCGCGTGGGTTCGAATCCCGGCAGGGTCATTCGGATTTTCATGTGAGGAAGCCTTCCAGCTGGCTTGCGGTAGGTCGATGGTTCTACCCAGATGCCTCCGTGCATTCGGGGTCTTCCTCCACCTGTAATTAGCTGGACGTCGCTATATGACTTCAAAATACTGTTGAAGCGACGGTAAACTCAAATAGTCATAGTCACAGAACCGATTACTTGGTTACGTGTATTCGGTGAGTAACAGTCATATGCGTAGGTTAGCAGTGCCCATCCAATTAAGAGAGTTATGTTCATCTTATTGGGTGAATATTACTCACCTTGGTGAGTAGTACTCACACAACTCAGTGAGAACTGTTAGTTGAATAGCACCCACGTAAAGAGCTGAGTATTCTTCATCTAAACTCACTGAATAAGGAGAACAGTGCTCATCAAATTCGGTATGTTCATCTGAATGAGTGAACAGTACTCACTCTATTCAGTGGGAACAGGTGAACAGTGCTCAAGCAATTAAATAAATAGTACATACTTAACTAGTTAAGTATTACTCCCTCATATAAGTGAAGAGTACTCAACGAATTCATTCAGATTTGTTAATTAGTGAACTTAATAGTACAATTCACCTTATGTTGGTGAGTCTGCCTCATTTAGTGAAAAATTCTCAACAATTTATGTGAGTGCTGTTCACAAAATCATGTGTACATCAGTCAAAAAGACTGTGCATGAGAGCCCACGACCAGGGTCATGCTTTGATTGAGACATTAACTGTACAACAGTAAAGGTTGGTAAAGGTGAAATATGAACAGCCTGTCCTCGCATAATTCTCACCTTATATGTTTTTCGCGTAGTATATTTCGTAAAATGTATATGTATTTTGGTATTTTTAATTTCTTAAAGACAATAACTCTATTTTATTGAACTGTCTTTTAAACATAAAGTGAATATGACTTCCGTGAAAAAGCTGAAAACATGCAAGAAATAAACCAGTATTTTTTTTCCCAAAAACATCTTATTTTTTTTTTATTTTTTATTTTTTTTTTTTTTTGGGGGGGGGGGGGGGGTTTCAACTAAAGGGAAATGATTGTTGTTAATCGCCTTACAATAAGGTTCCAAGGTGGCGCAGTGGTAGCGACTAGTGATTAGATTGCTAAGATATATGCTCGTATGTATCATAATTAAAAAAAAAAAAAAAAAAAATTTAAATTTGTAAAAAATAAAGTTGGTTTCAAATATATTTTAACCACGCCTTTTAAAAAAATCACCTCACATTAAATCTTCTTATATAATGCAGGTGGATGAATGTTCAAATGTTTATTTCAATCAATTTCATACCAAATTTCAATTGTAACTTTCAACAAGTCTAAAACCAGTGTCACAAGGGACTATAAAAGCGAAAAAATATTCCTATTTACTTTTGTGATTACATGTATGTCTAAATATCAATTTAATGTGAATAAATTAAATAAGTTTGAAGGATATTTTGATGAAAAATTATGCAGTCCTTTTTCTTGGAATTATCCCATTGCCGTGTGTCGCGCTCGTGTCGTGGTTCATGTGTGTCGTGACAAAAAATGACTGAAAATGTTATACACGATACGCGACAATTCTACGGCGTTTCGTGGTTGTGTTGCGTTGTCGTGTCTCGCGTCGCCTTGTCATATGTTATTTCATATTGTGTGCCGTGTGTTGCATTTTAAATGAAGAGACAATATATTCTGCGGATTTTGTGGAAAAGACGTGCTTAAGAGTTTGGATGACCCAGTGTTTGGCGGATAATCAAAAGCTGATAAATTTGAATTTTCAGAGTTCTGATT
The DNA here is from genome assembly GCA_021229015.1 of Solen grandis. Classification (NCBI taxonomy): domain Eukaryota; kingdom Metazoa; phylum Mollusca; class Bivalvia; order Adapedonta; family Solenidae; genus Solen; species Solen grandis. The sequence goes on from CM037786.1 coordinate 30,419,218, forward strand.
CGCCACAAATTAAGGATGACTTTTAAATCGGTCTCATGTTGACAAACTATTAAGATGACTGAAACACATCTTGTGAGACATTCAACAGAAGTAAATAAACATTTTATTCTATTTTACAAATAATCGTTCAAAGTATCAACACAGATACGAGTAACATAAAATATGTCCTTGATTTTAACCCGAGTTGTGTCAGCTCACTGGCGTAGTTAAAATTATATTTTAACCACGAAAAAGATTTCAATAGATACGAATAGTGCTCAGTCCAATGAATAGGCACAGTTCAATGAACAAAGTGATACAATCCTTTGGTTCAGTGAGTTCAACTTATAACTGAACATTACTGTGTTGTAAAACTATAGTTACTCAATACACATAGTATCTCTACCCTTTACGTACATGACGCGAGTCCTCGGTAAATATATACATCTATATGTTAGTTTAGGTTTAACGTCCCATCGACAGTGTTTCAGTCATTTGCTACATGAACCGGATATAGTGCTGCCACACTGCAGTATCACACCGTAGACATGTGGTATGATAAAATACGCAGTCACAATACCTAACACCGGGCCAACCTGTCCCGCAACTACCCTTATATGCTGAGGGACAAGCAAGGGAGCTATACCAGAACCATTTCTACGACTTTTTATGTCAGGGCAGGGGACCCTCTCGATTCCGGGATGGATGATATTAACCGGGTATATGTGTATACATCGTATATAGATGATACCCGGAACACGCGTAGTATAATAAATCGAATTAGATACAATAGATAAAACGAATAAAATAGAATAAAACTAAAAAAGGGTATTCTTTTAAGTTTAATAAATCATTATACGCATAAAATTTAAGATGATATAAAAGCTGGGTATCTCTGAAGAAATTCTTTATCAAATACAGCACTGTGTGATGAGTTCTGATACAGAATTATTGTATAGATGTAAGCAGCTGACATAAATATATCAACACCCGTATCTTAGTTCTTCAGTTTAAAGGTAATTCACTTGTGTATATTGTGTAGAAAGTGGTATTTTGATAGTATCATCAAAAGATGTTTCTCATTCATTGAATATTCATGGTTCGTCAGTTTTTTTTTTGCTGTGCTAGAATGTTTGTGTCGCTGCGACAGTATTCCAGTGAAGGTCATCCAACCATCATGAAACACGTTCCACAAAGTGATTATGGGAATTTTATTGTAAATGCAAGCTTTTACAGACTCTGGGTAAAATAGCCTATATCTCTTAAGTCATTGGGTGTTTGCATCTGCACCAAAGTCTTTTATAAGCATTTGAAGGGCCATGATTGATTTAATGATGGATGGATTACCTTAATAGCGACGTCAACAACTAATGACCCAGAGTGCAGTGAGGCACCCGAGTAAAACCACCGACCTGTTGCTAGCCAGCTGGAGAGATTCGTCACGTGATGAATCCGAATGACCCTGTCGAGATTATGTACCCATCGCGTTGAGGGACCAAGCGGCAGTAACCTCTTGGAGACGGACATCCCGTCAAGACAGTGTTAAATTACTGTGCGGATTCCTCTCTGTTTTTTTTTCTTCACTTTGCATGTAAGTTTTCACCACGGAAATTCAATATGTGAATACTTTCAGACAAAGTTTTCACTGAACTTGATCATGACTTTTCCGTTTCACCGTACATACATTATGTCGCTTATAAATGATGTCGATTTCGTCGATCGTCACACAATTTTACAGGAATGTTTACCAACATGCAGAGTAAGACAATTGATTTTTTTTTATTTCTTTTTTTTTTTTTTTCGCTCAATATGTGCAGTTTATGAGCATTGATTAACTTAAAAATATATAACTGTACTACAGCATATAAAGCTAGACATCTGAGGTTTGCCTAAAATGGCTAGAAAAATTGCTACGTTGCGTAAATATCCCAATCTGCATGATCCAGAACACAAGACTTTAGTGTAGAAATGGGAATGCTCACTAATGTTTATGCTCCTTATTGCTCCTTATGCTCGTGTCTAAGCGAGCGCGTGAAATTTGCGCGTTGGCGCATGTTTACGCGCGCATGCGTTGATGGGTGGAAAGATAATTATACAAATGTATATGATTGAGTTACCATGATGTTTATTCACTGTAGAAGCCAGTTCGACATTGTTTTAAGAGTATCGTACATCAACGAACAGTGGGATTTGTTATCCAATATCAACTCGGTTGTGGTCTTCATTATTACGCCTTATGCTCGGGACCATATGAGCGTACACAATTCGTGCGTTGCCACAAACACGCGCATGCATGTGCAGATGGTTGGAAGAAACATATATGTACATGTATAGTATGTGTAGATGGTTTTTCATCATTGGTGAAACACTGATGGATAAGGACACAATTCTACAGAAGTATCATTTCAACACGAAGCTTCGTGGGACATGAGCCGGACCTCAGAAGTTGTATGCAGTGCTTCGGAAGAGGTATCCAGGTACATTACTTTTAAACTGAGGTACATATCTCAGTGGTTAAGTAAGCCGGCTCGAATTCCACCAACAATAATTAACGCTAAATAAATACTTACTGGCAAATTTCACTACTCTTGTTTCTCCAAAGAAAACACCTTCATTTCTTAACAAAAAGTGTTTGTTTTAAGGTAATTATTCCTGTCAGCTTAGTCATATACTTGAATATTTCATAAAATAGGAATGACAGAATGTTTCTACCTAGTTTAAGAATTTAAGTACTACTTAGCGCTAAGTATTGTTGGTGGAATTCGAGCCTGGATGCTTAAGCCGGTTCGGTTCGCCATTGTTTTAAAACAGCTACTGTATGAGTCTCGTGCATCAAAGAACAGTGGGAAATCGATTTGCTATCCAAGATCAACTCGGCTGAGGATACCGATGGTGTACGATATTTACTTTTTGCAACTGATTTTTTATTTCAAGGAAGATATGGGTGCAGTCACTGAACAATAAACGGCTAAATCCACGCTAGATGGTATAAACGCTATCTATTAAGATTTAAAACCTCAAATAATGCGTGCAGACAAAGGTTCCGAATTGGTAGTGTTAATGAAAGATGAAAATATCTATGTTTCCCCACTCAGAATCCAGCTAAGGTAAATAACGAAGAGCGTGTTCAACAAACAATCAAAACAGCGTTATACCGTTTCATGAGACACAAACGCACTTACCGCTATATAAATGAATTGAAAGATACGAGGCCTTCGTATTGTAACTAACTTTGATAATACACCACGTCGCAGCTTGAACAAATGAGCTCAAAATTAAATCTACAAGAAAAATGAAGCAGATATCTGGGTACATATGTATCTCAAAACAAGAGGGCCAAGAAGTCGCTCACCTGAGAAAAACTTCCTTCATTGCCTGTACAAGTTAACAAATTATAGCAAAGTTGTACTGAATACATAATCCATGAGATCATTTCAATTCCACAAACCAAGCAGTACCTGTGGTCAAAATTTGACGTCAAACTTAACTGAGAGATTATGGCTTTAACCATTGTCGATGAAACGAAGAAATGATTCTAGAGTGTAAACAGTGAAATCTGGCATCTTTTTTTATTAATTAAAGGGACATTACTCCTGACCTAATTATTCGATATCAGCCATAGTCGAACTTGGCCTTGAAAGTATGGCTATTAACATAATTTTGATACGTAATGATTTCTTAAGATGTGAAAATGCTAGAGTGCAAGCAAGGTGAAATCTGCCAATTTTTAATTTTAAAAAGGCCATAACTCCTGTCCAAATCTGCCGATATCAACCATAATCTAAATCGACCGAAAGATTATGGCTAATAAACATTGTCTTGAAGTTTGAAGATGATGATGCAAGAGTGCAAACAAAGTGAAATGTGGCATTTTTTAAATTAAGGGGCATAACTCCTGACCTAATTAGCCGATATCAGTAATTGAGCTTAGCCGAAAGAATATGGCTATAAACACAGCCATACAGTTTGAAGATGATTGATTAAGAAATGAAGATGGTGGAGTACAAAAAAATGAAATCTGGCATTTTTAATACTAAAAGGGTCATAACTCCTGACCTAATCGGCCAATATCAGCCATAATCGAACTTGGCAAAGAGATTATGGCAATAAACATTGTCATAAACTTTGAAGATGATTGCTTCAGAAATAAAAATGCAAACTAATTGTGGACGACGGACGGACAACGGACATTCATCGATCCTAATAGCTCATCCTGAGCGAGCTAAAAAGACCAAGAGTGAAAAATAAACCCACATATTAATTTAAAGTCTTTATGGTTTCAGGCAGATGTTAAAGCAGGGTATTCCTGTGTATAGATTTAATGGATTTGAAAAATGAAGATGTGAAAGAATTATTCTATGCAAGTGAGCTGCAAAATGTGGATAAAGACGAGAACAGTTAATGGTTTATTGAACGTATGGTAAGAAAAAGAAAGATAAATAAAAAGATGCAATATTTTGTGAAATGGCAATGGTTCCCTGGTATATTTAATAAACAGTTACGTACCAAAGATACAACGAAGGGTGAACAATAAAGATGGATTATTACATTTATGTGCAAAGTGATGATAGCAACGACTTTTTTCAAGACAATAAAACACACATCGTCGTCCTCATCACCATCATTATATAGTCACTCTCTTTATCATTATCTTCATCACCATCGCCACCTTCATCACCATAGCAACCCTAATCATAATCATCCACATCACCACCACTATCATCTTCAACACTAGTAATGTTCCGATTGTCGCTGTCGCTGACGATCATTTACTTTACTGGAGATTATAAGAATCCACCATGAGTATTCATGTAGGATAGGGATATCTTACCCGAGGGTCAGAAATTTCAGGCAGGGACGAGGCTCTGCCGAGTCCCTGTCTGAAATTTTTGATCCCGAGGGTGAGATATCCCAATCCTTCATGAATTTACGAATGATGGATTTATTTTCTCCCATGAACGATTATTACTTGCCACAGACCGTCAGCCTCGATTTAATAAACATATCGCGCTTCCATTTTTCTTTTCTTTTTTTTTGCACTTTTTTTCTTGCCGCTTAACAAATGAACACAATAACAACATGAAAGAAATCGGCATTTTAAAGTTCACACGCAAGTATGTACCTAAATTCTGATGTTCGTTCAACTGGGAATTACCATTTGCTTAAAATAACTTAGTTGAAAAAACCAGTCCTTGACGGTACGTAATATTCCCTCAAATATTAAGCCTTATTTCACATTCGTAGTAGTAAATGATAATAAAAGGATAACTAACTAGGTATATATAATATTTTCAAACATACATGTATATTTATTAATTACAACAAGTTAGTTTTGTATCTTGATAAAATGTGTAACTTACAGTCATCATTGTTTATTTTACGTGACATGGAAGAAAGCTGATCACGTGACATGGAAGATAGAGTTTTCTTCCATGAGGGAAATCCCTATCTTCGTATGCTGAACATGGGAGAAAAATATTTCCGTGCCGCAACGTCGCTGTAAGATCAAAAGTACAGTTAATACATTATAGACTGTTTATTTGGTTAATGAAAATCGTGTTTTGCAACGTGAAAACAAGTTTTATGTGAGGAAATTAAAAAGTTATACTACCTCGGAGGAAGACACAGAGATGAGAACTATGAAAGTGACAGTGGGGAGGATGCGACTGATTTAAGTGGTGACGAGGATACCCATGATGAGGGCTTTGATGATGGTGATGATGAAGGTGACCACATTGATGTGGGCGAACAAGAGGATAGGATATAATCGATTAATTTTCGTTTAATAATCGTTTGAACGAGACTTAACATTCAACAAAGCGCTTAATTATACACAGTTACATAAACTTTATGAAGTAGTTTTCAACGCAGTTTTAGCTTTATAATGCTGGAGCAGTAAATAGGTTATACTTAGTTCTGGGCCTTTATTATTGCTTAAAGTTTCATCAGTGAATTAAAAATGGTAATTTCATTGTTTAAAACAGTAATAATTACCTTTTTCATAATTTTCATTCTGGAACATGAACCCGACCCTACGTTATAAATTGATCGGAGCGTCATTTGTGCTGTGTTGTACGCAAGAAATGACGTCATAAATAACGTCACGCACGCGAGGTAATCCCGCTAATTTTGACATCTTTTTTCATAATACAGCTAATTTCTGACCTTTAAAGCATTAAATAAAAAAAATTGTTTGTTTTGGGTGAAAAACCGATGTATAATTTCATTTGTGAACATAGATACATTTTCACATGTGGCTTCGCCACTCGTGAATGTATCACCTATTATTTCACTCAGTGAAATTCTTAATCGATCTTACACCAAAACAAACAATAATTATTATCCTCTATATATTTTGTTGATGACATAGACGAACAAATAACATTTTACCAAAACAAAAAATAAATAAATTAACTACGTTTTGCTTTATTTCGCTATTTGATTAATTACCATTCGTGACTCTGATGGCAGAATTGACTCCAATTCGTGGGAATGTTTTATAATCCAAATATATTCAAATTTCAGCTTTATTATTAAAGTAAGTTTTACACTACTGATTCTTTATGTGTATACTGTTTGTATGGCGTCATGTACTAATATTGTATTATTAATGAGTTTTTGATAATGGCATTCATTGCTATTTGCCGATATGCAAAATAAAATAAGTTTGAGTTTTAAGTTTATGAAATCATCCATACACCATTTCATTTTATTATCAGCATTTTAATACACATATAAAACTAACCAACACCTTATTAAAGGAATGTCGGTAAAACCGATGAAAATTAACACCTATATAAGGTTACGTATCGCGGTAACGAACTGATCTGTAATTTGAAAAGGTTACGAATTGACATTTAAAAAAATGTTACGAATCGACATGAAAAAAGAGGTTACGAATTGGTCTGGTTACGAATTGACCTGTATTCGTTAATAATAAAGTGGGCAAGTCTTCCTTTTAAACGGAAACTGTATCTTCATTCAGTGGGTCAGTCAGTGGAGACAATAAGGGAAGTTACCCAGGAAGAATTAATAATCCGTAATATAAACCCGTTCATGATACGCTCATGGTACTTCCGGTCAAATGAAAAGTGACGAAACGTGGCCCGAGAATTTGAAATGTAAACAACAATTATAGATAGTAACAGGTAATTTGATGATGAAATAATGTGAAGTATATATAAACCGATATTTTGTTTACGTGTATGTGTGTTGAGGATATTTAACATACGAGTGAAGCGGTATTTGAAAGAAAATGAAATGTAAACGCCTGCAGTTTAAAACCGACAGACGAAAACAGACTTTTAAATAGTAAAAAGATGACAGTTTACGGAGATTACTATGAAGGTATAACATATGCTAACAAAAATATATGCGAATTCCATTATTAATTGTGTAACAATTAACACTAACATCATTTATTAATGATATGAAAAAGTCAGAAAAACACTGGCACGGTAATGGCATTGATCAGTATAAAAAGTACAACAGTGGGATCGGCAAGATTTAAAGCATAGAAGTTAAAGGCTATATATCTAATGTGTAATGTATTCGGAACATGACAAGAGATCTAAATGAGCAAACCATCTCAGTTATGTTATCACTGTTTACCTTAAAGAATTTTGATGGATAAATTTTAATGTGTTTATTTTGAAAAGGTTGCCAAGGTAGCCAAAACAGTTGATGCTTATTTTGGATTAATGATTGAATGCCTTAAAATCATCATTAAAGCTCAAACATGGGATGTTACAACATATTAAAAAAAAAGATCTTCAGTATGCTGCATTCTGATACTTTCAACTTACTTTTTTATG
>CM037786.1:30427110-30477110 GCA_021229015.1 Solen grandis
ATAAATCGCACACATCTAAATTGTTGTTCTGTTGATAACACAACAAATTAACATTTTGAAAAGATTTTGAGTTTAAAAGAGACATTTTACTTGTTTAAGTTAATGTTTCTACAAAGACTTTGCACAAATAAAGAGTTCAACAATCCAATTTTTTTTTTTAAAAAGCATATGTATTCTTAAAGTGTGTATGGCATTATGACATCAGTGGAATTTTGACTATGTTTTTAAGCATACTTGTAAATCTAGAATATTGCTGATTGATACTTTTACCTTTTATAGACATGTTTTAATACCAGCTCTTTTCTGCTCATACAATATTGTAGCTCATATTCTACACTGTCTGCATTTCAAAGAAATTCCATTGTTTCATATACCCTTTAATCTATTTTAAAGTTCACTAATTAGTCCCCCTACCAGTGTTTACACCAGAGGGGAATATAGGTTTGCCCTCCATCCTTCTGTCCATCTGCCTGTCCCTCTGTCCATCCGGAAATCTGGATCCCGCTATTTCTTAAAAACCATTTAAGATATTATAATAAAACTTGGTATATGAAAAGATGGCAGTATGGAGATTATGCACGTCACTTTGTTTTTTTTCCTCGGACCAAAATTCCGATTGCTATGGTAACGAAAAAATGTAATGAAAAAATTATGCACCTCACTGGTGCAACACCATTTATTTGTTTATTGAGTTAATAACTTGTACATGAATATTAAATAGGTAAAGGGTCAAAGTTTCTGAACCAAGGAAATTAGCACCAATGACTTGTATGGGAAAGCTTGAATACACACAGCACGGGCAATCTTTTTTAATGTGAATTGTATTTATGCTAGATTTTTCATCAAAATCATATACATGTATTAACATTGTTCATGAACTTTTTTATTGTCCCTCATTACTTTTTCAATTATTATATAGAAGAGAAATTTGTTACTTGTTCAGCAACTTGTTTTCATGTTCAGTATCTTCTTAATAGATTTGTTAAACATATACTTGAAAATATACATAATTTGATAAATAAAATATTTTTTAAACTAACTTGCAAACTGATTATATGTTTAAAACGGTGTAATTCAAGTCAGTTACATTGCTGTTCAATTGTTAGACGTAAGTCAATTGAAATATGATATGAAAAACGGCTAAAGTGTAATTCAAAAATGAATTGTGCATACTTTCAAATGAATACCAGTTTGTGTCCACTTTGTGATGCAGTCAGCTGGGATAGGCGGTTGTTCTCACCTGATCAACTTCATGGGTTCGGACACTATTGCCGGGATCATGACTGCCAAAAAGTACTACGGATGTCACATGGCAGGCTTCTCCATACCTGCTGCTGAACACAGGTACTGCTGCTGCCACCATCATCATCATCATCATCATCATCATCATCATCATCATCATCACAATCATCATCACCATCATCATCATCACAATCATCATCATCATCATCATCATCATCATCATCATCACCTGCATTACAGAAGTGCAGGCAAGCTTGTCACGTCGCGTCTCGTATTATCCTGTCCTGTCATACACTCATTAGACGTGCGTGGTTTTACCAGTATACCGGTAAACCACAATCTGAAGCACCTTGTGGTATGAACTTGTTCAAGGATGAATAATACCGGTGTAACAGCCCTGATTTTACCCCCAGTCAGTTTTTTCCCCGGGTTCCACGGACTGACTAAACCAGAATATCCCAACTTTCATTCACAATCTAAATGGCAGGGGAAAAAAACTGACTATTCCAGAATTTCCCCACCATCATGCACAATATATTAGATAGGGGGGAAAAAATGACTAGTCCAGAATTTCCCCACCATCATGCACAATATATTAGATAGGGGGGAAAAATGACTAGTTCAGAATTTCCCCACTTCAGAAACCTTAAAAAAAAAGAGGGGGGGGGGGGGACTTGACATCATGCAATTATTAATAATTATTCAATAACTTTTTTTTAATTTTTTTTTAATTTCATTGTTTAACCTGCACAGATATGATATAAATGTATCAATTTCTATTTAAATATTAAAAATACAATTTTATTTAAAAATATTCATTCGTCAACAACAATGACCTTGAAAGGAAATAAAAAATGTCTTACTTGTTTGCCGTTGCAAAATTTCAATATATCACTAGTCTTCAACACATGTCCTGGAATATTTTGTGCAGTATATCATGGTACATTCCGTGGTATTTACCTAAAAATCATGATTTACTGTGGTAAACTTCCAGCCCGTTGTTCCCAGCTCTAACACTCATATAATATAATGACAAAGTGGGATGTGAGGATATTAATTACATTTAGTGGAAGTTCTAGTTATTATCATCAACAACACCAGAAATGTTGTCATCATCATCAACAGCATTATTATCAAATTTATAACAAATATTACCTTGAATCATGACCTATTTTTACCATATCTTTGATAAGATATTATATCTGTTTACATAAAATGTTTTAATGTATAATAAGATATTGGACTTTGTATACACAGTCCAGTAGTATCATATACATGTATTGATGTTAATTGTATTAATTTCTGACAAGTAAAAGCTATCAATCTTTAAAATTATCCTAGAAAAAAGTAGCAAAGTTGACGCAGATAGCGTCTTAAAAATTACCATTAATTTTGCTGTACCTTTGAAATGTATATTTGTATAGGATAAAATATTTATAAAATAAAATGTCACTGATTTTAATACTTATAAGAGTGACCAGTCTTTTATTTTGAGATTTAGAAAATCTGCCCTAATGAACTGACATAGTGACGTACAATCTGTTTATAAATAACATTGATTATCTTTTTACATAGCACCATAACAACATGGGGCCGTGACGGGGAGTTGGAGGCATTCCGCAATATGTTGACACGCTTTCCAAATTGTCCAGTGGCGTGTGTTAGTGACAGCTATAACATCTGGGATGCCTGTGAGAAGGTGTGGGGAGAAAAGCTCAAAGAGTTAGTCCAGAGTCGGAAGAAGGGTCCTCTGGTTGTGAGACCAGATTCTGGCGATCCTCCAGAGGTTGTAGTTAAGGTAAGTTATAAATAGATTGTTGGTGGTGGCTTAGTGCCCGTAACTGAAAGCTGAGGGTTCAATTTCCAATGCATAGTTCCATGACCCACCTATTAGCATATCTTAACAATAGATTACAGTTAGATTTTGTCCCACAAACACGATGTTAACTAAGGAGCACATGTCTTTGTGGCCAAATCTTTTTTTATTCAAATAAAAGTTAGGGTTAGGGAACTATCTATTGGTCATTCTAAAGTGTTTAATAATAGTATTGGTATATTTCTCTTTTTTGTTTGAGGGTAGTTCCAGGACTGGTTGGCTCAGTGTCAGCATAATAATATTTGGTATGGTATCATACCATATGTCTATGATATCTATTGGGTGATATTGCAGTTAGGTAGCACAATATCTATCTTTTTTAGACAAAAGTCCCAAAATGAAATGCTGTTGGGGTGGTAAACTAAAGCAAACTAAACAACCATGCAGAATTCACGAATTTATAGCCCCACCCCGAAAAAAATAAGCCAGCAGTGAGCAGTTTCAGAAACTACTACAACATTTATTTTCCTATTATATATAAATTTGTAATGCAGTGATATTTGGTTGCCAATTTTCAGGTCCTAGACTTATTAGGGGATAAGTTTGGATTTGAGATTAACAGTAAAGGTTACAAGGTCCTGCCGCCCTACATCCGTGTCATTCAGGGGGATGGGATCAGCTACGAGTCCCTGGAGAAAATCCTGGCCAACATGAAGAAAAACAATTGGAGTCTGGAGAACATTGTGTTCGGCAGCGGAGGTGCCCTGCTGCAGCGCCTGGACAGGGACACTCAGAAGTGTGCTTACAAGTGCAGTATGGCTGTCACCAGTGGGAAAGAGGTTGGAAATTAGGCTTCTCATTCTTTCATGAGATTTTTTTCAGCTTTCATTATTACCAAAAACCTCTGTTTCAATCAGTGGAGTGGGAGCATTATATATATATATATATGTAGGAATCACTTGTATTGTTCTGTCCCTACAAAAATTAATATTTTTCATATGGCTTCTTTAAGGCCTTGAAGCAAGGGTAATTATCACCTTCAGTGGCAACTGTTATCTTTAAATGCTTATGTAAAATTAGCAATGATAATATGAGGGATGTTCAAATTGAAATGCAATTCCTAGCATATCTAGAAAGGATTTGTTAATTTTCACAAACCAACTATCAGATTCCTTCAAAGTATTCACCTCCGTGAGCTATGCACAGTTTCAACCTTTTGATCCAATTTTTAAAGGCAGTTTCATAGTCGTTTCTGGGTATACCCTTGAGACACTGGAAGATGGCTGAACCAAGATCTTTTCGTGTTTTGTATTTTTGTCCAGTGAAGTACTTTTTGAGCCTCGGGAACAGGAAGTAGTCACAGGGGGCAAGGTCTGGGGGATACGGCGGGTGCGGAAGCTCTACAACCTTTTCCTGCCTTAAAAAATCGCATACAATAGCCGCTTTGTGGCTAGATGCGTTGTCATGCAGCAACCTGACCCCCGACAAACCTGTTAATGTTTTCGTTTGGGTTCATAGAAATGCACCCATGTCTCGTCGCCTGTGACGATATTGGCAAATGAGCTATTGTATTTTGGGTTACTTTTTCAGCAAAGATTTTGCCATTTTCACGAGGCGCTTCTGCTCCTCTGTGAACAAATGGGGTATCCATCGCGTAGTTATCTTATTCATTTTAAGGTGCTTCCTTAGAATTGAATGAACTGCCCCAATTGAGATGCCTACCTTTCGGGCTATTTCCCTAACAGCAAATCTTGCATCTGTCGATACAATTTCTCTGACTTTTTCTACCATTTTGGGACTAGTTGCTGTCTTTCTGCGATGGCCACATGGTGCATCTTGCAAGGACGTTATTCCACTTGCAAATTTCTTGCACCACCTAGTAACCGTTGCATAGGACAGCTCACCAGGTCCATAAATTGAGCATATTTCATGAAATATCTCTTTTGGACCTATACCAATAACAGTGGTTTTTGATGTAGGCCCGTATTTGGGCGGCGAACGCAGATTTTTTACCAACCATTTTATTATTAGTATGTACGAGTATGCATTGTTTCTCGTTGTGTAGCTGAGGCTAGAGAGGACAGATTTACACAAAACTGGTATCGACCGAGAGATAATTGATGCCCATAGGCGATCAAAGTAGGTTTTTTTTGTGAAAAGCGTGCATAGTAACATAACATAACCTGAGTTGCATTTCAGTTTGAACGTCCCTCGTCGATCACACACTACATATAGATGAGCTTCCTTTTTGTATCACCTGCTGTAAGCAGAGGTGACATATATGGATCACTTTTCTGTTGTCTGTCTCTTCGTCTATATGTCACACTTTTTCCCTCATGCTTCAGCAGGTGACACGTGTTCAAGAGAACTTGTTCTTTTTAACAAATATAAAGCTCTGTACCAAGGCATAAAACGGTCACGCAAGTTTTTAGCTCACCAGGGCACAACATGCTCAAGGTGAGCTGTTAGGATCACCCTGCATCCAGCGGCGTCCGTTGTGCGTCGTTAACAATTTGCTTTAATGACATCTCCTCTGAAACCGCTGAACAAATTTTGATTAAACTTGGCAGGGATGATCTTTGGATGAACCTTCACAAAAGTTGCTAAATAAACTTGATCCATGTAGAACTCTGGTTGCCATGGCAATGAAAAGGAAAAAAAACAAAAAAACTTTAAAAGTCATCTCCTCTGAAATTGGTGGTCAGAATTTAATTTCCTTTGGCACAAATGCTCACCTCATGAATGTCTACCATAATTGCTAAAATAAAGTTGATCTCTTAAAAAAATGAGGCCCCTAGGGGTTGCCTAATTTCCTGATATCCTTTGCGCACCGGGTTAATCTTACAGCGAATGCCTGTAGCGTATTGAAACAGGTAAAAAAAATGTTGCCTCAGAAACGGGCCTATCTTTACAGCGATTCCCAGCAACGTTTTGAGATGGGTGCCTTTTTTTGCATGTTCAAAACTGGCAGCGAGATTCAATGTATTTTTAGTAAAAAATATGTTTGAAAACGTTAAAAGTAACGTTTTTTTCCGGTTGTCACTGCTTTTCAGCCTGAACATATTAACCTTGTTTGTGGCACAATTGAACTACTGAAGCTAATGAAAACGTATGTAAAGGCTATAATGAACCATACAGGACGCTTACGAATGTTTAATATTTTGGTATAACATAAAATGAAATTAATGTTGAAAATGGTTAAAAATATGTTTTTCAACGTTACAGGTGTGTAGTTCAGTAAAGCATGAAATCAGCTTTTGTTAAATACCAAAACACCTGTAGCATAAAAATGCGTAAAATGAGACAATCAATATTGATCGATAATTCAAAGATAATCAATATAATCAATAAGTTAAATAATTTATTCAAATGATCTGTCAGTTGGTAATCCACAGCAGTCATAAAAATAAACATTCAAACTCGCTAAAATTGATTTTATTCAAATTTAAAAATTTCAGGTAATTTGAATTTTTGATTAAAACAACATGCTCATGTGAGCTTTAAGGATCAATGGCTGTCCGTCGTCCGACCATCATCCACAGTTGTTTCAAACGACATCTTCTCTGAAACCAACAGGTTAAATTTGATAAAACTTGCCTATGATGTTCCTTGCATGAAGCTCTATGAAAGTTGTTCAAATGGTTTTGGTCCATTGCATATCTGGGTGACAGGAGCTAAAAATGGATTTAAAAAGTGAAATCTTAAAAAATCTTCTTTTCCGAAACCGCAAGGCCTGGAGCTTAGATATTTGCTGTGTGGCATTGTCTAGTGGACCACATTTGGTCAAATCATGACCCTGGGGTCAAAATTGGCCCCGCCTCAGGGGTCACTTGATTTTACATAGACTTATACAGGAAAAACTAGAAAAATCTTCTTTTCAGAAACCACAAGGCCTAGAGTTTAAATATTTATTGTGTAACATAGCCTAGTAGACCTCTACCAAGTTTGTTCAAATCATGGCCCTGAGGTCAAAATTAGTCCTGCCCTAGGGGTCACTTCTGCATGGTTTATGTATTCAGATGACTTTTATAATCATTGAAGGCACTGTTTCTCAGGTGAGCGATTCAGGGCCATTTTGGCCCTCTTGTTTCTGTTTAAAATCAATATATCCTATATCTTCAGAAAATTGAATCTTTATATAAGTAAATGGAAATGCTTATATAATCTGAATATCAAATCACATTTTAAGTCATTTTAATAAAACTCTTTGAATTAAACATATCAATTTGGCGTTATTTTTCAAAAATTAGTTATTTTCCTACACTAAAATGGGGTCAGGTTTTAAGGAGAGAAAAAAATTACATGTTTAAATACGTTTCAGGCATTCACTGTAAGGATTGGCCCGTTTCTGAGGCAACAATTTTTTTACCCATTTCAATATGCTACAGGTGCGCAAAGGATATACTCTATAAAGAAAATTTCAAAATCCTTCTTCTTTTAAACCAATGGTCTGAATTTAATTCATTTGGCAAAAAATAGTCACCTCATGAATGTTTACAAAATTGCAAAATGAAGTTGATCCCTTTGAAAAATGAGGCCCCTAGGGGGTTGCCTATTTCCTTATGTACTCTATATAGACAATGATAAAATTCTTCTTCTGTACAGCCAATGGTCAGAACTTAATTTTATTTTGCAGAAATGGTCACCTGACTAATGTCTACCATAATTGTTTAAATAAAGTTGATCCCTTTAAAAATGAGGCCCAGAGGGGGTTGTATAGTTTCAGTATAAAAACGACTTGAATTGTTTTAAATAAGATGATGTACTCTGGTGAGTGATCTAGGGCCATATGGCCCTCTTGTCTTAGCTCACCTGAGCACAACATGCTCATAGTGAGCTATTTTGATCACATTTTGTCTCGCGTCGGTGCATGCATCTGGCATCAACAATTTTCTTTAAACAACATCTCATCCTAAACCACTGGGCCAAATTTGATTAATATTGCCTGTGATGTTCCTTGCATGAAGCTCTACCATATGGTTCTGGTCCGTTGCATATCTGGGTCACAGGAGCTAAAAATAGATTTTTAAAGTGAAATCTTTAAAAATCTTCCTCTCTGAAACCGCAAGGCCTAGAGATGTGTGTAGAGATTGGTGTATGGCATTGTCTTATTGACCATTACCAAGTTTGTTCAAATCTTGACCCTGGGGTCGAAATTGGCCCTGCCCCAGGGGTCACTTGATTTTATATTGACTTGCACTGGAAAAACTAGACAAATCTTCTAGTCAGAAACCACAAGGCCTAGAGTTTAAATATTTGGTTTGTAACATGACTTAGTAGACCTCATACAAGTTTGTACAAATCATGGCCCTGGGGTCAAAATTGGCCCTGCCCCAAAGGTCACTTGATTTTACATAGACATATATATAAGAAAAACTAGAACAATCTACTTGGCAGAAACCACATGGCCTGGAGTTTAGATATTTGGTGTGTAACATGGCTTAGTAGACTTCAACCAAGGTTGTACAAATCATGGCCCAGGGGTTAAAATTGGCCCCGCCCCAGGGGTCATTTGATTTGATATAAAGTAGAAAAGTCTTCTTGCCAGAAACCACTAGGTCTGAGTATACTTATTATATGTGAAACATGGCTTAGTAGACCTCTACCAAGTTTTTAATCATGGCCCTGGGGTCAAAATTGGCTCTGCCCTTGGGGTCACTTATTTAGGAATCAATGCGCTTAGAGATAATTGGTGTGTAATATGGCCTAGTGAGCAGCTACCAAGTTTGTTCAAATCATGGCCCTGGGGTCAAAATTGGCCCTGCCCTTGGGGTCACTTGATTTTACTTATAGGAAAAACTAGAAAGTCTTCTTCTCAGAAACCACATGGCCTGGAGTTAAGATGTTTACTGGTGGACCTCAACCAAGTCTGTTCAAATCATGGCCCTGGGGTCGAAACTGGCCCCACCCCAGGGATCACTTGATTTCAAATAGACTTATTAGAACTATGACCTTCATAATTTTGGATAGCAGGTACAGTTTTTGTGTGGAATTTAGATGATCTTGCTGTGTTTTCTGCATGGATTATGTATTCAGTATGACTCAATAATACAATAATTGGCAATAAAGGCAATGTGTCTCAGGTGAGCAATTCAGGGCCATCTTGACCCTCTTGTTGCTGTTTTTATACGCCTCTTCTATGAAGGGACATGTGAAGAATACACCTGTGATGGATAGACTAGCACTAAAAAATCGTCTGCTTTCCTACTCTTGGTAGAAGTCAACAGTCATCACTCTGCTTAATCAAATTTTTTGTTGGCACAATTTATTTAATGCTTTTCGTTGGATTATATGGAAATATCAGTGAATTAAAAACGGTAATTTCACTGTTTCACTGAAACAAACAATAATCCTCTATATCTCAGTCAAATTTGATAACTAACCAGAGAGATCAACTCATTTCAGAGTTACAAATAGTGGACTTACAAGCAACACGGACAGAAAATAACAGTGCCCTACAAATAAGATGCGCATATTTTTTGATTGCCCTTTTTCTACGCCGCCAGAGGCGGTCGTATATTGGCGTCATCTCCGTCTGTCCGTCCATACATCCATATCTTGTGAAGGCAACTCCTCCTACATTTCTAAATGAATCTTTTCAAAACTTTGTCATTGTCATTACTATAATGGGTAGATGTGCATGAAGTGGCGATTTTCCGGTCCATTGATTTTTACAAGATTTGTGTCCCTTGAAACTTAGTCTATTTAGCTGATTGATATTGCAGCCTTGTGAATGCAACTCCTCCTACATTTCTGAATGAATCTTTTCAAAACTTGGTCAATGTCATTACTATAATGGGTAGATGTGCATGAAGTGGCATTTTCGGTTCATTATTTTTGCAAGATTTGTGTCCCTTGAAACTTAGTCTCTTTAGCTGATTGATATTTCAGCTTTGTGAATGCAACTTCTTAGTTTCTGAACTAATCTTTTCAAAACTTGGGCAATGCATTATATTAATGGGTAGATTGCCAAGCAGGGATTTTCGATGTTCATCAATTTTGCAATAGTTATGCCTTTCTAAACATGGTCTCTTGAAAACACAACTCAAGTTTCTAAACAGTTAAGTGCAATAGCAGGATTTTCTGGTATGTTTCTGCAGTGATTTTTGCAAGAGTTATGTGGAGAAAGAAAAAAGGATTCATATTGATACTGCTATTTGACCTACTGTCATATTGGAAGCATTTATAGGGTTCTATCTCTGTTCAGCTAAATTAATTGGTCTTACAGACTTCATTATTAGCTTATGCTTACAGAATTGTTAAAAGCAATAATTAAAAGACCCCTCTTGGTCTTTATATTTTGTGGCGGCGTATATTGTGGCATCACTGGCACTCTTGTTTTTATTTAAGGTGGATGTCTTCAAAGAACCAATTACAGACTTAGGGAAGAAGAGTAAGAAAGGCAGACTATCCCTTGAGATAGAGGATGGTAAATATGTTACAAGGGAGCAGTGCAAAGGGGATAGTGATAAAGTAAGTGAATATCTTAACATTGCATTATGTACTTTTGTCAGTCAAATTAATTTGCATGTGTGAGATTGGTATTTGAGGCAAAATAATCAGGGTCAAACAGAGGAGTCCTTTAAAATGTTGGTGAAATGAATTTTTAGTGATGAACTTGAAATTGAGTTTGGAGTTTTTTGTCCACTGATCAATATGGCACTCACAAACTCAAAAATGTTGAAAAGACCATAGAAGAAAGAAAAAAATTAAATGCTTATCTTATACTCATTCAAGTGTTACAGCAACAAAAGTCAGTAATAGTAGTCAGTAATAATTTATACCAGTGGTAGATAATATCATGAATTGATGAGCTAGTTTGTTTACTTTTGACTTGTTCTATGGAAAAATCATGTGTAGGCAATTATATTGATAGGCTGTTCCCCCCCCTCCCCCCCCCACCCCTGAAAGCTATAGGATATTTGCTCACCAAATGACTGCAATTTAATTTTGATTTTTTATGCCCCCGCCATGAAATGGTGACGGGCATATAGTTACACCTAGTGTGTGCAAGAACTTGTGTCCCATCTGTAACTTTGTTATGCATGGTCTCTTTTTAAAGTAACTTGGCACAAGTGATCCTTAGGACAAGACAATGTGTTGTAAATAAGAAACAGGTCGCTAGCTTGAAGGTCATGGTCACAGCACTTGGTTGACCTTAAAATGGTGAACCGGCTTTAATTTTGTTGTGAATGGTTGTGTTTTGAAAGAATTGGACAAATATGGAAACAAATTTTTAATTTTTGAGTTTAAAATTTGTGAAAGCAGTCTTGTTTAGGCTGTATTTTTTTGAGTATAGTCATGTTTTGAAATAACAAGGGATCGTTAGGATAAAACAATGTGTGGCAAAACAAGTACCAGGTTGCTAGCTTGAAGGTCAAAGTCACATCTCTTTGTTTAGGTCAGGGACACAGCACTCATTTGATCTTAAAATCATTATTTGTATTTCCAATATTTTATCATATTCATTGACAAAAACAACATCTAATTAACAAAATGGCGGGGGCATCCATGTCTGATGGACACATTTCTAGTTAAAAACTTTATTTTAGTTTGTTTTGCCCAGCACAATATCTTTGATCTTTAGGTGTTTACTCTTCTATATTTCAGGGGTCTCTAATATTTTATGAATGTAAACTCTTTAATTGGAAAAAAATTTAATGGCAAATAATTTCTCACTATTGTGAAATGGTTTTTAAAAATCTCAATAAGCTTTTAGCTTTCGATTTAATCCTATTCTGTATGTGTTTGTGAATTGTTCTGTTATAGTCTTTGACTAATAAATATGTTTAAACTAAATGGTTTATCAGTCTCAACAGTTCTTTGCAGATTAAAGAGTCTTCGTACTATTCCTAATATTTCAATTTGGACTTATACCGGTATACACTATACTGTGAAATTCATTATAATGCGGTTTTGGAGGTCTTGATCAACTGATAGATACTATGTTATATTGGACCACATTTCCAATATATGACAGCATTCACAGATCAATGATTTTGTGGCTACAACCCCAGTTGTATCAGCATTTGTATGATAAGGAAGTATGTAGTGATAGATATACATTGCATTTTCTCTGAATAGCATTTCATTTGTTTGTTTAGACCCTTTGACCTTGTACAGACATGTATGTCATCTGTATTCATATGATTTTCTTCTTTTTCAGGATGTACTAGTGACTGTATTTGAGAATGGGAAACTGTTAAAGGATTATACTTTTAAGGAAGTAAGGGAAACTGCAGAACTTGACCTGGTGAAAAGTAAGAGGAGTAAAGTAATTCAGGACAGGAAATAGGAAAAGTTTGACAGTTGAGAGAGATGTAAGACCTGCAGTCCTTTGAATTCTCCCTACCATAAAACTCTATACTCCTAGGACCTTCACAGTTAGTGATATGATCGAATTAGGGGGAATATTGTGTTATAGAATATACATTTCCAAATCTTCTGTACAAAAGGAGATGGACGAAGGAGGTTTTTTTATTGTGAAGGAAATGATTATATTTGTAAATGGAATCAAATCAGGTCATCTAGACATCTGTTGATTGGTGTTAATAGTAGCTTTCACAGATATTAGAGTATTGTAGATACATTTTGGAAATACAAGATTATGTTACAGTTTGATTGTATATTTTATTGTGTACAAATAATGTATATTATTTACTGATATTTCTGGATGTTCTGTCTTGTTTTGGAAGCAGAACAGATGATGTGCAACAGAAGTGTTCCAAACTGCACTTCCTGAAAGAGGACGAAGAAAGTCCTCATGTCCTTTGGATGAACCTTGCCTTAATTTACAATTTGAGATTTTCTCCAACTCATTAAATTCTGTATCCTCATATTTTTTATGTTTCGCAGAAATTCAAAACAATTAAATGTAAGAACATGCTATGCAACATGTCTTTTCTTCAGGTAAACAAATAAAGGAATTGTAAATCGTCAATATTTCGTGTTGAAGAAAATCTCAATTTTAGATATTAAGTGAAACACAGTTCTGTTGATGATTACTGACCCTAAGACCAGTTAGGACTTGATTAAATGGGACATAATTGCAATTGTCAAGAGAACTCTTTTCAAACATGTCATTTCAGTCTGTTCAAAGAACCATGCAGTTTATGTGAATTTTCAACCTTGATGATAAATTTTATCACTTTTAAAAACACTCAACACTACAAAATTTTAGTCACCAGTTTTAGAATTAATTGCATGGTGTCTTTACACATGGACACACACACATTCATAATTAAGTCCCCTTTCAGTCTAATTTTAACTTAAGTTTTATTAAGTTCAAGATTTTCAACTCAGTGTTTTGAATTCACAACTTATAGTTATTATTTAAGATCATTGTTTTTTTCTTAAGTCCTTTTGCATTAAACATGAAATGTAAACTTTTTTAATGACTTTATCAAGAATTTAATATGATTATTGAGCTTGCGGTTTATAAAATTTCACTGGGGTTATAGTCCTTTTGACTACAAATTTTAAATTGCTGAATTTGGTTTTTGTCACATAATGACTGTTAAGGTCTAGCAGGTTATTTGCTTGGTCCAATGACCAATAAATTACTGATGCATCTTATCAATCTGTTCAGTACAGTGAATTTAAATTAACACCCATAAATAATAAGCAAAATTTGGCTAAAACTGTTAAGGGTTCAAGAGGTTCCAAACCCTAATATTGGTAAAGTCAGGGTCAAATTTTCTGATCAAATCTTGACAATCATGTTTGCCAAATAAGTGGAACTTGTATTTTATTGAAGACTGAAGACCTTATATGATGTTATAAATCTTGTGCAAGGATAGTTACACTTAGAATATCATGAGTATGAGATACAATCAAACCTGCATAAGTGTGGTGAGCGATATTCTTGAACAATATGACAAACAATGTGTTCCAATAAGTGAACTGTCATTTATTGAGAATGAAGACTGTAGACTGTTATCTTGCAAGGATTTCTCCACTAGCCCATATTAATGAAGATATTTCATGGATTATCAATCAAATCTCAAGTCGCACCCAGATGATCCCAAAAAGAGTATCCAATTTCTTTGATATTGAAAAGGTTCTCAAAACCTTAAAAGATGTATACTTAAACTGACTTTAATAGTCGCAGATTACATAGTAAATGGTAAATCAACTTTGTCTTCATGTGATGAATGTTTGGTTTAATTAGCAATAATATGTATTTCAATATGTCCTTTCAAAAGAAATTCCGTTATGTGGCAGATTCTTTGGGCTGGCAGCTGTCATATTTTTTCTTAATAATACTGTTCTTAAATTGATTATTAGATGGTATGGTAACTTAATTAGAAGCTAGTCCACATTATTTGAATATCAAATTAAAATGTATTGAATCATGAAACCATATATGATCCAATTTGCTTAAGCTTTGTAAATTGTTAGAAAATTGCCTAAAATACAATGTATTCACCAAAGGTTATGTGATAATATGCTTGTAATAGAAAATGCATTTTTTGTTTTACATATACAAAATGATACCTGCAGTGCTTAAATAAAGATGCAAACCTTTGAACTTTTAAAGACAATATTAGCTCATACCATATTGCCTTCATCATATTGTATAATATTAATATCCTTGCACAGGCATTGTTAGATGAAGTGTATTATACCCAGACTGCTTTATCTTCCATTTTCAAGGAGAGTTGTATACAATTTGAGGTAAAAGAGTTGTATAAAAGATGGTTAGATACAATTTTGTTCAACTAATTGCAGCAACCTGAAAGCTAAACACTCCCATGTTAAGGTTTTTTCTCTGACATTTTTACAATCATTACATACCTGACATGAACACTGGTCTTGTCCCAGTCTAAAGTCTTAACCATGACCACTGTTCAATATCCAGCGTGTGAGCTTCCTACGCTGTCCTCAAGACCTGTCTGTTGTCTCTCTGTCATGCTCAAAGAATTTGACACGGTCTCTAATGTCTGCTAAACTCGCAGAACTAGTGGCAGATTGGTTCCAGTCCCTGATTCCTATCAACAGGACTGGTTCCAGTCAGTGACTTTATTATTAGTATTTTTTTATGGATTTGTTTGTCTTCCACCTTTGATTGATGTTTCGGGTCTTCAGATAAGAGTGTATACTATAGAAACTTGCTGTGTTCACAAAGGGCCCCATTCTACTTAGTATTTAGTACTATAGAAACTTGCCATAGAATTTCTTTGATGGATTGTATAAAGATAACAGATTTTTAAAAAAACCAACAACAATGTTTGCATATTATTCACTTGATTTATTGATTCCAATATTTTGGGTATGGGAATACAATAGAAAAGTTTATGACTTTGTTTCACATAAATGTTTATAAATATATATATAGTTTATGTTTTAAAAAAGTGCATTCCTTATGTAAAAAATTAAAAAAGTGCATTCCTTATGTAAAAAATTGAAATGTAAACTAGATATTCTATTTTAAAATACATGTAAAATAAATATATTAAAGTAGGCTCTCATAGTTACATTAAATATGTATGTTTTATCTATGTTCAATTATATTGTATTTCCTTAAAAACTTTATTAAGGCCAAAGGCAAGTATGAGCATGTTAGATTTTTAGTGCAACATTTTTTTTCTGGACACTTGACTGAGAGCAATTATATGCATGCAATATTTTAGCAATTTGCATCATGAATGTTTGATGCAAATATTCTGGTTATAAAAAGATTTCAAGCATGGAAAAATGTCAGTGTGTGGTTTATGTGATCTCAATATCCGGATGAGTTTATCCAGCCAGAATGGTTACATAATGTCAGGGAACACATAAGATCATGTTCATAATCCCTCATTTCCATTTAGATGAAGTCAGTAATATTTAGAGGCTTATGAAAAAGTAAAGGGCATATAAAGGTCCTGGTGTTGAATGATTTCACTAGGCTTATTGTAATCACACATGCACCAAACAAATCTCTAGAAAATATATCAGCTGTTAATATTGTGTGTATGTGAGCATGTAAAATAAAAGGTAGCTACATTTCTTAACCAGTTATCTTGCTACATCACTGGTATATCTAATGCTTCTTAGGTGCATTTTACCCTGGTTACAAGGTTACTTCATTAGTCTTATTTTCCACTGACTTTCATTTTAGCCATTGTTTTAGTGTATATACATATGCTTTATATACAACGTTGTATGTATTGATACAAAGCAGGTGGGGGTATACTCAAAATACAGACATTTTGATAAACATGCGTCTGTATTGATAGAATCAGACATGTCACAAGGCATTTGAAAATGGATTGCATCCATTTATATTATTTGTCAAATAATTTCACTTATTTCTCATAACTGAATTCAGTTACATTCAATGTGTTTATTACAGTTTCTTTAAACCATTTCTCTTCCCTCCTTTAGCAATAATTAAAAAAGGTACAGAAGAGGTACTTATTGTGACTGATAAACTCATTGTGATGGAGGAAGAGATTTTGGAACTACTTTTTTGCAACCCTGCTGTATCATTACATAACTCACTGAGATGCTTTTCGTGCAGAGGCTACTTTTGCACCTCCACCGCATAACATTTCATAGTGATCACTTACTTTGAACACCTGTTTCTCTACACTACTTTTTTAGTGTCTGGACCTAGTTATTATATCTTTATACTCCTTTATGTTATTTTTGTATGTTGCACAAATATCTGTAGTAACCTCTTTCTGTCTGTTTTGTACTCCTACTATAAATGTGTTTTAGATTCAGCATTTATTGGTGTATTTTACTGTTAGATAACAGTTAAGCTTATGCTAGCAACCTCCTGTATATGGCAGACAACATGTGTGAAACAGCCTGCTTTGCCATTCCTGGAAAAAAATGTCAAATGTGAAACAAGTCCTTACAATTTATACTGATCCCTTTTGATGGTTCTGAAATAGACCAGTCCTTTGCACCTTGGAGTGCCATGAATAAATCCTGCCGCCTGTGGCGTTCAAACTCAAACTTACAAATCGGACTTTACCACTGGAACATGGCGTCCTGAAGAGGCTTGGGAAATTTGGCATGTTTTCTTGTGGCATTCACGGCTGTTTCAAATAGGTTGACTGTAACTATATTCATTATTTGTAAAACTTCATGATTTGTTTTGATATTTTTTCAAGTTGATATACATGTACTTTACAGTGTATATGTATGTTGTGACCATATATACAGTTATTTCACTATTAAAATGTTTATGACATATTTACGTGTAAAATATCAGAGAAATAAATATCTTTAATTCCCAACGTCCATAAAATTGACTGTTTTTGGTGCATATGTACATAAATTAAGAAATGGATGTTAATTATTCTCACCAAGTTTATAAACTGAATCACGCAGCTATGGTTCTTTAGACCACGTGGGTAAAGAATGCAGCCAGCCATTAGATGGTATACTATTTGATATTTCTAACCTTTGATAGATCTTTTTAATTACACAATAAAGCATTGGTAATCCAATGAACATCCGAGTTTATTTCTTCTCTGTACTCCCCTCCCTTGTATTGCTG
Source organism: Solen grandis (assembly GCA_021229015.1). NCBI lineage: Eukaryota > Metazoa > Mollusca > Bivalvia > Adapedonta > Solenidae > Solen > Solen grandis. Next base: position 30,444,663 of record CM037786.1, read on the forward strand.
AACTAGATAGTGTATTATTAGTTATTCTAACACAACTCGCTTCTCTCTTTTGGGATATATTTAAATACACCTGGCCTCGAACCTGTGGTTAAATACACAACAAAACACTGAGATTGATTATTTCTTAAGTATATCTTTAAGTAATGCTGATGTTCCATAATTTGCCAGCGTTTGTGATTTCATGTCTTCCCTCATCCTCGGTCTACTGTTTCCAATCAACCCACCACATCCATTCAGTCCGTTACATAATCCCGCATAATTCAATTACATGTATTAAGACTATTCCTTCAATATATGTCACTTAACCCTTAACTTGCTGAATTTCTCAAATGGGCTTAGCCGGCATCTTTTTTTGAACTGTCCATTATCAATTTTAGGGATAACAAGATGAAAAGTTGTATCTATGCAGCCAACAAAAAAGAGCCAGGCCAGCCTGCACATCCGTGCAGGCTGGCCTGGCTCTTTACTGGTGGCAAAGGTTAGCATTTAAGGTTCCAGCAGATCAAATACTTTCAAAGTGTGTATCGGATTTATCTGAATGGTCCCTTTAGAACATATTGAAAGCATTATCACTATGAAGTTTTACGGAGCACTTAATTGAGAGTAAGCTGATCAGCAGAACAAAGGATTTCTGACTTGGGAATTATGTTCGCATTGTCATACAATACACATAAATACAGTTGTATGGAAAGCCATTACTGTCTTATATGTAGATAATGTATATTGTTGATTCATAAACACAATATCTTAAGTGACAACATGCTTATATTGAGTCTTTACAGCTACATATTGAGTCATTTTGACGATATATTGCAAATTGGGTCCACCTGACATTATATGAAACGACAAAGCACTTAAGTAAAGCCCATACAGCAATATATAGAGTCGATTTAATAATATATTGAGTGACTATATAATAATAATATTAATATAGCTGTAACGACTCTATATACGCACGTTGTATATTTTGTTTATGAATCCACCATATACAATATCTACATATAAGACGGGCATTGCTTTCAAAACAGTAGAACTATGGCAATCCTAAGACTAATTGGGATCTGAAGAAGTTTCCTGTGTCCCTGTTTTCCTGCACAGGGAATGGAAATACTTGTAAACCTTGCTGAGAATATCGGTCTTCAGACTAGTACAAGTTTACTTAGCGTTAAGAATTGTTGGTGGAATTCGAACCTGATGTGTATATTCCATTTAATGGCCACTGAGTACACACTTTTTTTTACACCGAGGACTGACCGCAAAATTTATAAGTGCATTTAGAAATAGAAAAATGTTCAATAGTTTCGCGGCCAGCCTTCGACATATATAAGTTGATGTGCAAGATGAATGTGAACTACACGGATAAGTATTTATGTCTTAAAGTTACATCTGGGTTTAAACTAAAATTGAATTGTACAATATTTATTTTTTTCGAATGGGGGAAAAAGGGGGTTACAAATAAAACCGCACACGCATAGTCCCTACATTGAAGATAAATAAAACATTAAGATAAACCCATGACATGTCTCGTGTTGGTCGGTTTCCAGTCAGTGCATGTTCAAACATTTACACTTTCACGATGGCGACTACCGGTATACATTGGCAGCATGCATGAACACTTATGCACACTGCAATGCTCTCTATCAGGGGTAATATTACTAATAATAATCCATAAATGTTCTTTAAAAGAATATCCGCTCTAATATCAGTTTAGTATCATCAAGAAGCTACATCTAGGTATTTACATCTCTGGTACCATAAGTACGTATACCCCCCCCCCCCACACACACACACACAAAATGATGGATGGGGGTTGCGTAGGAGTGAGCTTGTCGGTCTGTTGGCTTAGTCCGATCAATCAATAACTCACGGGTTGACAAATTTGTATCTTTTAAATTGCTTGTTTATCATAATGAAATGAAGGCCAAGTTCGACTTTAGACACAATCTATATGATGGACCCTTTCCGTCTTAGCACTTGTCTGATCTTGTGCCAAGCGTTGCATGGGGGTATTAATCACTTTCAGAGATGCAGAAATACCTTACTATCTCATTATTAGCCCCGCGTGGGTTCGAATCCCGGCAGGGTCATTCTGATTCTCATGTGAGGAAGCCTTCCAGCTGGCTTGCGGTAAGTCGGTGGTTCTACCCGGATGCCTCCGTGCATTCGGGGTCTTCCTCCACCTGTAATTAGCTGGACGTCGCTATATGACTGAAATACTGTCGAAGAGACGGTAAACTCAAATAGTCAAGTCAAGTCAAGTCAAGTCACTATCTCATTATTAACCGGCCCATTCCGCTATATGGTATTTCTGGAGTCCCGATCGAACTTAAACTTATTGAATGCTCGCGTTAAGTAATTAAACCATGACTTGGCCATGATATTATGTTTTATTTGACGACTACCATACTTAAATACCTTTCTAATATTATGCTAGTTATTGACAAACCCGATCCCGAACAGCACTTGCTCACCTATGCCAAGCGGAGATTGTCACATAACTCCCCAAGTTGGTATAAGCAGGCAATTAGACTGGAGACGAATCCAGATGATATCGGAGAACAAGTGAAACCTTTTTCAATTTTTTCAAACTATATATTCATTATATCTTTGCCGAAGAAACCTGTATTCCAATCATAATCGTAGCTCCAATAAGGCACTTTACGTCCGGGCCTGCGAATCATTTCGAAAAATTGTATTTTCCAAAAGTCAAAACTGCATTTAAAATGTGCGTTATTATTGAATATTTTACCCCAGATATGCCGGAAAACGCACACACGCGTATCTTGTAATTAAATAGTGTATCATTATGAATCATGGCATATAGAAAATAAGGGGTCTGAAATAAATCATCAAAACGGTTTACATTCGACATACATATGATATAAATTACCAAAAGATGGTATATATGATATTTAAGCCTTATGACAAAAAAAATGTGTTTGCTCGCAAAATATGTGATTTTCTTCATAACCTTGATAGAATTCTAATATACAAGTTTTGTGTTCGAGTCTTTGAACAAGGATTAGTCTACTGAATATATATACATGTTGAACCCATTTGAATAAAAAACAATCGTCATTAAAAGGAGTTATTCCAAATATTCCTCTCATTTGGTCTAAACTGAAGCAGTTCGACTTCCTTTCAATTCCCATAAACAAGAGTGACAATGGCTCTTACATTACCGGTAATGCGTTTATAGCTCACCCGAGCACGAAGTGCTCAAGGTGATATATTGTGGTCAATCAATGTCTGTCGTACGTCCGTTAACATTTTCTTGTTTACACTCTAGCACTCCACTTCTTTAGCAATCTTATTCAAACTTAATGACAAAACATTTATAGCCATAATTTCTCAGCTAAGTTCGTTATGACTGATATCCGCCCATTAGGTCTGGAGTTATGGTCCTTGAACGATAAAAAAAATGCCAGATTTCACTTTGTGTACACTCTAGCATCTTCATTCTTTAATCAATCTTCTTCAAACTACATGACAATGTTTGTAAAGCTAAGTTCGATTACGGCTGATATCTGCCCATAAGGCCAGGAGTTATGTATGTCCCTTGATTGATTAAAAATGCCAGAAGATTTCAATTGACATCTTCATTTCTTCAGCAATCTCTTCAAACTTTATGACAATGTTTATAGCCATGATTTTTCGGCCGAGCTCGATTATGGCTGATAACAGTCAGGAGTTATAGCCCAAGTTATTATAGACTTACACAGGAACAATTTTCTCGTCAGAAACCATACGGCCTGGAGTTAAGATATTTGTTGTGTAACATGGCCTAGTTGACCTCTTCCAAGTTTGTTCAAATTATGACACTGGGGTCAAAATTGGCCCCGCTTAAGGAATCACTTTATTTTATATAGACTTATATAAACTACGTTTTCTAAAGACTCACAACTATTTATTTTTTCAACTGCTTAGATTTTCAACTGGATGTTTTTATGTTTAAATAGATAGATTAAATTGTTATTTTCCAATTGACAATCATGCAGAAAGATATGCACCCTGAAACTCCCATTTTACGATGGAATATCCTAAAATGAAATGATTGTTTTTCCGAACTCTTCGGTTGTTATCAAAGCTTTCATTGGTTCAAGAAATAGGACAATATCAATTTATACAGCTTACGCCGAACAAAAAAACAAAAAACAAAACAAAAAACCATTATTCTCTCCTCTTTCAGTAATAATTAGAACAGGATCAGAACAGGACAGGAACTAATTGTGACTGATATCTGTGACTCTTGCCATCCAACCCTTAAAGTCCACCTCCTGCTCGGTATGTGAAATACTCAGCAGGGTGCTATATCCAATGCATACCATTGTTCAATGCCTTTAATAGGATACTAAAGAATGGACCTCAACAACAGTTGCTGGTAGTTTGTTCTAAAGTGGTACGGTACGTAAAGAGAAGCTAAACTTTTGATATACATACATGGGGAAGAAACTATATATTATGTGAAGATTTGTCCTTGAAACAGATGGAGTGAGATGGTATTCTTCTTTATGTCGACTAGGTGGTTAATAATCTTGAAGAGCACGAGTTGCAGCTTTTGTCTTCTTAATTCTAGTGGTTTCCATTTCAAGGATGTTAACATATCTGAGACACTACTGGTGCTGTGGTATCTGTTGGTTACGACACGTGCAGCTCTTCGATCTTCATCTGTAAAATGTAAGTTTCAAATGTCTTTCTGAATGATTTCTGATGGGTGTTCCACACTGCACAGCAGTATTCCAAGTTGGGTCAGACGAGAGAGTTGTATGCCGGCCCGGTGTTCTCAATAAAAATTATTTTTTAATTAAAAAAAAGCCTGCATGGGCCGTATTCATAAAGGTCTTTAGTTTTTAAGGGAAATAATTCCTTAACTGGAATTAATCTTCTAAGGTATTTTATAATTAAGACTTAATGAAATCCTTAATAACTAAGGGACATCTATGAGATTTTAAGGAAAATCTTAGAAACTAAGGGATATTTTTCCCTAAGGAGCTTTTAGAATACGGCTCCTGGTCTTTGTCTCCGCAGGTTGCGTTTGAGAAATCCTAGAATTACAGTAGTTTAGTCGCACTTGCTGAAAAATGTTGGGCAATTTAAACAACTTTAGCCATTTGACTAGGTTTATTTCTTAACGTTTTGATTTTTTAGTTTAGCAGAAATGTAGTTCAGTTACTGAGGGCAACGCGGTCTAGTGGCACATGACTACAGATCTGAAGGTTGTGGCTTTCACAGGCGCCCAGAACTGGTCAAACACAGCAATCGTCGAGATAGATAAGTTTTAAGTTGTGAGAACTTGCTTCCTACTCGGCATATAAACTAACAATATAATAATAATAATAATAATAATAATAATAATAATAATAATTATTATTATTATTATTATTATTATTATTATTATTAAAAAAAAAAAAAAATAAATAAAAAAAAAAAAGAGGGCCATGATGGCCCTGAGGTAAGTCGCTCACTTGAGAAACATTGTCTTGATTGTCTGTACAAGTTACTATAAGGTAGCATAGTCATACTGAATACATTATCCATACAGCAAGTAATGCAGCAAGATCATTTCAATATCACTCATCAAACAGTAACTTTGGACCAAAAACGAAGGGTGTAGCTTAAAAATACAAAAAGGTCACTGGGCCATCGTAAGGTCAATGCCACACACAAAACTGTACCAGTGGTCCAAATTTGAAGGCCGTAGCTTAAAATATCAAAAGTAGGTTATTGGGTCATGATCAAGGTCCTCCATGGTCAAAGCACACAAACAAATTTGTATATGTGCTCCAAATTTGAAGATTAAAGATCCCTTTATATAAAACGTGCCTATATAAAACTTGGGCGTTTCCAATTTTGACCACAAGGCCATATGTTTGATCAAACTTAGTAAAGCACACGTACCAAATCTTAGCTCTAGGCCTTTTGGTTTCAAGAAGTTAACCTTGGTAATGGACTCGTCCCTCTAAGTCGCAAACCTCGCAGTGAATAAATTAACTAACATAAGCCATTTATAGTGAAACGATTTATAATCTTTTGGCTTAATTGATGCTGGAAAAATTGTTTATTTTTTATATTATATACGATTCAGATTTGTTATTTAAGTTTTGTCTACAAGGTGGTAATTATTAAATATTACTATTTTTAATTACCTCCCTTTAATTTATTCTTAATCCAGCGGAAATATTTATAATCTTCCACATACAATATATAATGTTGTGTTTCTGTGCAAGACCAAAGATTATTCCGTTTAAACGTGCATTCAAAATACTTCCTTTTATTCTTGCGTTATCTGGTGAGATGTAAGATTTGAGGTGGCGAACGTGCAGGCTGGGTAACAGTTGGAGAAATATGTTAAGTATTTTAGGAAAGGTTACTACTGCATCCAGAAAGCATTGCTATCTGGTGTGGTAGAACGTTGTACGATTAAGGGTGTAAAAAGATTTTTTTGAAGCTCAGAGTTGAAAATATAGAAGAAAAAAAAAATAGAGCTGACTTGTTAAATTTCGTTTAGGCTAAAAGGGATGGTTTTGTGTTCAGTATGAAGTTGAGGAGTTAAATTCAGTTATTTTATTTTTGATTTTCAAATTAATTAAACGTTAATTATTTGAGACTACCAGTCATTGTTTAAATCATTCGTAAATAAGCTTTTTTTTTATATATATATTTCATAGCTTAACTTTAATTTATCTAATCATACGACCAGGAGAGTAACAGGGAAAATTTAGTTTCACATATCTATAGTTTTTCAGACTGCATACACGTAACAATGGCATCAGCCTCCGTTTGCGAAGTTGATTAAGTGCTCGTCTGCTGAACTAGGGGCCCCAAAATCGAATCCCACTGAATGATTTTTTTTATGTTTCTCTTATATTACACTTTTATCCCTTCTTTTTTTTTTCACTTCCTAGTATATTACCTCTCAAAAATTTAAAGACAAATACGTTTTAAAGCATTATTTTAAAACCACAGACCATTTAAAACTTGCCAGCATTATTATATTTAATATATTATATTGTGACACTTTTACTTTCTTTATTTTTATTTTTTTTCTTACGCCGAATATCTTTTTTTTTAAATATTTCTTGTTGTAAATACTGTAATAAACACGTTGAATTTAACTAATTTCTGAGGTATTCAATGATGTGAAATAAGCACAGATCAGCTGATTTGTGACAAATGATAAATTTATTGTTACATCATAACATGAGACATTGAATAATCTTTATTGGTTTAAATTCATTACTCTATTGAACTTACTATGATTATGTTTTATTTTAATACATGTGAACAAATTTTAAAGATTTTACTCGCAGGATAAATGAAAACAAACAGTCTGACTAATTATTGTACTGTCTTAAAATGATAAATTATAAAAGACACTTTTTTCTCCTACCAGCATCCTTTAATTCATTATAAATAAATAATATATAAGTAAATAATGGTAATGTATCACAATGCAAAATGATGCAATTCATTAAGATAATTAATTTCTTCAAAAATGATTTTAAATTTTATCCATATAGTAGCAATGAACCAATGTTCATCAAGCGTGAAATACAGACACCGCTAGTTTATTGGGGGTCCCTACTGTGAACTCCTAATTGGAAGGTGATAAGGGGAGGGGGTGGGGTGTCTCAAGAAGAAGGGCATTTTGAATGCCTTTATGAGTGAGCTACCTCATCTATGTACCCAGTAATGGAGCATTATATCACAACTGATAGGTGAACAGAGTGATGGGCTCGAGCTTCGGACCCTGGCACCGCCGCGGAAGCTGTATCGGTCTTGCTTTGACAGTTCGAAACCACCTGGGGAAATTTTCACTTTTTTCTGTTTTTTACTATAAATCATAAATTATCTTCTTCGTCACTTTCCCGTCTTTCCTATAATTTCTCTCTCTTTCCTTTCTCCTTAATTAGTGCACCGTTTAAGAATCCTAACGCGTGTGACGTGCATGCGTAAAGTTTAGATATATATGAGCCGCGTCTGGCGATTTTAGTCATTATGGTCTAAGAAATCGATTTTTTTTTTCAGAATCACATTTTTCAACCTTTTAGCTTTTTAGTAGTACTAACATCATAATAAACGTATGATTAGTGAGGGAGCTGTGCAATATCTACGACAATAGGTATGTTATATGATAAACGACAAATGACGTTGACGTTCAAATTATGACGTCGTTGAGTACAACGTCAACTTTATTTCGTGTACATTTAGGAATTATAATTAACCACAAACATTGCAAACAAACAATACAGTAAATTTATATCTGGTTGACTAAAACAATTTACATGGTAAAAAATATAACATAATTGATAAATGAAGCATAAAAATGCATAACTAGTTGATACTAGATATGCCTAAACAACCAGCTTTAAAGTTTGAAACACACATTATGGTGCCACACAGAACTCCTCCGGCAAAGCTGATCTAACATACGAACATGACGTTGAAGGTATGTGTGTCTAGCCTCTGACAGTCCTGGTGGTTTCAATACTGCTGGACGGGAAGTCGATCTGAAGCGGAAGTTTAGCACCTTTAGTAGGTTGATCTTCTCCTCCACAGCATCTCTGATGGTGCGCACGATTCTTTTTCTAAAAGGTCAAACGATTAATAAGACGATTTTCAAAGGCTATTTACAATATACACATGTAATGCATGTAAGAGATAGTTTTTAAGTTGTCTTCCAGTTGTCCCAATGTCTCATGTCGACTTTTTAATGCAAGCAAATCCAGCTTCTATATGGCAACGTGTATGGCCTGTAAATAGCAAAACATATACATGTATTGATGTTTTTGCTTGATATGGCCATCAGATTTAATGATTATTGATATGATGTTGTTGTAGTATAATTGTTATACCAGCGGTTTCAAACTTACATGAACTATTTCGAAACTGAAAGAGATTAAAATTAACTCTAAACAAAATATCTTAAAACATTCCAATTCTTACGACGAACATATACAAATTCTAATTACTTCTTAGTTACTGATTAAAACCTTTCAATTGATGTTGAATATAGTCAAAAAGGAAAATAATATACAAGAATTTGTCCTGGATCCCCAAAAAACTGTGACTTGTGTACACTATCAAAAATCATGAATAATCATCAGTTTTGGACTCAACCGTGTAAAAGACAGTTTAAGTTTTACTGATATAAAGTTTTTGTAATTGCCTATTTTTCTTCAATCAGACATGTCCTAAAGTATCACAAGACAATTGTTTATTAATCAGTGAACGTATCAATCAATTTGCATACACAGTACAATAAAGACATGCTTATCACACAATCGATTCAGATTCAGATTACCTACACATAAACAGCAGGGGCCATAAGACAATAGGAATCTGGTGGTCGAGTGGTTTTGCCGATTGTTAAGTATGGGGGCCCACGATGGGGATTTCCTCTAGACAGCACAAATATTATGTAATCAATGGATAGTATAGACTAAATTCGGGGGCTGAATCCGGGCCTGGATTTAAACAATTTTCCATTTTATTGTTTGTGCGTAAGGAGCCTCTTATACTACTAGATATCTAAAACTCTGCTGCGGAGTTGTTGTTCCTGAGCTCTAATTTTACGACATCCCCTTAGTGTTGACATCAATCAATCTTTAATTTAGGATTTTCATTGCATTCTCTGTACAACCTATATGTAATGTTAAAATGTGTAAATGTATTTGAGTACTTTAACCGGTAAGTGTTGTCGTAATACATGGTTCCCAATTGGAAATTCAGTGCATATTTACTGTATCTGTGAATTGCAGGGAACCAACCCAGCCGGTTAACGGTAGTCAATGCCTTCTCGGAACCACAGAAACACCATAACTCAGAAATACACAATTCTTCAGTTTCTCAGGGGTTAAACAACATTACTCTGTCACAATGAACATACGGTGTGCTAAGGTATTTACAGAGTATGAAACGTAAAACATAATGTAAATAAATGGATGGTAGCATAGTAAATTGGCAATCAAATTTTGGGTTAAGTCAAAGCATGCTTACATGCATGACAAGGAATATATCGAATAAACCTTATTCAGGCAGTAAATTATAAGTATTTACTTCCGTAGTTTACACAGTCCAAATAAAAAGAGATGAAGAATGGTGGTAGTGTACATTATAGCTTATCAGGATGTTGTGGGTTGAAGCTACATCGGGGTATCTACAGCGGACCCGGCAGACACCCCCTACATAGCATTGCTTAATGTTAGCAAGTAACCGCATTGCATTTAAACTATTCCATTTTCTCCTTTTTTAATCTGGTCCCATCTGAGACCCTACAGACCATTGGTCATCTCGGTCACATCACTGATAAATCAGAGAATCTGAGACGATCTTTGTTTACTGCTGCCTGCCTGCTACACTTCCATGGAGTGAGTTAGTGACCCAACCTTACATTGTATTATACTTGACTACAATTGCAGTGAAATTTATGCAAGACTTTGACAGCATCATACACTCCCACATAGTGATGAAATCACTAACTCTTCCCTGTCAAAAGGTCTGAGACTCCACCAATGGGCTCATATCCCTTATCAGATACAGTACAACGCTGCTATATCGCGACTCTTGGGGTCCAAGCCCAAAAACCTTGATATAGCGGACCGCGTAGTAGATTTGAGAATGCTATATGTGTCTTTGGGATAGTCGTAAATTGTTGAAAAACCCTAATATAAGGCAATAAACATTATTTTATTTATAGAGTTATTTTAAATAATTCCGTAAGCATTGATTCTGGGTTTTCTTTTTTTTTTTTTTGTACTGTAATTGCCGATGATTCAGATTTAGAGAGTAGTGTGTACGGTATGGTGATGTGAAGTGGTTATGTAACTCTTCAGCATATCTCATTATAATAAATCATACACCGTCCATTGTTTATCCAAACAATGTGAAAATTGCCATTCCACCTTGATTTATCGCTATTTGAAATTAAGCTAAGGTGTTACTGTGTTTATTATGATGTATTGATATGAGGAGTTTTATTAATGAAACAAATTACCAGGTAACGCTGATCTAATTATCATGTATTGTTTACTTTCGGTGAAAAAGATTGGCTATTTTCCGGGATTTTTAAACCATGGTAAAAATATGCACGCTAGCATAATAAACAAAAATACCATTATCAAGGTATATGCAGTGGAGTTTAGACAATGTTTGAGTATTTTATCGAGTATCTGCTTGGTATTGAATGTCCATACCAATTAAATGCTGATTACTGTGGTTGGATAATTATACCGACAAACCTGCATTATTGCCGATCATTAACACTCGATTGCATAATCATCAACTGCCCCCAAACACAATAGCTTCCCACTTTGTGTGTTTAATTGTTATGACTTCCGCATGTCAGTGCACTAGCATGTTAAATACTGACCGCAAAACTCTTTTAAATACATATAGAAAAAGAAGGAGATAGCTTAGTTTCGCGGTAAGCCTATGCAAATAACGCGATATATTTTCAGGGTCCATAGATCAACCGCAATATATTAGCACAAAATAGCAGTCTGCGATATAACGGCGTTGTACTGTACAATGTTGGTGAGCTCTATTTTATGCAATTAGAGCTCGCAAAAATTGATCAGGAATTTTGATTTTGGTTATTAACATGTCACCGTCCCCAGTGATCAAGTAGTTGGAGCTCTGCCTCTGGAGCGGAAGGTCATGCTGTGACATACCAATGTCATTAAAAATGGTACTGGTATAGCTCCCTTGCTTGGCGCTTAGCACATAAGGGTAGTTAAAGGATGGTTTTCTCAGTATCGGGATAATGTGACTGTGTGTGGTATCATGCCACATGTATGTAATCGCATGATATTGCAGTGTGGCTGCACTATATCTATCAGAAGATTACGTAGTAAGATTGTCTGTGGGATGTTAAACCCAACAAACAAACGTTAACATGAAGAAAAGAAAAAAATCAGGAAAACAAGAAATATCTTTAAAAAAAGATAAGAAAAAGGCATAAGAGAAAAAAATAAATAAGTTAAAAGAAAGTAAAAGTGTTACAATATATCTAATATAATAATGCTGGCAATTTTTAAATTGATTTGAAAAAATTATGCTAGAAAATGTATTTGTCATTAAATTAAGATGTTATATACTAGCCAGTAAAAAAAAAAAAGAAAGGGACAAAAATGTAATACAGGCAATACAGAAAAAAAAAATCAATCGGAGGGATTTGATCTGGGCGCACTTAGTTTAGCTGGTGAACACATAACCAAACGTGTCATGGAAGTTGATGCATTATATAGTTTTATGTTAGCTACCTTAAAATACACTGTGGGTTTTGCAACTTATAGGGAAGAGCCCACTACCAGACTCACATTTTTTTTTACTTTACTTTTTCAACAATGTTTTTTTTGTTTGAATTTTTCAGCTGGATGTTTTTTATGTTTAAATAGCCTAGATTAAATTGTTATTTGCCAATTGACAATCTTGCAGAAAGATATGTACCCTGAAAAAAACATTTTATGATGGAATATCCTAAAATATTTTATGCAAAACAATGAAACTGGTGCTTTTCCTAAATTTTGGTTTAACCAAGATAAGATTGGTTCAAGAAATAGGTCAAAATCCATCTATACAGCTTATGCCGAAAAATATCTCAATCTGAAATGAAATGTGGTGTATAAAAATAAATGTTTTTCTAGTTATATTTAGTATGTATATTTATTTAAATTTTAAATTTTTTCAAAATGAAGTGAAAATTCTCAATTTCATGAGTTATAAGTTGTATTCCAGTTACTCAATTTACCAGAATTGACCTATTTACTGGAATATACTGGAATCCACTCAAATTTTACTTGAATTTACCTTATTTTCATGCCAAATAAAACATATTTTGTCTTATGTTATCAAAAATACCTAAGAGAATGTGATCATATTCTCATAAAAACTGGAGAAAAAAAACTATCCCCAGAAAAATTGTGATCATTGAGACATTTTCCCTTCCAAAATTTCCTTAAAATTCATACATTTTTTCCTAAAATTTCCTTTATGCTCTGACTATCCTGATACCCGTTCTTTTATTTTCCCAAAATTAATTATGGCACATCCTACCCATAATTAATGTATAATAAAGAAATATGATCAAAACTATTTGTTTAAGATTTTCAGGCAATATTTCTTTTGTTCTTTTTTTTTATTTGAATAAGTCATATGCATGTGATGAATATCAGAACTAATTTTATTGACCTTGTGTGGTTCTGTTACAGCCTGATGATCTTATGAATATGCAGCATTGTAACTTGCTGTGTCTGCCAGAAAACTATCAGATGAAATACTACTTTTATCACGGCTTGTCCTGGCCCCAGGTAATTATGTTCTTTAAAGTTTTCAAATTAAGATCAAAATACCAAACTAAATTTTCCTTTTTTTCTCCTTTAAGTATAACAAAAAATTAAATATAGTATTACTAATACATTTAATTTTCTTTTTCAGAAGAATATTAAGTTTAGTTTTCAATTTTCAGATAAAAGAAAATCATAATCAGTGAAATTAATGAAATTAAATTTGTGTTCTTTTCCAGCTATCATATGTTGCAGAGGACGAAAATGGCAAAATAGTTGGTTATGTACTTGCAAAGATGTAAGTGTGAACAAGTAAGAAATACTGGTCAGCTGATAGTCTGTATACATGTCGTTGGATATGAAGGTTTGAAGCTACTAGAGTGCTTCTCTACTTTCTATGATGAACATGAAATATCTAATTAAAGGAAGTGAGCACTCCTATCTCTACAGAAGAACATGAAATTTTCAGTAATTTAACTGGTTCTAGTTGTCTAGTTCTTACAACATCTGTCTAATAACCAGGAAGTCATGGATTTGACCTCCAGTAACATCATTCCAAAGGTAATGAAAATGTTACTGGTATAATTCAATTGCTTGTATGGGTAGTTCCAAAACTAGTTGGCCTGATGTAAGAATAATGGGACTGTATATATAGACATTTGTCTACGTGTAGTATGGCAGTGTGGCAGCACGATATCTTTCTCTTGTAGAAAAAATCCCTAAATACTGTCAGTAGGACGTAAAATCTAAGCAAACCAGCAATACTTATCGACATAGTGTTACTTTGGCATGCACATGATATCCCTCTTTTACCCTGCAGGGAAGAAGACCCAGAGGATTCTGTTCCACACGGCCATATCACCTCATTGGTAGGTAGTGCTGATAAGTACTTCACCTGATAGTCACAAGTGATCATATGACATAAAATTACGAAAAATTATATAGTTTTGTAGATCAGGGTTTGACATTAAAGCCTGACCGAATGACACTAGTAAATTGATGGTCCGGTCCAGCTAGGTCCTAGGCTAACACGACCGACTGGTCGTGTTCTAAATTGGTCAAAGTTTGCAGAAATTTTTATCTATTGACACATCAAAAGCACAAAAATAACTGTAATGGTCAAACTATTGACCCTTGTTGAAATAGTTTCTTGGAAAACCCGTGTGTGCTATATTTAGCGGCATTTTCAGTAACAACCTTGACACGTGTTCAATCATTGGGTTGTGTTATCAGATTGAGGCTTTTTTCCCCCACTCTCTTGCCAAGTTTAATGTCGTAATACTAAGCTAAGAATGCTTATTTCTTCATCCAACTTTTCATTTTATAATGTTTACGAAATCTTTGTACATGTATTATAATGGATAATATATAATTTAAAAATGCTAGAGATGCAAGTTAATGCATGAATGCTGATCTCTTTATTATGCTGTTATCCCATGTATAACGACAATAGACCTTTTTACGATTTGCTTTTACCGCAATGTGCAGCCGATACGAAAAATGTCAAACAGTCTTTTCATCCGACAAAATAGACAATGTCAGTAATGAACGAAAAAAGTAAAGGGGAATCAAAGAAACTGTATGAATAGATGACAGGAAACAGATCATTTTGCTTTAAATGGAATTGCTTGAAAATCATTAAACAAGAGACATTGTCCGGAACTCGCATATTTGGGGATTTCCATGTAAGTACAATCAAGGTGTTCATGCAATGTTAATGAAAAGCATGTATTACATGAGTATTTCTTGTATTATCTTTGTAGACCTTTATTCATTTCTAATGGTAAACAGGAAAAAAACACTGTTAGGTATTCCAAAGTAAGTATATTGATCTAAGTATGACATGTATGTGTTTTACACTTTGGTCTAGTTCAGTTAAGGTCAGGTCTAGTAGGTTTTCTAACTTACTGGACCACTGGTCCAGCTCTCAAAAAAGTTAATGTCGAACCCTGTAGATGATGTAGGAAACACGAAAACCTAAGCTATTATAATATTATCTGGATCATTTTCCCTCAGAGATGCAGTTTAACAAATTGGATTTATGGATTTTAGTTTATTATCTGATATATCAGCCATTGTAAAGTCTTAATTGGTTCTTGTCAGTAAATGTGATTCAGTGAATTTTTTCCTTGAACTGTGAATAGGTTCAGTACCTCTTCATTTCTGAAAAGTTATGGTAGTTCCTTCGCTGTATTGTGAAAAAAAAAGTACAAAGTGTCTGCTGATATTGTTAGAGGAAAATCAAGGGTTAAAACGATACATGTACCTTGCAATTTTTCTGCATAATGGTAGGGAATGGTTTATATTTTCAAGAAAATGAGATACATGTACTGTGAAAGAGAAGCACTTTTGAAATTAATTTGTCTGAGTAGGAATGACGTAAACCATGCCTCTATCAAAAAAACCACTTTGAATTGTAAATCAATTTGGGTCCCTTCTAAATTGTGAATGGGCCCTGTTAGTCAGTTTTAGTTTTATGGGTACCAGTTATAGATGGAAACAAGATGTGTATGAGAAACACTATGCCCCCCATCTGAGCCTGTTAGATGTCAAATAATTGATGTCAGTTGAAAGAAATTCATGAGTGGTGTAAGTATGTCAAATATATAGACTTTATTCCATATAGTAATGGATTAATGCTCAAAACAAAAAAAATCATTAAAATAATAGAGATTATGAAAAAAGTGAACACAACAGAGTTCTGTTTCGTAATCATTACACTTCGGTTACTCACTATCTATTTATATTTTAAATTTCAAATCAATACCTCAAATAGCTGAGAAGTTATAATCTGGAGAAAAATTGATATGAAATAAAGGGAGGTAATACAAAAATTTAACCAGGCATAGTATTGTTCTTGGTTACTGCACTACTCCTACTTGCTATCATGTTCAAGTCATCATCTACTTACATTTATGAGTTTTGCTCCCAAGAAAAAAATAGTAAGAAAATAAAGGTGGATAAAAAAAAAAGGACTTGGTAGAGTTCCAGTTCTTGGTCGCTGCACTTTTCCTAGTTGTCATCTACTTAAATTTTTTTTTAAAAAGTTTCAAGTCAATACCTTGTATAGTTTTTATATGCTATGCAATGATAAGCAATGCTATGCCAAGCTTACAGAACTAGAACTGTCAGTAAAGGGGACTAGTACCCCTGCATCCCATCTTTGTTTAATGTTATGTGAGTGAAGTATGGGATGTGATTCATATATAGCACCTACTACTATGAATCGGACAGATTGTTATTGAGGTTTTTATTTTTATGACACCTGCTGCAGGCAGAGGTGACACATAGTGATCACTTTTCCATCATCTGTCTGTTTGTCTGTCAGTCACACTTTTTCCATCACACTTCACAGAACACTCGTGTGTATAAATAATCGGATATTTTATCATTTTGAATTTTGTAATCACACAAATACTGCATAAGCAGTGTATCTGGCCAGCTGAAACATAAAAATTCTCATGAAACACTCTGTTGAAACAAAGGCTGTGAAGCGGTCCTACAGAAGACTTGGTCTGGCGAAGAAGCTGATGGACCAAGCCTCCAGGGCCATGGTGGAATGTTTTGACGCCCAGTATGTCTCGCTGCACGTCAGGAAAAGTAACCGAGCTGCCTTGCACCTTTACACATCAACACTCAAGTTCCAGTAAGTTGATAAACACTTAAGAAAATTGATATTAGCCTGAATTAAGACTACATGATTGAAATGGTAGCTTTCCATACATATTTTCATTGTTTATTTCAACTCTTCTCCATTTATCAGTACTGTAAAATCATTAATTTTGATGGGGCATTGATTTTTTTTTTTTTTTTTTTTTTTGTGGACAGTTTAATCAATGGATATTAACCCTATTGAAAATCTTTTATATATCTTGGCTATTCTAGAACATGACTCCATAAACAAATGAACCCATGAAATAATTCATATTAGTATGGTACATGTAGTTGTCAACAAAATTTAATGGAAAAAACAACAACAACAACAGATTTTACAATATTTTTGGTTGACTTTAAGCTATATCCAGCCTATATCCAGTGCTCCCCATTTAAAAAAAAAGAAAAAAGTAATAACTAAGGCATGTCTCAAGTCTTTATCAAAAAAGTTTATTTAGCTTTCTGATGCCTTTCAAAGTGAGCTCAGGACAGTATAACTATTCTTAGAGATCTTTCATTCTTTGTCCAGTTCATTGATAATGTTAACTTTTCTTTTCAGAATAAGTGAGATAGAACCAAAGTACTATGCAGACGGAGAGGATGCCTATGCTATGAGGAGAAATCTTGGTGAATTTAGAGAGGTGAGATATGTTAGTTCATAAATTAAATTCAAAACTTCTGTCACAGAAAAGCTGATGTAATAATCAATTTTTGGAGAACCTGTAGCTGAGTTTTTATTATGCCCCCACCAAAAATGGGAAGGGGGAACATAATAGAGCTGCCTTTGTCCCTCCATCTATCTGTACGTGCGTACATCTGTACGTCCGTCCGTCCAAAAATTTGTGACATGCATAACTCCAAAAGTATTTGTACTAAAGAAACTTCATTGATATATTATTCAGGACATGAATTTTTGCGCCTGGATGATTTTTGTCAGATCACCATTGACAGTGCCCAATTTGCCAGATGTTTGAACACTTGTCTTGTGTTGCTATGGTTGTTGTTATTGTTAGAATATAAAAAAATGATGTTATTTTCTAATAAATTTGTTAGAAAAATTATTGCAGTGAAGTACAATGATTAAAATTATTGCTGTGAAGTACAATGATTAAAATTATTGCTGTGAAGTACAATTTAAAATTATTGCAGTGAAGTGCAATGATTAAAATTATTGCAGTGAAGTACAATGGTTAAAATTATTGCAGTGAAGTACAATGATTAAAATTATTGCAGTGAAGTACAATGGTTAAAATTATTGCTGTGAAGTACAATGATTAAAATTATTGCAGTGAAGTACAATGATTAAAATTATTGCAGTGAAGTACAATGGTTAAAATTATTGCAGTGAAGTACAATGATTAAAATTATTGCTGTGAAGTACAATGATTAAAATTATTGCTGTGAAGTACAATGATTAAAATAATTGCAGTGTAGTACAATGGTTAAAATTATTGCAGTGAAGTACAATGGTTAAAATTATTGCTGTGAAGTACAATGGTTAAAATTATTGCAGTGAAGTACAATGGTTAAAATTATTGCTGTGAAGTACAATGATTAAAATTATTGCAGTGAAGTACAATGGTTAAAATTATTGCAGTGAAGTACAATGGTTAAAATTATTGCTGTGAAGTACAATGGTTAAAATTATTGCAGTGAAGTACAATGGTTAAAATTATTGCTGTGAAGTACAATGGTTAAAATTATTGCAGTGAAGTACAATGGTTAAAATTATTGCTGTGAAGTACAATGATTAAAATTATTGCAGTGAAGTACAATGGTTAAAATTATTGCAGTGAAGTACAATGGTTAAAATTATTGCTGTGAAGTACAATGGTTAAAATTATTGCTGTGAAGTACAATGGTTAAAATTATTGCAGTGAAATACAATGATTAAAATTTAATGGCCTTTATATAACTCCTGTCATCTGTGGGTAAAAGTCCCGATCTTGTCACTTGAATTTTCCATGTAAGGAAACTTTCCAGTTGCCTTGTAGTAAGTCTGGGTGCTACTGTGCTAACAGGGGCTTTTGTTCGCTTATTATTTGCTGGATGTCGTCAAAAATACTGTCATGGAGCTGGTGAACTTCAAAACTACATTAAGCTTAATCCCAAACTGAGATAAGGGTTTGTAATCATGCAGACATTTGTTCCTAGGGAAATCAGATAGCAACAAATTGTGAAGGATGGCCCAAAAATAACTGTGTTATGTGATTTTGAATCTTGACAAATTCATGCGTATGTAATTGAAGAGGGTCTTGAAGTCTTACTTTTTTCTTTCAGACTAAAGTAGAAGCAATAGATCAAGCAAAGAAAGCAGATATACAGACAATTCAACAGTCCACAGATGGGGAGGCTATACCAGTATCATGACACTAACTTTTACTTTTTGATATCTATGACGATCTGTATGCTAATGAAATGTTTAAAGTGTGGTAGACACACATTGTACGGAATAAGTTTTTAAAGGCTTTACAATTATTTCTTGTGATCCCTTTTGTATTGGCTCCTTTTTATTTATATTATTTCTTGATGATTTAAAGGAAAGGAACAGTCAAAAGAACATTTCTGAGAACAGTTACTTGGTCTAACTGGTTCAGTACATAAAGTATGTTAGTTCTACATGTATTTACTGTATAGTTTTGCAATGGCTGCATTTCAACCATAACAAATGCCAAGTTTTGTACAGTCAACTAAATGTACCTTTCCAGTATTTACAGATGTACTCAAATTTACTTACCGGCTAACCAGTAGCTACACTGCGATAATAGTAGGTAGTCAATGGTTGGCCTGGTTTACACAAAAGAACACAAAGATTTGTTTGTGATACTTTTTTAGAGCAGTTGACCTTGTCATGAGCAGGAAATGTGTAAAGCTGGAGCTTAAATTTTCACTGCTAAAACTTGGAAAGGTACATTATAGTGTTCATCTGTCATACTAGAACGCCTCATTCTTTTGTATACTGTATCAGAAAAAGAAATCAGTTTAATTTGTAGCTAGCTTGTTTGATCGTATACAAGTAGTCACACTCTCATGAGAATAACAGATTTCATTGCTGTTTTTAAGCAGTTAAATTTCCATGTTTCTTTTTTCATTAAAAATGAAATTATAGCAATTCATAATGTACAGATGCAGTTACTCAGTCAGGATGAACAAGAACCTATTTTGTTGTAGTGTGGAGTCAGAGTATATTGTTGACCCATTATCTATTTTTATGTTGATCCAGTGTTACCACTGTTGTAACACTTATTTACCAAAAAAGGCTACAAAATTAAGATGTATTGCCATGTTCAAAATCTCCCAGTGCTGTGTATAAACTAGCATCTGCTTCAGGATACTCCACTTGAATTTATGAGTATATTTTGTTAACCTAACAGAAAATGACTCTCTGAATTTTATTGATAAAAAAACTGAGATGAGGAAAAGAAAACATTTCATGAAACATAGGCCTGGTACTTTGTAAATTAACTTTAATGTCAGAGTGATCAAGTCTCCTGTAATCTTTGAATATCAACAGTTCAATGTTTTATTAATGTAAATGAATCGAGAAACATTTAATTTATATAAAAAATGTATGAATTGTGTTTGGAAAAATTGTGTTATGCCACCAATATTTTGATACATTAAAAATCGATTAAAGATTAAAAAGATTGAAAAATGAAAAAACCAAAAAACTTTTGTTTTCTTTGATTATACCTTCCTATAGTGAAATGCCAATGTACGTAAATGAAATTCAGAATACAGATGTTTTAATAGCCTGTACACAAGATGCAACAATAGTCGCCAACTTAAGCTGATGATATGAAGCATAACTGGAATTAATATTAATCGCTGTATATACAATGTCCTCTGCATTTGATGAAACAGAGACTGACAGACCTAGGAATCGTGCACTCTCTTTACTTGTTAACGCTTTATTCAAATTAGGTGAGGAAAAGCACGACTGCTGTTCTTCTTATAAAACTTTATAAGGTACCTGCATAAATTGAACTGTAAATTTTGTACATTTCTTTAAAAGCTTATTTTAAAAGAATTTTTCAAAATAAATTAAACTGAAACTAACTTCTTTTGTTAGAGAAATGATTATTTAATATTAAAATCACATTTTCCTCTGATTTTTCCATACTTTTTTATGCCTTCATAAGAATATTTGGAGGCATATAATAATTGCACTCCCACTTTATGTTTGTAGCTCTTTCATGCATGAGTGGATTTACAAGTAACCTGGTAGAAATGGTCACCACACTGAGACCTGGGTTTGTATCTCAAGGTCAAGGTCACACTCTGGTGTCAAGGGAACATTTTGTCCTGATCAGGCTTTAACCCCATTATGCATGGATGGATTTTGAAAGAACTTTGAACAAATGTTCTTCCCGAGAAGATGATGTGTTTTGTGAAAGACCAAGGTCTGTAGCTCACAGGTCAAGGTCGCAGTCTGGGGTCAAAGGTCAAAATGGAGAACAATTTGTGTCCTGGCTCTAACTCCTTCATGCATGGATGGATTTTGAAATAACTCGGCATGAATGTTCTAGAGAAAATAAAGTGTTGAGCACAAGACCCAGGTCTTTAGCTCGAAGATCAAGGTCACGGTCACAGGTCAAATGTCTGGGGGCCGCCATGGCCGAGAGGTTACAGTCGTGGACTACAAATCTCTCAGCCCTTCACCGCTGTGGTTCGAATCCCGATAGGGACTTTGGATTTTTCATATGAGGAAGCCTTCCAGCTGGCTTGTGGTAGGTCGGTGGTTCTACCCGGGTACCTCTGTGTACTCGGGGTCTTCCCCCACCTGTAATTAGCTGGACGTCGCTATATGATTGAAATACTATCGCAGCCACGGTAAACCCCAATACAACAATGTTGAGAAGTGGCTCTTTTTTCTGTGCCTTAAAAAGTCAAGGCCACAATAAGTAAAAAAAAGGCGATGGCTCTGTTGTACAGATGACCCAGGCGGTCGGTGATTTCCTTTATGGGCATTTGTCACGTAGACTGTTACAGGTCTTATTTAAAGTTTGTAAAATTCAATGATCTGCTGTGTGCCTAAACAATATTTTTCATTTGCTTTAACAGCAGTTCCTTTTATCTGTTTAATAGGTCTTTGGAAAATGTTTCCATGTTCTCTGGGGAAGCTTGAATTAGGAAATTACTTGAAATTGTTTGGTGTAAATTTTTCAAATTCCCCTCCACAGGAACAAGAAAATGTTTTCAGATGACCCCACCCTTTTTATGTTTCCTTCATAGGGGAAATGATTATTTGCTATTTTCAGCTCACCTGAGCACAACGACATCTCCTCTGAAACCGCTGGACAGAATTTGATAAAACTTGACAGGGATGATCCTTGGGTGAACCTGCACAAAAGTTGCTAAAAAACTTGATCCATGTTGAACTCTGGTTGCTTTGGCAATGGAAAGAAAAATAATACGAAAACTTTAAAAATCATCTCCTTCAAAACTACTGGCCAGATTTCAAAATGTTTTTGTACAGATGTTTCTTGGGTAAACCTTTACCAAGATTGCTAAAATTATTCTGATCCATAAAAAAACATGGCTGCCAGGGGCGGTGCTAATTTGCCTCAAATGTATATAGTGAAAACTTTAAAAGACTTCTGCTCCAAACTACTGGCCATATTCTAAAATGTTATGGCATAGATGTTCTAATGGTAAACCTCTACCAAGATTGCTCCTTTAGAGCAGTTGTACTCAGGAGAGCCATCATGGCCCTCTTGTTTAGTTTATACTTAATGGTGCTGTTAAAAAATAAATGTATAACATGTGTATCATTGATATAACTAATGTATTAATATTTTATTGTTTTAAATGCTGAATACTAGTAGGGCTGGTGATTCATTACTTGTAGAATCAAATAGAAATAGCCAAATCAAATAGCCTTTCTTGAATTGTCTGAACAAAAAAGGTTTAAGTTAAAATTAAGTTATAGAAAGTTTAAACTTTATTTATTTTACATCAAATACAAAACAAGTTCTTACAACTTATTTTAATCACTTCTGATGGCTCTGGTGGCGGTGTTTGTGGTCATTATATTGTGGAAGGAAGTCAAAGAGCCCGGAGAAAACCCATGTATCTGGATGGGCGACCACTGTTAACCCAGAATGTGACCCTATGTATGTGACCAGAAATTGAACCAGGGATGCATTGGTGAGAAGCAAAGCTTATTACCGCTATACTATCCAGGCACCCAACAAAAAAGGTATTTATCTAGTGGTCGAAAAATCAATTGCTTAAAAACAAATCTGAATCAGATTGGTTTAAATCTACACTTCTAACCTCACTTTTGACCTACTCAGTGATGAAGACGGAAGACACTTGCCGAATGAGTATTTTAACGATTTTCCTCTACTCACAGAAATAATTTACCGGGTACATACCGTATGTTGAGATGACCACTAACTGAAATATAATTATACTTTGTATTCATGAAATTTTGATAAAGTATTTTGACTGAAATACAGTTTCTTTGATAAATATGAAGTTATTTTTTCAAAACTCCTCTCTTTGATGCACATTAAGACTTGTTTTGGGTCAGATGTTATAAATGCCTGCAATATATTATAATCTGTGCCGATTGGGAGAGAACCTCTTGAGTATTAAAAGATCCTGATTAGAATCAGAACAAAATAATAATTCAGTTATTTGAGCTACATTTATTCTCAACATCATATGTGTGCGTTTCATGGGATGTGTCACCACTGAGGTTCATCTATATTTGTGTCATCTATATCCACAAAGATAAGACCACCCTGGGGGCCACCGTGGCTGAGCGGTTACAGTCGTGGACTACAAATCTCTCAGCCCCTCACCGCTGTGGGTTCGAATCCCGGTAGGGACTTCGGATTTTTCATGTGAGGAAGCCTTCCAGCTGGCTTGCAGTAGGTCAGTGGTTCTACCTGGGTACCTCTGTGAACTCGGGGTCTTCCTCCACCTGTAATTAGCAGGACGTTGCAATATGACTGAAATTCTATCGCAGCGACGGTTAACCCCAATACAATAACAATAAGACCACCCTGCCTGTGCCATAAAAAAAATAACACTATATATGTAACCGGGTCATGTTTTCATTATTTCAATATTGCTGTCTTTTAATGTCTTATATCTTATCTTTTGGTGTTGGCCTACGTCCTATTGTGTAATGGAATTGTTGTGCTTATTTGATTTTCTCCCTTTATTTGAACACTGGTCAGTAGAGTGGGCAATAAGGTATGAAATGTTCCCGCCTTTACCTGGATAATTGGTCATGTGACTCTCACTTTTTAGCTGGACAATTTGGAGAATATGAGAGCTATTCTACTCGCCCCGGCGTCGGTGTCAGCGTTGGCGTCGGCGTCAGCATCTATGTTGGCAGTCATATCCAGTCATCTAAGAAACCAGTAGGTGTATTGCAATCAAACTTCACACAAGTCTTTCTAGGCACAAAACAAACCTAGAGAACCAAGAGGGACAACTCTTGATTGAATTTTACTCATGGGCCTTTTTCAACTTAGAAATTTGCGTTAACATTGTTGGTTAAAGTTTTTGTGCAACTTAGTCCATGTCATTTCTCAGTAACCACTTGGAGTATTGAATTTAAACTTCACACAAGTCTTTCTTAACATGAAACCAACCTGCAGAACTAAGATGGACAACTCTTGCTAGAATTTGACTCAAGTTATGGGCCTTTTTCAACTTAGAAATTTGCGTTAACATTTTTGGTTAAAGTTTTTCTGCAACTAAGTTAATATCATAACTCTGTAACCACTTGGTGTATTGGATTTAAACTTCACACAAGTCTTCCTAAGCATGAAATGGACCTGCAGAACCAAGATGGACAACACTTGCTAGAAATTTACATAAATTATGGGCCTTTTTCGACTTAGAAATTTGTGTTAACATTTTTGGTTAAAGTTTTTTGCAACTAAATTAATGTCATTACTCAGTAACCCCTTGGTGTATTGGATTTAAACTTCACACAAGTCATCCCAGACATGAACCAAACCTGTAGAACCAAAATTTTAATAAATTTAATTAATTAAATTAATTTTATTTTTATTAATTTTTCTTAAATTCAGTTTATGATTTTTTAAATTAAATATTAAAGTATTACACAGTATTTTATATTCAAAATTAATTTAATTTAATTAATTCCTATTAAATTAATTAATTTCATTAAATTAAATATCATTTATATTAATATTTAATAGTCATTGTAATGTAAAGGTTATGTAAATTTCTAATTATGTTTAAGTATTTAATAATTATAATTAATTTAATAAATTACATTTAATTACTATTTATTAAATTTAATTAATAAAATTTCTTAAAATCTTAGTTCTGCCGGTTCGTTGCATGTCTGCTAAATTGAGTCACATAAATTATTTTAATGCTGCTTTAATACAATGGTATTGCGTCACTATCAAATACCCAAATAGTCGAGCATGCTGTCTTTCGGACAGCTCTTGTTTCTTCTCTCTGGTCACATCTAGTCAACAGGTTGTTTGAGGCAGACATGCAGTTAACATTTTCCTGTCTATTTTAATAATGATTCTAGTGGTCTTCTGAGAGGTTAGTTGTTTGTCATTATACTTTATATATGTTTGAGGAGGACACAAATAAGTTATGCTTCATTTGTAAATTATTATTTAAGAGCTTATTCAAATCAACTTCTGCACCGGATTGTACATGCAGAATTTTAGATGGTTCCTTGTCTCTTTGTCTTTTGGTAAATGGGATAGTAATTTATTGAATCACTATCTATGCTATCTTATTTGTACACTGTTGCCTAACCTTGCAGTTCACCAGAATAACCACCAGTCACTGAGGCAGTGTGTGTGTCAGAGTTGGTTCAAAGGTCCGGTCCACAATCGGTATGTACTGCTGTGGGTTGATTGTAAATTGTATTGTAAATTGTATTGTAACTTGTTTTGCTTATGTACTGGTGTGAATTGTAATTGTTCGTATTTGTTTAATGTGTGTTAATTATATATTGTTTCTAAAACGGTGAGCCTGGCCGCTGATCACAACGTTTACACTAAATAAATTATATACTGTTTTAGATGTTTTCATAATTCAGCTATGAAATATATATGGTTGTTAACTCATTCCCCATTTGTTTACAGGGCTTTTGTTGACTGCAACATAAAGATGAGCATCTAAACTGACTGGTCTTTTTTTCTATTCGCCCCCTTAGCTGTTACCCGTAGCTGGGTCCAGTGACGCTAGGCAACAAGTCTGTGTATTGCCGAAGTTCACCTGGTCACATATACTTAAAAGCTTTGTGCCTCAATAAAAATGGATGATGATGACGACGATGAGGATAGTGGTTTATAGTAATTTTTTTAGACCTTACCTTAAAGATTGGACAAAAACCGAGGAATCCGAAAAATATAGCCACGTGACATTAAAATATTTGCATAAATTAAAGATGGAGGAAAGTGAGTAAGACTGTCAGAAAATTTTTATCCATCCGTAGAGGATTTTCTTGAATTTCGCACTGTTTCTTAATATTCCTGTAATTATGTCTGAATCAAACACAGAAGATATGTCAGTGGAGGAACTGAGAGGTGAAATCAGACGTTTACAACAGGAACTAACAGAAACAAATCAAGAAAAGATCCGAGCCGCAGAATACGGATTGGCAGTCCTTGAGGAAAAACACCAGCTTGAAACTCAGATCGAGGAGCTGGAAGCAACTCAGGAAGCACTGAAAGTAGAACTTGACCAGGCAAAAGAGGTATAAATAAAGATTGCTATTGTCAAACATGAAATTTATTCGAAATGTCATGGGTTCCAGAAAAATCGGCGAAACATCGCTAATATACTCGGACTTGGTACTGATGCAATAAAGCAATTTTTTTTTTTATCTCGTACCTGCTGTTTGCTATCTTGCTAAACTGTCATACATGAATTAAGTGTATAAACATATTAGTTGTTAAATCGTTTGGATACATGCAAAATACATGGATATTCATTTTTAACATTGTAATTAAAAGCAGATAAATTCCATCAAATGACAACTTCAAAGCAGGTGTTTCAAAGAAAAACACAACACAATCTTCATAAATGTATGAAAGAAACACAATGTCATGAAGGGAACTTATAGAGTAAAATCATTAGCTTTTTAATCACCACAGAACTTTATGGCAAGAATAGAGATTTCCACTGATAAGGACTACGTAATACAGTATATCAAAGGAAAAGAACCTATCCAAAACCTGGGTATAAACATCCACTTACTTTTCACTTGCATTGGTGAGTAGAATGTATGATCATGTGAGTAAGAAATACTAGACAGTAGTCCAACAGGACAAGTGTATTTTCAAACCAGATAGATGTACAGAATTTCATTTTTTTTAATTCATTTTAATGATATTTTGCACTGATGATAACTTTTGTTTGGAAGGATTTATTGTCTACCAAATTTGGTCAGTAGTAAGGTTGCGTTGAGAGGAAAGTTTGGATTGTTTTCTGGGTAGGTGAGGTCAAAGGCACACTTAAACGTCAAAGATAAAAAATGGGTTATTTTTTTCTGGACTATAACTTCGTTATTTATCATTGGATTTTAAAATAGTTATTTGGCACAAATGTTCACCATCATGAGACAACGTGCAGAGTGCAAGACCAAGGTCCTTGGGTCAAGGTCAGTTTAGAGGTAAAAAATCGATGCTTTTCTGTGTGTGTATGTGTGTGTCCGGCCCATAACTTCCACATTTATTGATGGATTTTAAAATTACTTGGCACATATGTTTACCATCATTATACGATATACAGTGCACAAGACCCAGATCTGTAGCTTCATGGTCAAGGTCACACTTAGATGTCAAAGTTAAATTAATGGATTTTCAAATTACTTGGCATAAATGTTCATTATTACAAGATAATGTGCAGCGCACAAACCCCATGTCCTTAGCTCCAAGATCAAGATCCTACTTACCGGTAGACGTCAAAGATAATAGAGTACTTTTTATTGTGTCTGATCCATAACTTGATTTTAGAACTACTTCAGTACTTGTCTTTAATGTTTAACATCATGAAACAATGTGCAGAGTGCAAGACCCAGCCCCTCAGCTCCAGGGTCCAGGTCATACTTAGAGATCTGAGGTAACAGATTGGGTCTGTTTTTGTGTCTGGTCTGATAGGACGTTTTTTGTTGTTGTTTTTTTTCATGAACATTTTTTGGAATGATTTGGTATAAATGATCATTATACAAAGATGACAGATTACATACAAAATATATTGGTACCTAAAGAATTCTTTAGATATTGCCCTTTGTTGACTTTTTACTTAACCTCATCCAGAAATATTCCACTCCTCAAAACCCTTCATACACTGAATGACTGATAGCTATTGTTTTTTGACAAAAATCAAGGGAGCATCACCTGTCTCCAGCATTAGTTTTCAATGTCCCACAATGGAGTTGCCTCCCATGTAAAAGAAAAAAAATGGCTTCCTGTTCGATTTAAGTTTATGCATTTTAAAAAACAGGCTTTAAAATAGAATTTGAATTTGAAAAATCCGATCTTCGTGGCATTGCCATGTCTAGTTATAGTGATGTCAATAAGATATGATTTTAATGAGAAATATCATATCAAATTTAATCTGAATTGAATGATGTATATTATCAACCTGGTTAACATACTTCTAATAAAGAGAATCACATTGATAATTCATATAACTCTTATGAAATAGCTGGTAAATGATAGTTCACATTGCAGGGACTCTTGGATAAGAAAAAAAAAGTCTCGATGTTTCCACACTAAGGCACCTGGGTTTTGTTAATAGTTTGTAGAATAAACAAAAAGGCCAGTGTCATTCTATAGTCTTTTATTGGAATAGTGAAGACTGTTGAATAATTAAATCTGAATTTGCTGACTCAGTACAGATTGTATTACAGTCCTGGAGATTTCTGATTCCTATACCAGGGCCGTTAGCCATTCAGGATATTCAATACAAGACTGCAGTGAATACAGACTTAATCTTTTATTCAGTATAAGCATAAAAAACATAAATAATTTATGTAGCCTGTCAAAACCAGTACAGTTACAGTTAATCAATATAAAGAGCATCATAAAAAATACAAGTCCCTGAATTTTATTCAAAGTATTTTGAAACTTATTTGTGATTTATTAAAACATGTATGTAGGTTAACATTTAAAATTTGATACAAGTAGTGTTCTGGCTTTTTAGCTCGACTATTCGAAGAATATGAGAGCTATTGTAGTCACCCTGGCGTCGGCGTTGGTGTTGCAGCTTTTGGTTAAAGTTTTGCATGCAAGTTACTGTCAACCTTATATCTCAGTAACCATTTATGGTATTGACTTGAAAGTTAATAAATATGTTCAGGGACATCAGACAACCAAGGTAGATAACTCTTGACTGAATTCGATATGAATTATGGCCCCTTTTTAACTTAGAAATTTTGGTTAAAGTTTTGCATGCAACAGAAAATTTGGTTAAAGTTTTACGTGCAAGCTACTATCTAGTTTGTATCTCCATAACCATTCATGGTATTGACTTGAAAGTTTATGGATATGTTTAGGGGCATCAGACAACCAAGGTTGTTAACTCTTGGTGGAATATGTTACAAATTATTGCCCCTTTTTAACTTTAACTTTGGTTAAAGTTTTGCATGCAAGATTCTCTAATGCTTATATCTCAGTATCCAGACATGCGATTGATTTGAAACGTCTTTAATATGTTAAGGGGTATCATACTTTCATGGTAGATAACTCTTGGTAGAATATGTTACAAATTATGGCCCCTTTTTAACTTAAAAAATTTGGTTAAAGTTTTGCATGCAAGGTACTTTCATGCTAATATCTCAGTATCCAGGCATGCGATTGATTTGAAACATCTTTAATATGTTTAGGAGTATCATACTGTAAAGGAAGATAACACTTGATGGAATATATTAAAAATTATGACCTCCTTTTGGTTAAATTTTTGCATTCAAGCTACTATCCAGCTTATATCTCAGAAATTGCTTGTGGAATTGACTAGAACATTCAGGAGCGTCAGAAAACTAAGGAGGATAACTTTTGGACTGAATTTTATACAAATTATGGCCCTTTTCTGACTTGGATTTTTGGTTAAAGTTTTGCATGCACAGTGTTTTTGTGCTTATGTCTCAGTAACTAGGCATGGGATTGATTTTAGACATCATAAAAATATTAAGGGGTATCAGACTATCAAGGTATATCATTTTTGACTATTATTATGTACAGGGTATGTGAAGGGCAAGAATTGAAATAGATTTCATCTGATTTACCAACAAGCATTTTTAATAGTCAAGCGTGCTGTCCTCTGACAGCTCTTGTTAAACTAATAAATACGGTTACTCTTTTTACCGGAATCCCCCTATTTACCGGAATCTACCGGAATCCACCTTAGATTTTACCGGAATCCACCTTATTTTCATGTCAAATAAGCATATTTTGACTTATGTTATTGAAAGTACCAAAGAAAATGTGATCACATAAAAGCCAACTGCATTTAGCATTTTTGTTCTTTTCCTAATGACATTTTATGTATTTGACTTACTGGTACCGACTAAGTGGATTCCGGCATGAAGTCATCCTCGTGGTTTTGAATGACTATTTCATCTGATCTTCATAATAATACTAATAAAAATTGTCATATCCTTTTCATCTTTTAGTTTTCAGTGGTTGGTACATAGAGCTTTATAAAAGTTAAGTAAACTGATCGTAACATTACACAACATGGCCGATTTATTAAGTGGAATATGCAGCATCAACATAGAATCACATCTCACAAAATAGACAGCGTGAGTTTGAGTACAAGGCTCTATCGCTGACAATATTGGTCTGACTATTTCTTAAATTGCAATAATAAATAAATATATTTAAGTTCTAAGGCAGAGTGGTTAGAGAGTAGACCCTTGAAATTTGAGGTTGTGTGTTAAATCTTCGACCACAACATACATAAACTATGGTACAGAACTGGTATAGCTCCCTTGCTTGGCACTCGGCATTTAAGGTTAGTTCCAGGACTGGTTCGTCCCGTGTCAGGATAATATGAGTGGCTGAGGTATCATGCAACATGCTTACAGCATGATACTGCTGTTTGGCAGCACTATATATCTGTCGCAAGTAATCATAGTCCGTGATGACGGAAATTCTGTCAGTGAGACGTTAAACTCAATATCTTGACATTTGCATACCACAACATACAACCTATAATGAATGCACATGTGGTCTGTGTTTCCTTAATTTGTGTCACCTTTACAGCTGTAGATGGCTTCACCCCCTTAATTGCAAAAGGTGGAATTATTCTGTAACATTTTGTTCTTTGCTCTTCAGTGGTAGTAAGAATCAGTGATTTTACTTGTCTGATTCATAGAAAATTATTATACAGTCAACATGGTATATGCAACTTTTTTTATTAAAGGACCATTATAAATCCCGCCCCAACATTTTTACTATATAAATTTATCCCATGAAATAACTTTTTTATTATGCGACCAACGACCACATAAACAAAGTCCCAGCACCTAAGCATATGTGCAAAATCAACTTTTTTGAGTGACCATGTTTGATTCCCTTCGGACATTTTTGTATGTTGCTAATTATCAAGTACGCTGGAACATGTATATTATTCATTTTTAACACATCTAAACAATCAGACAGTTATCCCGATCATACAAGGTCATCTGAAACCAATTTGTTTTGACCACACATGTGCAGGTAAATACTAAATTGCTATTGGTCAATATAGTAACAGTTCCTGGTTCCCATTTCAACAGTTACTAAGCATAGGCTTTAGGAAAGGTGAAACCATCCCTCCAGATGCCAAATGCTTCGGATTTTGGTAAAACTATATTTTGGAATATGGTTAATTAATACTTCCGGATGCAATCTGTACTACTATTAATTATTCGTACCTTAGAATATACATTGCGTTTTATGAATCACGACCAGGGCACAAGCTGGAAATAAATTTATTGTGGGTTTCGGGATTTATGTTAGACAGAGACATAAGGAAAGCTCATTGCTAAATAATATTGTTTCTTGAAAATGTCCCAGTGCATCCATGAATTAATTGTCAAATGTTGTGTTTTTCCAACAAACACCAAATGCAAGCCTCAGCCAATGAACCAAGGTATTATTCTAACATAACAGCTAAAAAACGAAGGAAATGTCAAAAAATAATCATGTTAATGTTCATTTGTATAAAACAAAACATTTTGTTGTTCACATCGTAATCATGTTGCAATATAACATTATGATACAATTTAGCTTACAGTTTGTTGACTTGCTTGCCTGGATTTAAAAAAAAAAATCTATTAAGAGACCATTTCATTAAGCGACCACTTTTTCGCAGTCCCTTGAGCAGTCTTTTAATAAATACAATGTTAACTGTACATGCAATAAGTTGTAACTCAATTTTTTTTTATTAGTTGAACATTATCAAGTCTCCTAGATATTTTAATCAGGTTTGTAATCTATTTTTAATCACTACAGCTGAAGAATATCTAATATTTACTTTCAGACTCTAAGTAAGCACC
>CM037786.1:30477210-30527210 GCA_021229015.1 Solen grandis
GTGAAGTGTATATATCCTAAACCAGGAATGGTGGAGTGTGTTTCAATCTAGCTCTAAGTATTTTTGGTGGAATTAAAACCATGCCTGGGATCCTCTTGTAGTGCTCTTGACACGTGTTGACAAGAAGATTTATGTTTCTTATCATATCGTCACAAGCACTCATTGATCATTTGTCATTATTATAGGGTAATAGGTCCATACTGCTTACTTTAATCATGTTGACTCAATACCTAGGCAGGGTTATCGTTCACTGGATTGATAAACAAACTGTTTTCTTTAATATTTCAACTGATTATTATCAATAAAAACCCCAGTGAACTGCACACACCAAAAAAACCCAGAGAATTTAGACCTGTTAAATCATACAAAAATCATGTTTTCGGAATATAAATTACAGCTTGATACAAAATGACATTGTTGACATATCGAGTAATAAAACTTGTCCTCAAATTTATGACTCTTACAACTTTGATAGAGCACAGAAGTTCAGTTTAGCACTTTAAAGTGGTATTTCCACTTCCTCATAGGAGAGATCATTTGGATTGATATCAAGTGATGTAAAGGTTGTTGCTAAGGTATTGAAACAAAGTCTAGGTTGTTGCTAAGGTATTGAAACAAAGTCTAGAGAGCTTTTTTTTTCCTTTTTTATAACAATTTCCGTCTTAAGAGTTACGGTTATGATAAGATTATAATTCAGTCAAGAAATTGTTTTACCACAGCCTTTTAGCATATATACAGAGTTCTTCCAGGACTGGTTGGCCGGGTGTCAGGTTTATGTGACTGGGTGTCGTATTGATCATGCCTCATGCTGTTGGTGGGATGTTAAACCCATTAAACAAAATAAGCCTTTCATTTATTCATTAATCATCAAAGAGGTTTACAGGATTATGATGATTAATATATTTGTTTACAATAAGATTTAGAACTAATTGTCTAAACTGTATCCCACCCATAGTATCTACCAGTCCTTCCATCCTGCTCAATATTTCTGAACGCCAGTTTTAATTTGATATAAACCACAGTGATATATGATAATGAACGGTTTAGTCATGTGACTTGAAGTTCAAGGGCAAAATGAGAGGTCAGAGTTGACATTGGTGCTTTTCTGTATCCACCACTTCTAGGAGATTAAATTACGTCACATTACATTAACCCTTACCCTGCTGGAACCATAAGTGCTAACCTTTGCCACCAGTAAAGAGCCAGGCCAGCCTGCACGTTTGTGCAGGCTGGCCTGGCTCTTTACTGTTGGCTGACTAACTACAATTTTTCATATTGTTAACCCTAAAATTGATAATGGACAGTTCCAAAAAAGGTGCTGGCTAAGTCCATTTGAGAAATTCAGCAGGTTAAGGGTTAAGTTTACAGAGTCCAAGCTCAGTCTCTGTGTATGTATCATTGTTAGAGGAAATGGAATGTTTTAATCACAGTGGAAATCCATGAGTCTTAGGGGATTAATTATTATTAAAATACTATTAAAAACACATTGAAGACTTGGGCTATGCAGAATATTGACTGAAAACATTTTTCATGTTTGGTTGTGTTTTTATATACTTTTATAGACGTTTGGTCGTATTTTGAAGGCTGACCTTGATAATGGTCTAATGGTATGAAAAGATAGTGGAACTGTTTTGCTGTTTGCCCTCAAATTTTATAAATATAGATGTGACACCAAATATAATTTGTCTTGAAAACATATAAACAAAGCATTTTTCCTCTTTTCTGCAGGTGAAGGCTATTTATGACCAGAATGGACGGAAAGTGAAACTCTTCCGAAAACCAGGAGGGAAGGAGGAGGTATCGAGTGTGAAAGATGTCTTGTCGTTACATTCAGACACTCTGTTCGTGGAATTCTTGTGATGGGGAAGTCGTCTAGCACTGTTATGATAAACAGAATGGATGAACAGAATTATATGGAATAAATAACATGGAAAAGTGTTACTAAGTTATAGTAATAAATAAATAAGTTTCTTTAGAATCTGTAATTGTAAATACATCTCAGTATCAATAAAATATTTTATTATTAAGATTTACTTCAAGAATAAGATTATATGAAATAAGATGCTCTCAAATAAATTATGCACTTTGAATGAAATGCTTATCTTCATATGTTTTCTGTTGAGTGAATGGGTCATTGTAAAAAGAGACCAATTTTAAGTACCTTAATTATTTATGAATGCCTTATAGACTAACTAATGAGTTTTAATCTCAAATAAAAGAGAAAAAATCACAACATAAGTGTATGGCTGTTTTATATCAAGGAAATTGTTGTGCTGGCACATAAATAAAAGGTTTGTTGATAAGAGATAGAAATTATGCTGTGTTCTTAGGTAGTTTGATCATTTACAATCTAAAATTCAACAGCTGTATCCCATAGTATTTCACACGTTCTAGTATAGATAGTAACTGCCATGTTACTGAGTCATGAAAATAATAGAAATACCAAAAATGGTAAAAACTAAATTATGAATGAATGTAATGAGGTTGTTGTTGTTTTTTTTTCTGTATTGATTTCATTCTTTGTTTTTCTCAATCTCCACGGCAACTGAGACTCCAAGAAGAGAATGATCTACTTTGCGTCACAAAGTGATGTGGGGACTTTAACCCTTATCATGCTAAATTTCTTAATTCGACTTGCCCTTTCTTTATTTTGGACTGTACCTTTAGTTGTTTATAGGGGGTGCTTGCTGAAAAGATATTGACTTGAGAAGAAAATAGAACAGACCATTATTAGACTGCACTGATGTGCAGGCTGATCTTGGTTTGCACTGATCACAAAGGCAGTCACAAGTTCCCACAGCATAGAACATTTCACTCTGAAACAAGACGCAAACCTACGCAAATCAACAAGCACTTCCCAAACACCAAATCTACATTCTGGTATATAATTCCAGACATTGTTCAATGGAAAATAAATTTGAGATTTTCCCCAGTCGCAGATTGGTCAATTAGAATCAGCGAATTATACCGGGTGAAATGGGTCTGTTGTCAGAGGTTAACTCTTTCCCTCATAGAGGAAACCATGAAAAGACCTATGCTGTTCGCTGCTCCTCAGTGGTCTTGAAATGAGGATTTTTAATCCCCCGCCGCGAAGCGGGAGGGGGGTTATAGGAATGCCCTTCGTCCGTCCGTCAGTCCGTCCGTCAGTCCGTCAGTCTGTCAGTGTGTCCGAAACACTTTCGTGTCCGCTCCATATCTCATGAACGCTTGGACACATGCAGAAGGCATGAGGTGGTCACGCTGGCTCAAGGTCAAGGTAATACTTGAAGGTCAAATGTTATTTTCATGTCCGCTCCATATCGCATGAATGCTTAGACACATTTTCTTCAAACTCGGCTTAAATGTTAACCTCATTGAGCTGATGTGCAGAAGGCATGAGGCGGTCACGCTGGCTCAAGGTCAAGGTATACTTGAAGGTCAAATGTTATTTTCTGTCCGCTCCATATCCATGAAGCTTGACACATTTCTTCAAACTCGGCTAAATGTTAACCTCATTAGCTGATGTGCAGAAGGCATGAGGCGGTCACGCTGGGTCAAGGTCAAGGTCATACTTGGAGGTCAAATGTTATTTTCGTGTCCGCTCCATATCTCATGAACGCTTGGACACATTTCTTCAAACTCGGCTAAAATGTTAACCTCATTAGCTGATGTGCAGAAGGCATGAGGGGTCACGCTGCTCAAGGTCAAGGTCATACTTGCAGGTCAAATGTAATTTTAGTGTCCGCTCCATATCTCATTCAGGAGTGTTCCCCTTGCCTTACACAGACCACTTCTTGACCGGGATTGCACTTCCACAGTGATTTATTGTACTCGGTAAATAATAGTATGTCATGTTCACAATCATACAAATTATTTCATGATATATAAAGTTTTTAATTGAGTTACACATGTACTTTGTGGTTACCTAACACATCCTATACTTCATTGATGATCACTTTTTGTACTGTTTCCCATGTAAAACTTGTCAGTAAACTTTTAATATATGTGCCTCCAAATTCTGAGATTCATACATAACTCCGGAAAGTTAAATTGTCTTAAACTGATCTTTTATGTCTGCTACAACCATGCCAGGTTAAGGTGAACATAATCCTTTGACCAAACAAATTCTAATATTTGGCCAGCGGCGGGGGATATAGCTGTCCTTTGGACTGCCTTGTGTAATTAAATTTGGTAAGGTTTAACTGTGGTTTTCTGCAGATCAGGCTTTATGTGGTACCTATTGAGTGCGTCAAAATGAGTCTATATGAGGGAAAGGTATTGTGTGCATTGCCACATAGAGTCTTGCTTTGTAGTTAAGTTATTCATTGTCTTCAGTGATATCCCTAGTTTTTGTTTCTTTTTCCAGTGTTCAGAGAAAAGAATGCTTTTATGTGCTTTGTGGCTGTTTAAACTGGGTATAATTTATTTATATCTTGATACTATAGTTTAGATATACAACCCATAATTACCAGATAAGAAATGGATAGTTTTTTATATAAATTTGAAACCTGTAATTTATTTCTGATCAAACCAAAATAATTTAATCAGATTACGAATGATATCAACATTAAAGGATTTCTTAAGTCGATAGTTTGAGCACTGGTAATACAGACAAGTTTGAGTAGTTAAAAAAATCCCTTCTTTAAAGATAATAAAACTTGAGAGATTTCCCCCACTTGTAATGATTTATTATTTTTGTGCCCTCGTTTGTCAGAATAGTCAAGTCTGGTTGTTAGAATTGTATTTTCCTTCAAGTGTTGGTGAATCTGTCAGCGGATTTATTGACCCTTTAACCATGAGTGACACAATGCCGAGTCTGTGTACTAAGGTTAGTAGGGATTTCTCTATTGGCTGACACATGGTAATGCAGGGTATTGATTATAATCCTACAGTTATCAGGGATTACAAAGGAAATTAGATGTCTTTCACATGGCAAACCTCTTGAGATCAAGATAAGAGACATGATAGTACTTTGATTTAACTATTTGATGCAGACATTCTCAGTCTTTCTAGACCAAAGCAGTGTAAATATATGAAGTGGTTTGTAATTGTATATACACATTGTATTTACCTGACATCCAATGAAAACATTTGCATCATGCAAGGATACCAGAAGACCGTTGCTAGGTATATCTGGACATCATAATCCTGTATATGTTCAATCCATGCTTGTTAATTAAAGCTATATTTGTTGGGTTTTTTTTTCAAAGCTGAAATACATTTTTCAGACCTCTATTGAGAGTATGGTGAGACCAGGGGTGGAATTGTTCATCAAAATGTTTGTTGGAAATATGATGGGCATAGATTACTGTAAAATCCCCATGGATGCAAAGTACCTTTAGGCACAGCTACTACATAGATATTTTTCAGATGGTAAAATTTTACCATTATATTAAACATATAAACATGGTTTTTAGTATTTGATTGGAGTGATGTGTTTGAGGCTTTTTGTTTCTTTTCTTCTGAGTCGTATGTAGTAGCAAAATTGCAGCTGTATTATGTCCTAGTTCATCCACAGATTTGAACTGAAAGAGGTATGTGTGTATGATGTGTCCTAACAGTTTGTAATACAGATTTATTTAATGCTTTTCGGTGGATTATAGGAAATATTAGGAATTAAAAATGGTTATTTCACTGTTTGAAACAGTGAATATTACCATTTTCATAATTTTCATTCTGGAACTTAAACCCGACCCTACGTTATAAACTGATCGGTGCGTCAATTGTGCTGGGTTTTATGCAAGGAATGACGCGATAAATAACGTTACGCACGCGAGGTAATCCCGCCAATTTTGACGTCTTTTGTGAATAACATGTAGTTAATTTCTGGCTTTAAAAGCATTAAATAAAAAGAAAAAGTTTTGGTGTAAGATCGATGTATTATTTCATTCGTAAACAGAAAAAGATGCATTTTCTCTTGTGGCTTCGCCACTTGTGAAAATATCACTTTTTATGTTCACTCAGTGTAATTATTGATCGATCTTACACCAAAACAAACATTTATTCTCTATATATTTTACAACTGAAGGTTAAGCTAGAAAAATGTTTTTTAATCTCAGTTAATTATATGACTTGTCACAAAAACAACATCACTAAGTGCTGAAAATAAACTATTTATGAGAAATACATTCCTTTTATTATTTGAATTCCATATCCTGCTCTGATTCAAAATAAACTTGTGTTACCATGGAGGAAAAGTAGAGATGTTAAAAAAGCTTTTTTCACATATGCTTTAGAAAAAAATTCTGTCTCCGTCATTTATGTTGGTGAAGTCTTTGTTTCCTGACTAATAAACTCGACAAATGTAGGTCACATTGCACGGATAAACGCTATCCCTGAAACAGGTGTTTCTGGAAGCACCTGACATGTTCTGCAACATGGCATCTTCACCAGTTCAGGGTAGCATATTCGTAAAAACCAGTGAGATGGTAGCATGAAAAAGAAATTCAAAATATATGTTCAACACTGTTCGCAACGCTTTTGTGTGTAATCAGGGTCTCAGTATATAGTATAAAGAGACTCTGATGTAATGGAGAAAACCCTCATTTTTTACTACCATGGAATGTTTCATTGAGTGACAATGCTTCTGTAGATGGGTATTGATAGACATGATTCACACACTTTATAAATACTTGTTCAATGAGCATTCCTGAACGAGCTACTTTAACATATCATCATTGTATTTCCCTTTCATGAATAGCATCTAAACAATGATAGATATAATGCTATACCTAGATACGCTTAAATTTTGACACAATACCATCACAGGATGATGACCTTGACCTGCAATATGACCTTCGATGAAGGTCAAACAGTTTCTGCATTCACCGTCGCTAACGGTATTACACTTTACATACCATGATACGAAGAAATCGAGTAAAAAAAAAAAAAAAGATGTTTATTTCCACTAACATCCCCGAAAAAAATAGGGTCGGTAGGTCGGCTGAACTTTTTATTTTTGTAACTTTTTTGCTTTTTTTACCTTATTTTTTTTATATTTTTTTTATTTTTTAGAGGAGTGATGAAAAACAGTGTTTTGAAACCGTAACTTCCCGAATGCTACGAAAAAAAAATAAAAAAAATAAGGGGCAGTACAAAAAATAGGGTCGGTCGGGTTAGTGGAAACAAGTAACTTTTTAATACGCCTAAAGCCGAATGTTTGTTGAATTTAACTTCCTGTTAAAAGTATTTTAATCATTTAGAAACTGTCAATTATGATATAGCCCTGCATCACTTCAGTATCACACAGTAGACATGCGACTGGATAACACATCAAGTCGCACTATCCTCATTCCTGGCATAACACTGTAAATATGTTGAGACCCTAGCGATGAGCTGTCGGTCCTATTTTAACGACTTTGGTATGTCGCGGTCACACACCAAATTGAATAAATTTTGAGATTGTTCATCACTTAGAATAATTATCGAGGTGTGTCACAAACTGGCATAGTATATATAGTTTTACTTAATCAGAGACCACAATTCTTGCCATATCGCAATGGATTCCGAAGCAAAATCCTAGGTAAATAAATAAACATCAAGATGAATGAACCAGTGAAATTCCATCAACACTTTTTCCTGGAAAAAATGGCACCACATCACACTTTGTCCTCGAAAAAATAGGGGCAATAACTCCGCCATAACTTGGGTTATTTTTAAAACTAAATCCCAGATGCTCTTTGTCCAATACTGGTTAACATTTCTGTAAGATTATATAATTCTAGCTTTTATAGTTTTGGAGACACGTGTGGCACAAATCTTAATACGGGCGGACAAAGGTGAATCTACATGCTCCACCCACTTTTCAAATTAGGGGCATAAAACGAAGATTTGTTATGAGGTTCAGAAGGATTTAAAAAGCATGGAATAATTTACATGAAACTTGTTTATCAGTCCATGGGAAAATCAATGAGTCACGTGTGTTCATATGCGTTATAAACAGTTAATTATTCCGTATAACCATGATGTGGGTACAAATTTTATAATCAAGTAGGAGTAGGGATTTGGTATACCTCCAAGGATCATTGTTGATAATTTATGGGTGATTAACACCTTGATCTTTATAGTAGGCCTACATCAGATTGGAAGACCACTATTTAAACGAAATTTGGCACATGCCTTTCAATATGTACTCATTATGTAGTTAAAATAATCTGGTTTAAACATTGTAAGCCTGGAGAGAATTAATGTGAAATTCATAGTCTGAATATACGCATATAATGGTCGAAAAGTAAGAACTGTAGAAGTAGCAGTAGTTGATGACGGTCGCTATGAAGAGGTCATTTCATATGGGTTCTTTGTCAGCAGCTAACCCCACTGGTTATTTCAGTTATTTTCAAATTTCTTTGTACAAACAATGTTCCTTTGAAATGTAGACAGTTTGTATTAAAATAAGTCAAGAAGAAAAATGTTTCATGTAAAATAGAAGAGTACCTGAATGATGATAGCTATGTAAAATGTATTGTTTTTCTGATACAATGGTTGCATATAAATCATAAAAAATTTTTAAAAAAAAATATTGCAATATTTAATGATGTTTTGTTCTTCAACTTTATTTTCCACTAGCTTTTACAGGATTTTTTTTTAATCTCTGTTTAATATGTCTTAGATGTCAATTTTGGGAAATATGTTTTTTACAACTTATACAATTCCCTCTCGATTGTTCCTGTGTTGGACCAGTACTTTGCGCCTAAGAAGATCGCGAAGAATCCTTTCCCTAACGGGGGTTCAAACTCACAACCCTCGGATCCACAGTCGGGTACGTTACCAATGGACCACATCGCCCCTAAGCATTTAAGTATTACTTAGTGCTAAGTGAAGTTGGTGGAATTCAAGCCTCACAAGTATGAGAGTCACGTGCAGTATATTTGTGATACAGGTAATTTTCTCAAAAGCTTTCGCGTTTCACCGTTTACCTCATGTGTTTTCTCGTGAACTTTTGTGTTTTACAGGTAATTTTCTCAAAAGCTTTCGCGTTTCACCGTTTACCTCATGTATATTCTCGTGAACTTTTGTGTTTTAATTTACTGAACTATTTCACAATTTATTATTCTTTGCCTTGCTGAATTTGAAGAATCAACAATATTGTATGAGCATACATAAGAGACTTTGTGTCTTACAGCTATGCCAAAGAAGTGTCTGATTTAGGTCTGTTC
This sequence comes from Solen grandis, assembly GCA_021229015.1. Classification (NCBI taxonomy): domain Eukaryota; kingdom Metazoa; phylum Mollusca; class Bivalvia; order Adapedonta; family Solenidae; genus Solen; species Solen grandis. Next base: position 30,486,345 of record CM037786.1, read on the forward strand.
TGCTTGAAAATACAATGTACGTCAAAACACGTCTGCATTGGGTGAAGCGATGTTTCAAAAGCGAGGATGCAAGTATGTACATTTCCATACAAAAATATCCATACAGTAGAAATATTTCACGACTTTTATTTAAGTAAATGTTTATTCGAAAATAACACCAATAGATACAAAAACTACAGCCTTTGTGTGGAGATCTGAACTAACACAAAATACATTATATTGAATTATAGTATTATAGTAGGCAAAAGTCATATAACGCCAAAATCTCCACACGTTGTCCTGCAACTCTCATTATAAGTAAGTCAGTTGAACTCGCTCTTCGTTTCACGATTTTCTTAGTGCCTTGAGCGCTTTGATTTATTTCATAATGATCCGGAATAAGGGTCATCACCCCGATTCAATCCACAAATTGCATACTTAATGAGGTCATGACCTTTTTTCAGTAGTAATAGTACTCTTCAATGTCCTGTTTCGGAGTGAAAGAGTACAGTTAAATAGGCTGCGGTAGTTATGCAAATCAACCATGCCTATTGTAGATTTCCCGCCACATAAAACTCCGCCGCCAGTCTAAACAAAGGTTTATGAAAAAGTTTGCTCGATATCAAAGGTAAATCATCAAGAATAATTAGTTATAAATTTGAAACATATAGTAATTTAAGATGTATTATCATATTTGTTAAAATGGATGAAAATGAAACAAATATATTAAGAAAGAAAAGAAAATATAATTCAAAAATCACACACACACACACACACACACACACACACACACAACCTCTCAGAAAAAAAAATCGCAATAAAAAAAACACTTATAATACCGTCAAATGTGTGTTTTCATGACCAATTATCATTATAGTGTAAAAATAATAGAGTGCCGTTACGTATGCACCATTTATTTGTTCAGGGAAACTTAAAATTACAGCAAAGTGGTTAACAAATTGCCTTTAATGTGCGCGCTTTGCATCGGGAAAATATGACGAAGGTCAACATGCAATGAATATGCGGTCTCTGCATGAACATGAATATAAAACACTCCTTGCAATATCTGCGCTGCCTACTTAATTTTCCTGCATTAAGAGTATCAAGTATGAATACCTTTTTATGTTGAATGGTGGTTTATAGACTCATTTGTTAACCCAAAACGTGTCCCTCATTAATCAAACATTGAGTTGAACGTCCATGCGTTAATAAACTTGACGATATATTTATAATTTTCGAACTTACTAATCACAAACTTCAATATTTCAATACCAATCCCCGCTGCATTAAACAGATTCAAGCTAAGCCATTGGATTATTTCATTTGACATAGATTACCAAACTGAAACTTTACTTTAATGTACATTTTTAAATCTATCGAGTTGACTGCCAAAGTTAAATCGTAAAGCGCACTGATAACACGGCGCTTTGTAATGATAGCACATTTAAAACAGTGGTTCTAAAGTGTATTTAAAAATCAGGCTTCCTATCAAAGTTTAAAATATCGTTCCAAGCGAGCGATGAAAAACTATTGGTAACGTCAAGGTATACCATATTTGACGTTGAATCAAATCGATGGAAGATCGCTGTATACAACATTTCTGATCATTTAAACTGATACATTGCTGTGCGTTTAGGGAGGCACCGGGTATTTGGATTGGAACCAAAAAAAGATTGAAACAGTAGATTGGCTAGTTTCTCTTTGGAGATTTTCAGTAACGGGGTACAGAGCCACTGGCCAGTGGTGAGTTGCAAGTCAGGCGGGGGATTTTTCAGTGCTTCATTACGTGAGGATATAAAGTTTGTTTACAATAAAATGAATCCGTTCTAGAACGAATAATTTTTGAATACCTGTTTCGAGGTATTTAAGTGTAAAGAGAAATTAGGTGACGACAAGCAACAAGATGAGTGGAATATCACTACCGGCGATCCGCGGTGCGTTACCGGCAAACTTTCCGGCCCAGCCAACTGGGTTCGAGTCTCGGCCCAACAGTGGAAGTAGCGGTACGGGATCTCATTTATCGTCATATCTGCCCCAAATGTTCTATGGTAAGTTTTTTTTATCGTATGTTGAATACTAACTGAGACGAAATAACGAAATTATGTATGTATCCTTATGCTGGTACCTCTGGTATTACACTGTCTTCCGATGTAACTGCGTAGAAGGAATAGATACAATAAAATTACATATTTGATACATACTGAATACAAAATCCTTTGACAAAAATGAATATCCCAACTATTGGCATCTTTTAAGAGAAGAAACTTATCTTTAAATAATATTAAGCGCGTTTGATTCAGTCCCTATTAAAATAATAATAGGTATAAAATATATTTTTACCACCATCTTTGAAACATGCGTCAAAATTTAGTTTTTAATTTGAAGAAGGGTGCATATATATGAAATTCGACCTCGATTTTTTTTTCGTTTTCGTTATAAACAAGATTTTGATAAAATCCTGGAGGAATTGTTTTGGCTTCAATAACAACTATAAGACTGGAAAAAAATCCATTTAACGAACTTACCAACCTTTCGACATAAACTTTTAATGCATACCAGCACATAAAGCGCCAACTGTAGCCGTTGTCGCACCATTTATACTGTAAACAGAGTTAATATTGTTACTCTATCTTGCCGCTTCCGGGGGTTTGTTTGTTAATTCATTTGACAAATTGTTTCTAGATTATTTGTAAATTACTTTAGTCCTCTGGTATTTGGTTTCGTTATTTGGAAAACAATGTCAGATTAATCTTGTCTTTGTCAGATTTCTAGAGTTCTTCATTCAAGAAGGACATATTTGTATTTAGATAAACTTGACGTCAAGTGACCGGTTTCTGATGTAATGGGATGAACTTAACACGGGTTTTTAAGTATATTTATCCGAGAGGGTCGATGACTGTATAAAAAGTCTAGGACTGTTTACAGGAAATATCCACTGGTCAAAATTCACTGGACATGACAAAATAGGGACATTTTGCCAGGAACATTTTAAATTAAAGTGCAAGTTAAATGAACGTAATATGATTGATATATAAATGCACGATTTTTCTAAATTTTTGAAGAAAAGCACTGCAGAAATATCAAAATTAGAGAAGGACCACCCATTCTATGTAAATTATCGTCTTATTCTGGCCTCGATCACTGTGTATTTTTTCTAATTTTATATTTTCTTTCCTTAAAGAATTGCCATTTGAATTTTATGAGAATCACAAGATTTTACAAGATTTGCTATAAGTCTAAAAAGTAAAATTACAACCAGCATTTATAATAAAAATGTTCATTCTCTTTACCAAAAACAGTATCTCATTTGACTCATATTAAACAATATCCAACAACATATGAAATACGGAGAATTCATAATAATTTAAAAATTTTTTTTTAAAAAAAAAAAGATTTCAATTTTGGGTATGGACATTTCAATGGCGCAGCCTAATTTTCTATATTGCGTCAACCGGGTTGGCTTCAAATACAATACACAGCCATTTTGTACGAGTGTTTACAAACCCCGAATTTCAGCTTTTGAAAGACATGAACATATTGAAGGTCAATCAGATATTTGAAAATAATATGCATTTTTACGGTAGAAGAGAAACACGTTTTTTTTTTAAGCATAGATTATTGTAATATTTCATAACTCTTCAATGTAAATACCCATTGAGCCCTATAAACGCTGCAGTTTATTAACTATTGAAAAACGTCAACCCGGTTTGTATTCATAAAAATGTTTTCATGGACAAAGATTTAATACATAATATATTCATGTCGCAAAATATATTGTTGATCTCTATGAAAATTACTTTTTATCGCCCATTCATCTTTTCATTATGAATATTACAAATACAAAACAAATCAAATTGGTTTGTCTATTCAGTCTCAATATGTATCAAGTCAGTTTTGAATGATTTATGCAAATAAGTCGACTTAAACCTATTGAATGAATAAAATAAATCTTGGCAGATAAAAACGAAGCAAAACACTGAAAAACTGAAGAACTCACAGTTAAATAAATATTTGTAAAAGATTTAAGGTCGTTGAAAAGGACTCTATGCTTATTAAGGTTACACGTCGAACTAAAACGAGGGAAAACAAACTCGCTGGGAAATAAAGCTGACAGTAGGTCCGTGTGTGTAAAATCATGGCTGTCAAGTTTTGGGGTTTCGAAAACGATACGTTAACTTATTTACTTTTTTCTTTTTTTCATGACCTTGATTGACATTTGCATCGATTGATTAATTGATTGGTGATCGACTGGTTAATTGATTTATTTATATCTAGATTGATTTATTTAATGAACAGACAATGAATGAATGAATGATAGACAGACAGACAGATAGATATATGCCTAACTACATGGTTAAAACCATTCATAAATCGAAATGTTGGCTGCTTGTAATATGTTGGTTGCTTCAGTATATTTGCTACTTAAAACAGGTTGTTTGCTTAAATTAAGTTTACAATTTAAAAGAGGTTGGTTTCTTAAAAATGAAAGCTGCTTGCCACATAAAACATGTGTGTTGCTTAAAACAAGTCGGTTACTCTATGTTAGCTTCTTAAGACAGGTTACTTTTACTTGAAACAGGTTGGTTTCTTGAAAATAGGTGGGCTACGTAAAAATAGTTTGGTTACTTGAAGAAGGTTGGCTTCTTAAAAACAGGTTGGTTACTTAAAAAAGGTACTTGAAAACAGTTTTTTAAAAAAAGGGGGTTAAAAACGGGTTGGCTACTTGAAATATGTTGGCTGGTTGAAAAAGTTTGGCTACTTGAAACAGTTTGATTATTTGAAAAAGGTTGCTACTTGAAACAGTTTGATTATTTGAAAAAGGTTGCTACTTGAAACAGTTTGATTATTTGAAAAAGGTTGGCTACTTGAAACAGTTTGATTATTTGAAAAAGGTTGGCTACTTGAAACAATTTGATTATTTGAAAAAGGTTGCTACTTGAAACAGTTCGATTATTTGAAAAAGGTTGCTACTTGAAACAGTTTGATTATTTGAAAAAGGTTGGCTACTTGAAACAGTTTGATTATTTATAAGTAGATTGGTTACTTGAAACAGTTTGATTATTTATAAGTAGATTGGTTACTTGAAACAGTTCGATTATTTATAAGTAGATTGGTTACTTGAAACAGTTTGATTATTTATAAGTAGATTGGTTACTTGAAACAGTTTGATTATTTGAAAAAGGTTGGTACTTGAAACAGTTTGATTATTTATAAGTAGATTGGTTACTTGAAACAGTTTGATTATTTATAAGTAGGTTGGTTACTTGAAACAGTTCGATTATTTATAAGTAGATTGGTTACTTGAAACAGTTTGATTATTTATAAGTAGATTGGTTCTTGAAACAGTTTGATTATTTGAAAAAGGTTGGTTACTTGAAACAGTTTGATTATTTATAAGTAGATTGGTTACTTGAAACAGTTTGATTATTTATAAGTAGATTGGTTACTTGAAACAGTTTGATTATTTATAAGTAGATTGGTTACTTGAAACAGTTTGATTATTTATAAGTAGATTGGTTACTTGAAACAGTTTGATTATTTATAAGTAGATTGGTACTTGAAACAGTTTGATTATTTATAAGTAGATTGGTTACTTGAAACAGTTTGATTATTTATAAGTAGATTGGTTACTTGAAACAGTTTGATTATTTATAAGTAGATTGGTTACTTGAAACAGTTTGATTATTTATAAGTAGATTGGTTACTTGAAACAGTTTGATTATTTATAAGTAGATTGGTTACTTGAAACAGTTTGATTATTTATAAGTAGATTGGTTACTTGAAACAGTTTGATTATTTATAAGTAGATTGGTTACTTGAAACAGTTTGATTATTTATAAGTAGATTGGTTACTTGAAACAGTTTGATTATTTATAAGTAGATTGGTTCTTGAAACAGTTTCGATTTTTTATAAGTAGATTGGTTACTTGAAACAGTTTGATTATTTATAAGTAGATTGGTTCTTGAAACAGTTTGATTATTTATAAGTAGATTGGTTACTTGAAACAGTTTGATTATTTATAAGTAGATTGGTTCTTGAAACAGTTTGATTATTTATAAGTAGATTGGTTACTTGAAACAGTTTGATTATTTATAAGTAGATTGGTTACTTGAAACAGTTTGATTATTTATAAGTAGATTGGTTACTTGAAACAGTTTGATTATTTATAAGTAGATTGGTTTTGAAACAGTTTGATTATTTATAAGTAGATTGGTTACTTGAAACAGTTTGATTATTTATAAGTAGATTGGTTACTTGAAACAGTTTGATTATTTATAAGTAGATTGGTTACTTGAAACAGTTCGATTATTTATAAGTAGATTGGTTACTTGAAACAGTTTGATTATTTATAAGTAGATTGGTTTACATTGATATACAGTTTTCTGAATTTATTTTATAAGTAGATTGGTTACTTGAAACAGTTTGATTATTATAATAAGTTGGTACTTGAAACAGTTTGATTATTTGAAAAAGGTTGGTTACTTGAAACAGTTTGATTATTTATAAGTAGATTGGTTCTTGAAACAGTTTGATTATTTATAAGTAGATTGGTTCTTGAAACAGTTTGATTATTTGAAAAAGGTTGGTTACTTGAAACAGTTTGATTATTTATAAGTAGATTGGTTACTTGAAACAGTTCGATTATTTATAAGTAGATTGGTTCTTGAAACAGTTTGATTATTTGAAAAAGGTTGGTTACTTGAAACAGTTTGATTATTTATAAGTAGATTGGTACTTGAAACAGTTTGATTATTTGAAAAAGGTTGGGTACTTGAAACAGTTTGATTATTTATAAGTAGATTGGCTACTTGAAACAGTTTGATTATTTATAAGTAGATTGGTTACTTGAAACAGTTTGATTATTTATAAGTAGATTGGTTACTTGAAACAGTTTGATTATTTATAAGTAGATTGGTTCTTGAAACAGTTTGATTATTTATAAGTAGATTGGTTCTTGAAACAGTTTGATTATTTATAAGTAGATTGGTACTTGAAACAGTTTGATTATTTATAAGTAGATTGGTTACTTGAAACAGTTTGATTATTTATAAGTAGATTGGTTACTTGAAACAGTTTGATTATTTATAAGTAGATTGGTTCTTGAAACAGTTTGATTATTTATAAGTAGATTGGTTACTTTAAACAGTTTGATTATTTTTAAGTATATTGGTTCTTGAAACAGTTTGATTATTTATAAGTAGATTGGTTACTTGAAACAGTTTGATTATTTATAAGTAGATTGGTTACTTGAAACAGTTTGATTATTTATAAGTAGATTGGTTCTTGAAACAGTTTGATTATTTATAAGTAGATTGGTTACTTGAAACAGTTTGATTATTTATAAGTAGATTGGTTACTTGAAACAGTTTGATTATTTATAAGTAGATTGGTTACTTGAAACAGTTTGATTATTTATAAGTAGATTGGTTACTTGAAACAGTTTGATTATTTATAAGTAGATTGGTTCTTGAAACAGTTTGATTATTTATAAGTAGATTGGTTCTTGAAACAGTTTGATTATTTATAAGTAGATTGGTTACTTGAAACAGTTTGATTATTTATAAGTAGATTGGTTACTTGAAACAGTTTGATTATTTATAAGTAGATTGGTTACTTGAAACAGTTTGATTATTTATAAGTAGATTGGTTACTTGAAACAGTTTGATTATTTGAAAAAGGTTGGGTACTTGAAACAGTTTGATTATTTATAAGTAGATTGGTTACTTGAAACAGTTTGATTATTTATAAGTAGATTGGTTACTTGAAACAGTTTGATTATTTATAAGTAGATTGGTTACTTGAAACAGTTTGATTATTTATAAGTAGATTGGTTACTTGAAACAGTTTGATTATTTATAAGTAGATTGGTTCTTGAAACAGTTTGATTATTTATAAGTAGGTTGGGTACTTGAAACAGTTTGATTATTTATAAGTAGATTGGTTACTTGAAACAGTTTGATTATTTATAAGTAGATTGGTTCTTGAAACAGTTTGATTATTTATAAGTAGATTGGTTCTTGAAACAGTTTGATTATTTATAAGTAGATTGGTTCTTGAAACAGTTTGATTATTTATAAGTAGATTGGTTCTTGAAACAGTTTGATTATTTATAAGTAGATTGGTTACTTGAAACAGTTTGATTATTTATAAGTAGATTGGTTCTTGAAACAGTTTGATTATTTATAAGTAGATTGGTTACTCGAAACAGGTTTGCTTTTAAAAATGGCTGCTTTAAGCCGATTGACCGCAAAGTAAAGGTAGCCGCTATCACAGGTTAAGTCAATTATAATTTCTCCTACCATACATATGGAGATTTTGTTAAATTTTGAGTGAAAGGCAACATAAAAACCTAGAACGTTTTCGAGCTTGTTACCTGACAAAAAACAGCATATGTAAGCTTTATTTTTAATCCCCAATGCATGATTATAACAACAATTTGACAATCCTGACTGCAAATAACATCGTAGTGTGGGATAAGGGGTGCTTATGTTCCTGAAGAGCATATCGGACTAGCAAAAAGAAGGTCGGCTTCCCTTCTGATTAACAGCAATAAATAAAAAATAGTTCGTCCTTCGATTTCCTAATTTAAAGGCATTGCATGTAACTATCAACTCTGGCCTATATTCAGAAGTAAGTACGTTTTTAAAATGTTTTATCTGGGTTTATCACCAATTTATCTAAATATTGCGATCAGATTTTATCATTGATCGCAGTTATGGCATAGATGATTTATATCTTGGGACATTCCTTACAGTGGATACAGATGGACTTATAAAACTGTGACTCTTAGTTCGTGAGCGTCTTGTGTAATGGGGTTAGGGGGGAGTTGGGTGTCAGTGTGGGGATTGTATGCTGCAAGCATGCGTCGATCCAGAGGGGGTTAGGGGTCATGATTCCCCCCCCCCCCACCGGGATTTGGCTATAATACTAAGAGTAAAAAAGAAAAGACCCCCTATTCCATACCCCCCCCCGACCCCCCTATGAAAAATCGTAAAAGAATGAATAAGGCACGGACCACATCCCCTTCCCGTACGGTAACTGCCATCATAGATTGGCCCGACCAGTGGCTCGAACCGCTCTTCCACCACCCCGTTCCTCGTTCGGAGGATTTCAGAATTTCATAGTTGGTTATGCATGGTAATTTTCATAGTTGCCCCTAGAGAAACATAGAGAAACATAAACGAACCTCACCAGCCAAAATGACGAAAGGGCAGACAGTAGAACATGGACATCAAGGCTGTTAAGATCTTTTGAATAATAAATTGCCATAACAAATACAATTAGAAAATCGGCGTATCATATTTAAAACGTCATACGATATACAGAAAATATGCCAAGGCCCTATGGAGGACACGCCTGAAAAGGGACCACAGTTTTTGAATTGATAATTTGTTACTATTTTTGCATTATACCTTTTAGCAACCATTATTGTGGTCACATGAATATGCCACAAAACACAAATTAATCTCATTTCGACACATTGGCAAACGGAGCAGACACAGATCAGGGTCTCATCTGTTTGCTCATACAATGTTGCCGCTTAGATTTAACAGTCTGCACGGCAAAGAAAAACTCATGACTTATTCATAGTCATTCACTTTACGTCGATTGGGAAACAACTCCAACTTATCCCCTTCAAATGTTCCTGGGTGACTGGCGTTCTTCGTCCGGAATGTCTAGAAGAGTCTTGGTTGAATCAGGATCGAACTCACGGCGTTCAGATCCCAAGTCATTCGAAATTACCACTGGTTATCAGTACATCAAGATTCTTTTGGAGTGAAAAGTTTAAAAAACATAGGACACTGATTAATTCGGGCAGATTTTGTATAAACACCGTCTAGACTATAGAGGCAAAGGTATTTCATTTAACCCTTTCCCCCATAGAGGATACCATGAAAAGACCCATGCGAACAGCATAAAACCAGATCAGCCTGCGAGTAACTCGCAGGCTGACCAGGTTTTATGCTGTTCGCTGCTCCTCAGTGGTCTGGTAATGAAGATTTTACAATTAAATTTGATAAGGTTTGAGTTTGGCTTTCTGCAGATCAGGCTTTATGTGGTACCTATTGAGTGCGTCAAAATGAGTCTATGAGGGAAAGGGTCAAAATGAGTCTATATGAGGGAAAGGGTTAAGACAATGGTGCTCCTGTGATATTGGATTGGGAAACTTGTCTTTATATCAATTTCCAGTCATTCGTGTTAAAGACATGAGTATCCAAGTTCCGGAATAAAGAAATCATGCATGGTTATTATCTAATTCTGACCGGGATGTTGTGGGTTCGACCCTAGGTAACAATATGCCAAAATAAGAACGGCATAGGTTCCATGCTATGCTAAAAAGTGGTTGGCCCGGTTGTCGTGGTAACATGACTAAGTGACGTATCCCTGTATTTGTCTTTGGTGGATAAAATCAGCAAACGACTAACTATTACTATGATTGTCGATGGGACGCTAAACCTAGCAATCCAGACCGTTACAAACTTATTTAGAATAGGGTATGTATAAATGATATATAAAACATATGTTTACATATCATTAAGAAAAAAGATACCCTATTTTCATATTTATTTTGTTGAATAAGTGGTACGAAATCATATTTCATCATATCATATACAGATAGATATACGAACCCTTTACGTGTTATATATCAGCTTTTGATATAAGATATCTAATCTAAATCTAAAATGCAATTTGGATCATTAAATATCACTTCACACTATCTCACACTCTATAAAATCATCTACCGTGAAAGACGAATATTGAAATAACCAACTTTAACCGCGATCTTTTGTAAAGCGATCCCGAGGTGCTTTAACATTGAGAGGTACTATCTGATTGATTGATTAAATGGCTGATAGTTCAAATTTGCGTTTACGTATTTTGTCTTTGAAATATGCAGTATCATTACAGTTATTTTTTTATTTTGATAGATGAAATTCAGTCTATTATGCAAAGAATAAAACATGAGAAAAACAGTTAGAGGTTTTGTATAATGAGTTTTCGTTAAAATACAATGTATTTTATATTTCAAAAGACAAATTTATGTCAGTCTATTCAAATGTAGCTAGAGCAGTGGAAAACGTGTAATTAATTGCAAAATTAAACATTTGTAATTTATAAAAGTTGCGATTTTGAAATGTCGGTTTTGAAGAATTAGCTGTCACCAAATGCCAGTCATCAGGGATTACTGTATTCAAAATACTTTCGGAAGTCTTTAAATACATTTATGTTCCGAGGGTCTGATATTAATATAATCCAAAGCGAGATGTGTTTAAGAATACATAGTTCCCTCGTGATGTCATCTTTCTAGGAACTAATAAGACATAGGTTAATGCAGCCGAAATCTGAAAATACGTTTTAAATCACCACTGAAATCTATATCGAAATATGAAAATATTTTGACATAGTGTTTAAGAATACATTTCCCTATCTTAAGGTAAAATATTCTGCATTTATGCACTTCATATAAAAAATCTCATGAATTTGCCTTTCAAAATGGCCGCCAAGAATAGGGATGATGACTTTGTATATTCGTACATCCCAACATGTGTTGAAGTAAGCCCGTACATGGAGCACTTCAACCCAAAAGATGGGAATACGTATTCCGATTCTGTCAACTTTTCTAGCCGGTCTTCTTTCAATTTTTTCGCCCCAAAGCGAGGTGCATGTAAAGATAAAATGGTCTTAAACCAACTAACCAACCATCCAACCACGCGCGCACACACACACACGAAGCAGGATATTTCATAAAATAGAGAAATACCAACAGTTGCTACTTTGGAACCGTCAGACGGCAAAAAGACAACCTGGCTGCTTAAACCATGTTTCAAGAGCCCTACCCTCGCACTTCCCGAAGGTTTTGCTCTGACACATTGCAAGTAAAAACATCCCAAATATCCTATTAAAATGAGACCACTTACAGATGCACTTGCTTCGGAAGAAAAATGTTTAATAAATCAATTACTTTTTATCCATAACAATGCATAGCAATGGAAAATTATAAAATAAAAAGACTGGACATTTTTTTTGAGACACCAGTCACTAGGAGAAACGAAAGTTTTGTCTAACTGACCTTAAGAAAATTTTAACTACATAATCCATTTAAACTGCCTTTTAGTCCGGATTAACATCGAAATCCCGTTAATCAGGGCCAACTACTCGTATTTATTTTGACTGGGTCAAATTTCACGGCTTATGTCCTTCAGTTTTTAATCCAACGGACGATCGGATTTTTTTTCAGTATTATCATTTTTTTTATTATATTCATAAGTTATTTTACACTTACTTGTTTCGGGATCTAATATTATTTTATTATTTTGTGTTGTAAGATATATAATTAAGTTTTATACATATATTTTTAATAATTTACTAATTTGAAATTCAAAAAATATTTCAGTTTGTTGAGAGATTTGATTGGTAGAAAATGATTGGTCAAAAAATTTAAGTTTTAAGTGTGAAGAGAACATTATTTTTGGGGGGCATTTCTTGACTTCTTCAATAATTTTTCAATTAAATTGAATATGTTTTTGAATCACGATATCTGATTGATACTATAAATATTATACATGTATCAACAACAAACAAGAATGACCGCAAGGAAATCAAGGCCATTCAGTTTAACGAGGACATTTGACCTCAATGTCAGGCGTTTACATTGATACAATAAGTAAAATGTTTAAACTTTTAACCTGTATTTGCTAAAACTTTAGAGATGATTATAAAAAGGATAGAACCGTGTCGTTGAATAAGTAGCTTAAGGGAAACCAAGGCTGAATGTGGAGCATTGATTGTACATTTGTTGACAGGTTAGGCGTGAATTAACAATTAAAATTAAATAACTTATATGTAACAAATAAGTACATGCTTAAGGCTCTCTCTCTCTCTCTTGTATGCATGCCTGTTTTAATCTATAGTAAAACCTGTATTAGTGGCCACCTGTACTAAGCGTTCATCATGCATACTGATTTATCGGTAAATTCAGATATTACCAAACTGTAGCATTTTGTTATATATTTAAACTTATTTAGCGGTCACTTCTGTTAAGCGGTCACTTTATCTTGATCTCCTGAATGACCGCTTAAGACAGGTCTGACTGTATATGTGTGTCTGTCTCTGCCTATTATGTCTTACAAATCATATCAAATTTCAGATAAAAATATTTTGTAAATAGAGAGAAATTAAATGAAATTGAGGATATTTTATTTTACAGACGTGTTAAATTACAACACAAAGGACGTAACTCTTTGACCTACTGGAAGCTAGATAAGAAAGTTTTTTTAAAAATATTGTCTGAGATTCCAGCAGAAGTTACAGAACTAAATTGTTGAAAATAGTTTCTAACGTTACTTTCTTCAAGATTGCTATTCATTAAATCTGACGAAATGGATGATAATAACTCGTGTAGATTTCTTTTTTAATCAAATTCAATATCTTGTTGGTCAAAGACCTTATTTTACTTATTTTATATAAAGTTTATGATAGAAGCAATGCCATATCCTATACATTTGGTTCCATTAAACACTTTTCTTCACATTTTTGCGATGCTTCTTAACGCTTGTTCAACATCATAAAAACGTAACGCGGAATATTTACATCATGCCTGTATTGAAACTATGTCGGCCACTATAAGTTTACCATCAGTTGTTGAGAAATGTTATATCGGCAATTTTATACTGTGTCAATTTGACACGGTCGTTATTTCATCAATAAATCGAAACTAGGCCAAACTATCACATGGCTTTTGGCCTTTGTTCGTTCAAAATACCCTAAACAATAGAGGTGTATCAATTCGACTGCCGTTAATTACAAGATTATGAACAGTATCAATTGATGACCAAAATATAATCAGCATATAAACACAATGTTCTCGGATCAACATTTTTTATATCTTGGATGTACAAAGGTATTCCGAATTACTTATCAGCTAGCGGGTATCAATTTATACGACATCATAAAATTCATTTCCATACAGAATAAATACTGACATGTATACACATATTAATAAAACATAGTGCATACCCGAAATCCTGATTATCTTTAATACTTTGAATCGAAGCCAAAGACTGAAGAAACCTGTCGATTCCGACGATAAATTGGTCGAATTTTCGACCCCCCTTGCCGATGGTTTGAGGCTCAATTGTTGACACCTGATAGGCAATACAAGTATTGTAGGGGGCGCTGCGACTGTATGCTGATGTGGCAATATGTCAGAGTTTGAACATTTATTTTTCGTGAACTGTTGGTTGAACCGTTTCTCCAACTTGATGACGTAAGTTCTTCGATAAATCCGCCTAATTTTGATTATTAAATGACTGTTTATAGCCCTTGAAGTCAAACAGCTCTCCTGTGTTGATCGTTTCTGACTATTATGGTCATTTCAAGTTTGTTTGTTTTTTTGTCTGGGGGAAAGGTAATTAGAAAGGTGTAATAGAAAATATATTGTCACCTAGAGGTAATGAAATGGGATTTGTGTATATATTAACCTTTATACGATTTGATAAAATATGTCCGAGATTCAGCTTGAATCATTATTGCCAGTATATGTGTAAGTATGAATAAATATTACTTGAAGAAGAATTAAATGCCCAAAAAGGTGCCTAAAAGTTTATAGAAATAGTACAACACACGTGGAACGATACCATACAGTGCAAATGCTATATTTATATTTATTATAAAAAAAAAAGTTAATAGAGCTGCATTGTTTGCGATGTATGATGATGAGATATTAAACTTATCTGGGGGTTTTAAAGGTCTGTTTTCTTATTGGACGCGCAACAAGTTCTTCCTGAGCAATTCCAAGGTTCCTACATCAAAGATGAATTGTCCTTACATTCAATTTAATTTTTTTTGTTCATCTATTTATAGAGAATCAAACTTATCCTGATTCAGCAATGAATATCTGCCTTTTGCGAGCAAAGTTTGAAAGGAAATTACTGAATTCATTTTAATAATTCTGATGCGTAGATGCTTATCATAGTGATTCAACAAATCGTCTGCCATATAAGCAGACGACAATACAGAAATGGATGTTTAAATCACAGATGTGCACTGTTTGTAAATAAATATATATGGCTGCAGCACATTAAAAGTATACGAACTAGAATAAAAACCACATTGAGTATTAAAGTGCATTTGATAAGTATAGATTCTTCACAATTAATAAAAACATCTGAATAAGATAAAAAAAGGTAATATAGAATTCTGATCTTGGCTTATCTTTATCTTTCTTGAAGGTCCCAATTCACAACATTTAAAATGTCACCAGCAATAGCAGACGACAACCTAGACAAACAGTGGCAATGATCAAGGGTTTGAAAATACAAATGCGCTTGAGCATGTACATTGCATCTGTTATGAAACAAGTTCTCACAACTTATATGAATCATTCTAATTCAAAGCGTTTAACAATTCACGATGTCCTTTTAAAGTATTTAGTCATGTACCAAAACAATGAGAAATTATCTTCCCATCTTGACCATTTTTTTTACAATAGATTCATAGAGCTGTGAATAATCAGAGCATATGTATATGGACATATGTTTGAGAAGACAATGAAGAAATCGCCTCATATGTTAACTCAGTTATATTTATCAATGATATATCAGTTGGCACTTGCACAAAAGTGGCATTCTACGTGATCATCAATCAATAAACAAATTGTTTTCATTTGTAGTTTTGTAATAAAAAAAAAAAGGAATGCAATATATAACCTCAAATGAACAATATCCGGTTAAAACGGTATTGGGAGGCCGTGGGTTCGGGTCCGGCTTTCGGTCGCGACATACCAAAGTCGTAAAACATTGTACTGATAAAGTTCACTTGCTTGGCTGGTTGAACTGGTTGGTCCGGTGTCAGGATAATGTGACTGGGTGTGGTATCATGCCACATGTCTACAGCTTTATATAGCAGTGTGTCTCAAGAAGACATAATTTCTAAATGACCGAAAAACAAACAAACAAACAAACTGAAAAAGCTTTTCACAAAACTTTTTTTTATTATGCCTGTTTACTTAAGGTTTGTCGTATGCGGGAAAGGATTTTGATTTAGCGCTAAGCAGCTTATGTTCTGGTTAAAATGCACGTTCAGAGGGAAGGGATCAATACATATAAGATTACGCTCCCGTAACGCTATACTAAAGTACAAGTTAAATGTTAACAAGAAACGCATTTAGTTCAGTTCCTTCGGTTTAATTACAATCACCACCACTAGCGGCAACAACAACAAACAAAAAACAACAACAACAAACAAAAACAATAATACTAATCATTCGAGAAAAAAAAAGTACAGAAAAAAAAGAACAGCTTTATTCATATACAATAGTTAATTTCCAGGAAATGTGCGACCGGAGATTTGTGGTAAGTATACTCAACATGTAGAAGCAGAGATACCTACTGCAGAATCATTAATTTCGTGGTGAACTAATTTTCGTCGATTATACACGAATATCAATCTCACGAAAACAATTCATTTAACAGAGCTGAGGTTTAATAAAACATAAAATCCGCGAATATTTGTTCCAACGAAATTGACCTTTTTATAGATTCCACGAAATTTAATGATTTTATATTATTTACATATCATTACACATACAGAGATTTTTTTTTATTTCTAAAATTAATCTACTAAAATGAATATATAGTCAAGACCAAAACCAATATTTACTTTACTTCCAGACAACTGCGTGTTTCAAACTCCACGGAACATCAACACGCCGAGATCTTTTGCCAAACTCCCGTCTATCAAGGGTTCTCGGAGAGGGGTAAGTCCCTAAATTTTAATAGAGCGTCCGCCCCGCAGCAGGAAAGTCGTGTGTTCGATCCTTGGCCGCTAAAGTCGTTAGAATGGAATTGTTTGGAGTTCGACTTTTTTCAGGATATTGTCTTTTACTCGTTCCTAAATGACAGAGACACCTGAGGTGGGACATAAAACCAAACAATATCTAATAAAAGAGTAAAAGTATACCGCTCCCCGTTCAAAAGTATGCTAAAATACGTCTTCATACGGAATGATAAATCGTTTTTATTCAATGATCGAACTTTTTTTAATTACTTTGCTTTATTTTGTTAATGTTGCAAACACACAATGAGACAGACAGACAGACAGACAGGCAGGCAGGCAGGCAGGCAGGCAGGCAGGCAGCAGACAGACAGACAGACAGACAGACAGACAGACAGACAGACAGACAGACAGACAGACAGACAGATAGATAGATAGATAGATAGATAGATAGATAGATAGATAGATAGATAGATAGATAGATAGATAGATCAAACGTTGAGGGGATTCGCCTGAGATTGCTTGGGTGTCATTTTGAAGACAGCGATCTATAAATCGGATCAAACGATCAAAGGTGAGGACATCACAGCAGTTTGATATGATATGCTTAAATCCGTATTGACATTGTAAATGATTACTTGTCAAATCTGAAAGACCTAATTCGCCAATAAATTTTGATAAAAATCTCAAAGAATAATTTGATTTGCACTTTATTTCTAAAATAATCTTTAATTAATCTTCACGAACTTTTTTTAGCCAGTATCCTTTTTAAGTTTTCAGTTCAATAGAACCAGTTTTGAATTAACACCATCGGTTTTATTTGAAAGGTTTTCTAAGCAAAATCCACTTTCCTTATGAAAATGTCCAAAACGTTTAAGTTATTTAGTCCAATCATAACCAAAAAAGTACAGCTGAGAAACCCTGATATGTTGTGATTTTAAATATTGTGAAAATCTTTGTTAAGTCATAAACAGTAAAAGCAGAAATATTTATATCTATATATTCTGCACGCTGCACTAAACGAAAACTACTTTCAGGGTTTCTTTAAGCTTATGAAATTGAACAATTTTTTTGCAGTCCTTCAAATCAAAGAAAACAAAATATTTTTGAAATTGACATATTTTATGGACATGCGAGTCCATACGTATGTACTAGAGATTTTACAAGCTTGTGTGTAAATCTGCACACCTTTGAAATAAAAAAACCTGTGACACAAGTAGATAATCCAAGCACTATTTGATCAATATTTTCGTTTCATGTCATCTGACATAATGACAATCTTCCGAAGAATCTAACAATATATACATGGACTAAACAGGCTTAAGAACCAATTGCATTTTATGTGACATAAGAGTGTTTTAACCACTGACAAACATTCCACTGTTTCTACCTATTTGGTCTTTCAAACCGTTGTTGACGCACTATAGTTTTGACTTAAACCATCAGCATATTGTGAGATTAGATAAGATAATCTTTAGTTTGCCGTCATTGTTTCAAAGTGTCTTTAACGATTCAAAGCGTTTCCCTTCTTACCACTTCGCCAGGTTATCTTCGATGAGTTTGTTTACAATTTGACTTAATTCGTACCCGAGATACAATCTAGACTTGAGGCACGGAATGGAAGTCTGAGGTTCAAATATTGACGATAAATATATTCGAGAATGGAAACATACGTCTAGACATGTGTTACTGTTATTTCAAATGGCGAACCTCTTTGTATATTGTATTCTAAATCAAATGAACTCATTTACCTATCATAATGATGAATAGATTATTTGATATACGCAAAACATACACTTTGAAATTAATCATTAATTTGAAATGCCATTTTAATTTGTCTCCTATATTGTTTGTCCTCTTTGAAGCAAACAAATTATGTGTACGGCTATTAGGTAGGAAGGACTTGTACGTAAAATGATTGTTCGACGCAATAACATAAAAACTATTTCTCACAACACACTGATTGTTATCATTTAGAAATCAATTTGTAGGTGTAAATAAGAGCATACTTGGAATCTTTTAAAGAACAGAAGTGTATTCATATACTGGAACATTAACATTTCATCGTCATATCACGACACTCAATGCATGCATAACAAGTCGGAACATCAAATAATAGTAATACTATATATTTAAATGATGCATACATATATATGTCACACACACACACACACACACACACACACACACTTATATATGAAAGCAATATTCAAAGAAAGAACATTTGTTTGAATAATATGAAAGATAAACAGATGTTAACATTCCGATATCTATTTTTTATAATTACCCCTTTTTACGATGTATTTGGGTGATTTTCGTTATAAGAAACTAATTTATGGTTAAAAAGAGAGACTACAATAAGGCTAAAATCGGAATACATGTCTATCAAAATAATTGATTAATTAATAACATGTAAATACTTTCTATGCATTAATTTGTGAATTTGGAGGAAAACAAAATATGACAATGAAACAAGCCATACTTCTGTTTAATGAACTGTTTTAAAACGACTATGAAACATGACATCACGGGGTAGCGGCTTTAACAGACACTTAAAGAAAGATATTCCATCAAGCATGCGATCGCACTACTGTATGATGCAAGGACATCCATTGGTATTATAATTTAAGCTTTATGATATAATTGGATTATACTTTTGTACTTAAAACCACCTTTTCAAGATCACTACTCTATAAAGTCTATGTAACAGTTATATAACATTGTTCAGCCGAAGATAAGATCGATCAAATCCATCTTTGACAAAGTCACGCGTCAACAAAGAACGGAACAGCAAGACGCGGCTGTTCATTTAAGAAGGACCCTTTCATCTCTTAGAATGTGCAGTGGCTTCAAAGGCATTTCACTGAAAACCGTGTCCTTCTGCTTGTTAAGTGGCGACATTGACACTAGATAGTTGTGCAAGGTCCCCCTTTGTTCATTTAAAAGTGTGAAGTCAAATATTGATTAGGCTTTTAATCGAGTGATACCTTTAGCTTCAAGTTTCGGTTACTTGATCAAATGTATGCAAAGACGGAGATATAAATAAAACTCAAGTAGATATCTTTTTATTAGAAGAGCATATTAGCGTGTTGTGCCACGAACTGGTTCAACTAGGTTCCTCTCATTAATAAGAGCTGAATGAGAAAAAGAAAGAGAGGTCAAGAGCAGAGGTCACGTCAGTTTCTACGGCAGCAATAAACATGCAATATGTCAAGAAATAGGAATTAATCTTGATTTCTGTCATGAAAACAGGAGTAGCCAATATTCAACACTAGTTTTGATAAGGCATAGACTCTGGCTTTATCAAAACAATAATTATGTTGGTATATATGTTAGATTGCACTGTGGCTACTAATCTATTTGAACAATGTGCAACCATCCATGTTTGCGCTTCTCTAATGTTTGAATACGTCTCTCCTAGGCTAATGTTACCTTTCACATAGATTTGAATTATTCGGTTAAGTTAAAACGTAAGCTATATGTAAGGAAACATTTAGAACACAGGATTACAAACAAAATACTACAATATGACATAAACGCATCTCGTCAGAAAATTATTAGTAACTTAGGACCTACTTAAAACTGTCCAAGGGGCCTCCGTGGCCGAGAGGGTAGAGTCGCTGACTTTAACACTCACTCAGCCCCTCACCGCGTGGGTTCGAATCCCGGCAGGGTAATTCGGATTTTCATGTGAAGAAGCCTTCCAGCTGGCTTGCGGTAGGTCGGTGGTTCTACCCGGATGCCTCCGTGCATTCGGGGTCTTCCTCCACCTGTAATTAGCTGGACGTCGCAATATGACTGAAATACTGTCGAAGCGACGGTAAACTCAAAAAGTCAAGTCAAGTCAAAAATGTCCAAGTTCTACATCCAAAATGAATGCATTGATATCTTGCCAGTAAGAATTTACATGCACAAATACAGACAGACAGCAGGTATCGCAAGATCAAAGACTATGTATATTTACGTAAAGTCTTCCCGAATGTGTTAGCTGTCTTTAAACAATTCAAATTGTTAGTTTTAACATTTTACGCTCGTGTGATTTCAAATTTTAAACCCATTTTTCTCTTGACCAAATCACAATTACTTTAACAATAGGGATGAATTTAAATCAAAACAGTATTTATAAATGCGAGGGTGTATTTTTACAATCTCAACTGACCCGAGACCGGACAAAACATGTGTTCAATAAAGACCAATTTGACAAATGATAGATGAATCAATGACATATATATATATACGTGTACCGTGTTTATAGTTGGAACTATTTTGGAATTATTGTATTCCTAACGCACAGTACCACATTTAGCGTATCGGATGTTCTGATTTCCAGATGGATTTCAAATATCAGATCAAATTTAAATTGAATAGAATGAAAAATATGGATTATGGCATTCTGTTTAAAACAAGACTTCATTGGTGCGTGAAATTTACAACTGGAAATAAATGAGCTCGTCTGAAACTGTTCGTGTATAAAGCATGATCTGTTTTCAAGTCACGTTGCATTTAACGCGACACAAAGACCAGGGAAGATTTTCAGTATTATTTCAATATTCCACTAAATAATTAAGAAGGGAATACTGGATGTGCGTGTTACTGGAATAGTGTATGGAAACTTAAATATGCTCAAAGCGCCATCGGAAAAGTAATGGAATACTATACACCGTTCAAGGAAAATACAGAAGTATTGTTTGGGAACAGAATGTGACATATTTGATTATTTAGATATTAAGACATATGAAACAGCAATATGTCCGAACTTCAGTCTCTTACTAAAAGAACAATTACAGGGGAAATCCTGCCTAGATTATTTAATTCGGACGAATTGAAGAGAAAACCAAGAAAGGGTGGTCTCTTACGGTCACAGAGTCAGCGTAGTGAACGATCACTGGCTGAAATTTCTGAGTATGTTTCCAAAAGACGGGAAGCAGTTGCGAAAAGTGATTATGACTCACAAAGAGTACTACAGCGACATTTGTCAATCCGAGATCCAGACAAAGTCAAAAGAGAAGCATTAAATTTGAACACTAAATCATGGCGGAGGGAGCGCCCGATGTCAGAAGTAGCCGTGCCCAACGCCTGGAAGGTCCGCACGTGGGATGTTAAACCGATCGATGACGATATATCCTCGGCAGACGACAGGTCAACCAAAACGAGATCAACCGCAATATTTGTTGCAGAAGATAGCGATGTTTTACCAAAACCGAAAAGGAAATCTAGAAGTCAACAAAATACTTTCCTAGATAATTTAAACAAGGACCAATCTGTGCCAGCCACAGCGTCATCTATGCAATCAACGTCTGCTTCCAACTCTGTCCTCTGCTTACCAAAAGAACCGGCTCCTCCGTCAGAGGCGGCAACATCAATTTCCGGTAGGAGGAGGAAACGACGAGCCCAGAAAATATATGATGAAGAGGGAAATGCCTACAGGTCACGCAGACGACCGTCATCTGAAATGGCCCGCCCTTCCTGGACTATGTACGATGAAAGCGTTTCTGTAACTCAGACTGAACTAGCCCAGCCTGGCTGGGGATCTAGAACGCTGGACGCTCGTTTTCTTGAACAGGCAGCACGTGACTTCTTTGATATGGAAACGGTTAGAAAACAGATGTTTTACAGTTTGCATTTACCCCAGACGCATAATTCAAAACGATAGTTTGTGCATTTTACATAAAACCTCATGTGTTTTAGACAGTAGTCCGGCCGGCCGTACACCATATAATTTTCCTGGTACAACGATTTCCTCCCAAAACACTGGCGATCCGAAACAATCAACAATTAAAAATAAACGTTTTGGGAATTTACATTTTACAAATTTATTTTTATATTCATTTTGTTTTTTAAGGAAAGGAGAGGAAATACAAAAATTTATCAAAAGTACAGTAGTACAATAGTTTTTTTAGAATTTGCATTTCTGGTCGTCTTCTTGATTATTTGGAGTGAAAATAGTTCGATAGCCAGTCAGATAGACAGAGACAGAGACAGACAGACACATACATACATACATATGAGGAGATAGATAGATAGATAGATAGATAGATAGATAGATAGATAGATAGATAGATAGATAGATAGATAGATAGATAGATAGACAGACAGACACACAGACACACAGACAGACAGATCGATCGATTGGATGATTCTCACATTTTCTACTTCAGAGTCGTGCCAACTCGGATATCCACTCCAAGTATTCAGCCAAGTATCGCAGTACCCCGGATCTCAGAACCCGCCTGAGTGCAAACTCACCTTTCCTGCCTAAGGTACATACTGTTAAATCCTTTTTCCTTGGGATTAATTTTCGTTGATTGCATTTATGACATTATCTGTGAATAGTAATCTCTACTTCATTTGATATGAGCTTTGTTTTCTTGACCATGACCCACGAATACGTGTGCCCACGAAACTGACTCGGATACGGATTCAACGAAATTTAATGTCAACAAAAATTACTGATTCTTCGATACTCCTGAGCTCATTTACAGTTACATGTACTCTGTTCTTAACGTGAGGGTAAGGTTACTATGAAATCATTACTTTTCGTGGGACACTAATTTTCGTCGATTTCGTGGAGGGTTTTATCCACGGATATTAGTCCCCACGAAAACTAGTCTCTTACATAGACCTTACGTATTCTAGAGCTAAAATCCACGATTAAATGTGCGACATACTAAAGTCGTAAAAAAATGGCACTGTTATAGCTCCACTAGCTTGGCGCTCAGCATATAAGGGTAGTCGCAGGACTGGTTGGCCTGGTGTCAGGATAATGTGGCTAGATGTGGTATCATGCCACATGTATACAGCGTGTTACTGCATTGTGGAGCACTATATCTGTCTCAAGTAGACATCGTCTCCAAATGACTGAAATACTGTCGGTGGGACGTTAAACCCAACAAACAATCACGATTAAATATACCCACGTGACGAAATTCCCATAATCAACGAAAAATTAAGGATTTTAAATATTCATTTGATCTTGATGGTACAGGGTTCTTGAATACGGAATCAAATAGCTGGCAAAACGAGATTTTGTGAACAGATACATATGGGTATATCATAATTTGGATTTAATCATGGTTAGCAATTGTACAAATTCTTTTTCAACAATTTATCACTAACTGTTCGAATGCTAATTGTACTTCACCAGTTTTAAATGAATAGTTTTTATATGGTTACCTTTTCATTTGTAAATTTGATTTATACAAGTGGTTCCCATAATTTTTAAGTGAAATGACAATGGATTAGCATTTAATCTATAGTCCTCTAAACCAAGGTTTATACAATTGACTGTAGATTACCTATTTATTTCCTTAAAAGTCTCTTCAAGATAAGTATTGTTTGTAAATGATACAAGTTTAATGCATTTCTTTAAACAAAATATAAAAAAAAAGTTAAACACTTTTATTTTCGATTTTCGATTGGTTAAAGAACGTTCTTATCATGATATTTTATATAATAATGTTCTGTGTTGTACAATCAAAACATCCGAACGATATGGAATGCATAAGCCACTACTGGCATAATTGTCGGGTATTTATAGAATCGTCTTCAAAGCTTAGCCTATTTTTTTCTTCCATTAGAAATAAACAAATATAAGCCCTAACTTTTGCAAATGTTACACAAATTAATTGATTGTTAAAGCAGCTTGAAAGTTGTAGTAGTAGTAGTAGCAGTAGTAGTAGATCGCATTGCTCAAAATATATCATATCATTTAATTATTTGTTTTTACTCTGAATTGTACCGTTTCATATATTAAAGTCAAACTTAGCGGTTAAAGAAGGCTGAAGTGTTTACTGATGTTCTGTTGGATACGTTTTCTATGGAATACACATAATATTTACCTGGGTTGAAGATAAATATCGGTAATTACATATCTTAACTGTATATGTCTACCTGTCTATATGCCCGCGTTTGTTTACTTAATGTTTGATCTCTTACAATACTGTATTGTTTTCCTCTGGCTTTTACAGGCAACCAGTGAAGATTGTTTGAAATGCCTCCTCAAAATCCCACACAAGAAATGCGAATCGGTGAGACCATCTATCCATCCGCCCTTCTTTCCTTTATTCTTTCATTTTACTTCGAATTTCTTTCTTTTTGAAGACATGTGTTTAACATACTATTTTTCAATTGTTTATTTTTAACAACGTTTTTTTTTTAACCCTTCTTTCATTCATTCATTCATTCTTTCATTCATTTAATTTCCTTTCCTCCTTCTTCCTATCTCTAGAGAATGCAATGAATATGGTTTTTATTCATTTTTCCATCTATTCGTTTTAACAACCAAATAATTACAAATGTACTGCGTGATTCATACCAAAGGTCTCCAACAAGCTGCGTTTTTATTTCTGATTTAGTAATCATATCAAACTGATTAAAATAAACGTGAAGTCAATAAATCTTCCATTATGTGGTAACACGCTACATTAAAAAAGTACATATGGACGAATTGTACCGTTTTTACCTTGACATAAGACAAAGTTTATTTTTCGATTTATATATAATTACTTAGTACCCATTTGCTTGTCGCTTTTTGTCCGAGTTATCAAATTATAACACTTTAATCACATTTTTTTTAACAAAATTTTAATATAATTCTAGATTTCTTTAACGGTACATTTATATTTCATAAAGCGGATAATTAGATATTTGATCAATATACTTTGCCCGTAACTGACAGCAATGGCCGTGATCGGAAATTCAATAAACGGTGCCTGCATACAAAGTAACAATTGCTCAGACACGAGCCCGTTTGTTGATCCGTCCACGTACACTGTACACAACCATGGATTATCGTATGGAATAAGTCTCAAATTTCTAATCACCTTAATCTTGAATCTATTTTCCGGCTGTATTATACTATGGTATATTAGCGTTTGTTCAATGGCGAACTTTATCAGCGCTATCAATTAAATTAAACAACAAATTTTCTTCTGAATACCTGTAGCTATAGTTTGACAGCAGACTACCGGCGTACATAAAACATTCAATATATGGAGGCATATTAGGGTCATTACAAAACGAATATGCTCACATTTCCCGGCTTGCGAATTTAACCGGAAAAAAAGGAGGTCTAAATAGGCTATGAAACATAAATTTGATTTCAAATAACATGAAATAAATATTTTAAAAATCATATACCAATAAAAAAAAAGCTTATTAAGAAATTTATGTATTTCAATTTCAATATCTCTGTAATCTAATGATATACTGTAATTTTCTTTGAGATGTTCATGTTAAGATGACATGAATTATCATCTATTAACGCTTTGACATTTACCACTAATGAGATCATTTTACGATCAACAGATATGATGGAATAAACCTTCGGAGATCTCTTTAAGGTCGTTTCTATCTTAATTATTCAAAGTATATAATTATAAAATCCAATTAGTAGTCACATTACACCAGTAGCCAACGTGTCCCTTACTCATGTTATTAATTATGTACTCATTTTTATTATATCCAAATCCACTAGAATTCTAAACATTGCAGACAAAGCAAGCCATACAAATCAGCTGACAAAAGTAGATCCGAAGAGGTCCTAAAGAAAAGAAAATGTTATTTTTAAAACCAGCATTATTTTTGTTAAAAACCAAACTCAAAAATACTATAAAAAGAACATTCATAACATTTTGTCATGTTGCCAATGATGCAACTGAAAAAAAAGTTAAAACTTAAATATGTTTAAAAATCAGATATGCTTTTGTTTTATGTTCAACAACCCATTTTGGTTTATATCTGTAGTGTCCTTCTAATTCATCGATGGGTTCATTGAAGATAATATAACATCAATACATTAACAGAAGTCGCAGTAAACCCCACACCCCACACCGCCATGATCTCCTATCAATATTTCTTCAATATAAATCCATCCTGATCCCTTGTTTTAACAAATTACTTATGCACTCTAAATGTTTGTTGGTTTTCAGCACAAGTACATCAGGGTAGGAGGGGGCTACAGACACGGGTATTGGTATGTCAAATGTCTCCTAGAAGAATTGGAGCTACAGGTAAGGCCGGGGTCAAGCTTGGTGACCCTTGAGTCGTTATTTATTGAGTTCTAGATAAACTGTAACGGCACGTTACCATTGCACAAGAGTCGAAACACGAAGAATGTGAAGTTCTTAAAAGATAACATGTTAATATGAAATACAAATGACAAATATCAGAATTAGCACTTGAAGTTTTTGGATGTGCATTTTTTACAATGATGATTTGATCCCCTAATCTCTTATTTCCGTCGAAAACCATGCTTGCCAAATCATAAGCAATGTGACACATTGTTGCGCGTTTTTTTTGACGTACGAATATGGAAATCACATGCATGTAGTTTATAATCGTTCAAATAAATGTTGAAAATCACACACAGTACTGAATATTTAACCAACTCATTTATTATACATGTAAATATAATTAATGATTCCTCTTTCATATGCCAACACACACAATTTCAAGTGCGCTTTCATCAGTATGCACGTCTGAAACACTGACATTTTCACCATGACCATCATGTTACAGCGCCAGAGAGAACTGATCGCGAAGCAGCGATTAGAAGCAATCAAAGAGTCACGTAAGTACACACCTTATTCTAGCAAAACAAATCTGGCAAAGTCTTAAAAAGCTTTCATTGAAGTTAAAAAGGCTGAACACGAGAAATATTTCCCCCCCAAAAAGGCTGGCAACAACCAAAAGTTAATGAAAAGTAATGCCTCTTTTGTACATAGTATCAAAGTCAAGTTAATCATCCATATTCCAGACTCAAGAAGTGATGTTTATGAAGTCATATACACACAAGATAAGTCATATACTTACAATGATAACATTCTTAATAAAGTTAGACTGGTGTCAGTTGGTGGGGCCGCCGTGGCCGAGCGGTTACAGTCGTTGACTACAAATCTCGCAGCCCCTAACCGCTGTGGGTTCGAATCCCGGTAGGGACTTCGGATTTATCATGTGAGGATGCCTTCCAGCTGGTTGCGGTAGGTCGGTGGTTCTATCCGGGTACCTCTGTGTACTCGGGGTCTTCCTCCACCTGTAATTAGCTGGACGTCGCTATATGATTGAAATACTATCGCAGCGAAGGTAAACCCCAATACAATACAATACAATACAATACAATACAATGGTGTCAGTTGGTATTAACATAGCTCAGAAGGAAATAGAGATGAATCTGAAAAGATAGCTCTCTGTTTATTTGATGTTCATAATTTTCTTAACTGACAGAAATACCAAATGAAAGAATTAAAATGCAGTCATAAATTAGTCTACTCAGCATCTTATGAAAATATGGTTAAATGTCTATAAGCACACGTTAAGTGATTTTTAATATTCACATGTTTTCAAATTTCACCTTTCCAGAGGTAAGAGCTGTCAAGACCTACATCAGAACCAAGAGTGGACGTCTCATAGAGAGGATTGTTTTCATGTCTGAGGAGGACTATCAAGCTTTTAAAGCTGGAAATGCTGAGGACATCCTTAAAAAATACCTCACAAAAGACGAGGCTGAAGGTTTAGAGTCCTGGGACAAGGAAGAAGTCAAAGCCATCAAAACATATGTTCGTACAAAGAGCGGTCGGCTTATCGAAAAAGTTGTGTATGTTTCTAAAGAGGATTACGATCTTATTACTCAAGGAAAAGTAGATGCCAAAGATCTTCTTCAGAAATATGCTAAAGATGGAGAAACTGTTGAAGGTTGGGAAGAGGCCAAAATGAAAACAA
Source organism: Solen grandis (assembly GCA_021229015.1). Lineage (NCBI taxonomy): Eukaryota > Metazoa > Mollusca > Bivalvia > Adapedonta > Solenidae > Solen > Solen grandis. Next base: position 30,514,819 of record CM037786.1, read on the forward strand.
TTAAAACATATGTTCGCACAAAGAGTGGTCGCCTCATTGAAAAGACCATCATGATATCCCAGGAGGACTATGACAGAATGATAAAGGAAGGTATAGATCCTTCAGAAATCATCAAGAAATATCTTCCACTGGAAGAGGGCGAGACTGTAGAAGGCTGGGAAAGTCAAGAGCCCATGAAAGCGATCAAAATGAAGATCAGAACAAAAAGTGGTAGAATCATTGAAAAGACTATTATGGTTAGAGCCGATGAGTATGATAGACTAATGGCAGGTGGTGCAGACGCAAATGAGATCCTTGGCAAATATCTTGGGGAAGAAGGTGGAACAGTTGAGGGATGGGAGAAAGCGGAGGGTAAACCTATGAAAGTGATAAAAACATATGTCAGAACAAAAAGTGGCAGGCTCATTGAAAAGACAATAATGCTAACAGAGGAGGAATATAGGCAGTTTCAGGAGGCCGGAGGTGATCCTGAGTTCTTAAAGCGGTTCATTAAATTAGAAAAAGGAGAGAAGATTGAAGACTGGGAGAAAGCGTCTACTGTGTATGAAGACGATGATCCTGAATTAGAAAAGGGTCAGTAAAATTCAAATGTTAATAAGGATAATCTGTATTTAAGAAGGAACTACATCTATATCAGTTTTTATATTATAACACGTATTATAGTATCTACACTACTGATTAAGTTGTTAGGCTAGTCGATGATGATGATGAAAATTATGTTTTGATGTAACGTTATTCATCACTTGAGACATGTTTAAATGTGTTTTATATTTTTTAAGATAAATATTTGAATGTAGTTTAATCATCTACTCAAATTATAAAATATTACATTGTATTTAGAATACGTGATTCAATCTTTTGTTCATGTGTCTGATATTTTGTTTGCAGCTGAGGCAGGGCAAAGGATAGTGGGCAAAGATGGTGCTATCTACGAGGTTGTTGTTGACCCATTGACTGGTAAAAAGTACAAAAAGTAAGTGCGTGCCTTTGAAATTATTAAAACATATAAGGATTACAGGCTACTATATTGACATTGATTGCCTATAAGCGAAACAGTTCAGAAATGGTTATTGCAATCAGATGTTTTGTAATTTTCATAATTATAGCAGTCACAAAAGTATTCCCTTCATTATGTAGTTTTAACTGAATTTCATGATATACCCGTATATACCTTTATGTGTGCAAAAGTATCATTTAGATGAAGGATTCCCTAAGTTTTAAATTTCTGGGTTTTTTTACGCAGGAAAATTGGTCAGCAGGAGTCAGACATTGACAGTGGCATAGCCTCTATGCAGAAGGGAAAGAAAGGCAAGAAAGGTAAGAATGGCATTGAAGAGGAGACAACCGAAGAGAGAGCAAGACGGAAGGCTGGTCGGAGAGATTCCAGAAGCGACAGCGAATACAGTTACCGCAGTGTACTCAGTGCCGGCGGGACCCGACATGTACAACGTCGACGGAAACGTGCTGACGGAACTTACAGTGATCCTGAATCCTATCACAGCAGTCAAGACGAAGAAGGGCAAGCAAGACGTCGTCGGCGTCGTCGTGAACGTGAGCACCAAAACAGTGCACATAGTTACTACAGTGTTGTCAGTGAGGGTGGAACACGCCATGTTCGCCGTCGTCGGAAACGTGAGGACGGTACATACAGTGGTAGTGAGAGTTACCATAGTGACGATAGTATGAAACCAGGTGGTCGTCTTGCGGAAAAGAAACGAAAAGAAAAGGAAGCTAAAGAAAAAGCGGAGAAGGAAGCGGCTGCAAAGAAGAAGAAGAAGCAGCGCGGCGGAAGCGGAAGTGACTATAGTTATACAAGTGAAATTAGTGAGGGTGGCACCAGGCACGTGAAAAGGAAAAAGAAAATCCGAGACGAGCATGGGAATGTTGTTGGATATGAAAAGGCGGAATCATATTATTCGACAGATGATGAGAGGTATGTAGTACTACTTTTTGTGTTATTCAGTTTTATGATGATCAAGTATATCCCAATTAAAGATAAGGTTTTACCTTTGCTAAGTAGTTATTTGCATATAGTTTCATTTATACCATATACCTTGCTTTTAAGCATTTTCTATAGATGTTGGAATTTATTTTATTCATTTAGAGTTATCCTTGTACATTTTATTTTAAATCTCCTTACCAGGTAATACCAATCATTTTTAAACATACTTACCATAAAACAATGTTAATTTAACATATACTGAATCTACATTCCTCATATCCCGAATTAATGCGCGTCTCCGAATTATGGACGTGAACAGAAACCTTTGTTTTGTTTTGTGGTCCCATTCTAACCGTCTCGAATCAACGAATGTTTGTATCTCCCAAACCTCATTGTGAATTTCCTAGAAATGTTAACCCTCTTGAATACATGTGTAAAAATCAAAATACGTCCGTGTTTAACAATTGTTTACACTGTGCTCATGCCACATCATTTTTTGCTATTATCCCAACCTCCAGCGTATACACAGAGGTTTCCGACGGGAAAGGTGGCAAAATGAAAGTAAAGAAACCTAAACTAACAAGTCAGCAGAAAAAAGAACAGGCGGCAGCCAAAAGGGCTGAGGCTAAGGCCAAAGAAATGATTAAACAAATCAAAGGAGGCAAATTTGCCGATGTGGGCGACTTTAGTGATTCCACGGTATCAGACGACGTGGACTTGGAAAACATGACTGAGGAAGAGAAGGCGGCTTACTTTAAAGCTAAGGCTGAACGGAAAGCAGCAAGAGAAGCACGGCGACGTGAAAAATATGGCGACAAATATGACTTGATGAAGGAGAAGAAGAAAGAGTTCGTAAACTATGATTTTAGATTTTGCATAATGCATTGGCTTTCTGACTTTCTACTCACGGCTACTGGGTGCTTTCAGGCGTTTTTATGCTGGTGTACTAACTATGCTTTATTTCAGATTATGCTAATACTAATATTAATTTTGTAGTTTTTTATACTTATAGTTATTTTTTTTTCTATTTCAGCTGCTTCTAATGTGAATTTATCTAAATATTAATTATCTCTTCAAATGCGCCTTAATGTATTGCTCCATTTCCTTTGGTTTCGAATATATTTTCTTTTTAAAAAAAAATGATTAAGTTATTGTTTATAATTATTTTAATTTCTGCATTTTTCATTTGAATTGTTTGTAAAATATGTTTCTTTTTCACTGTAGTTTTGTCAATGCACTTCACTAATATTATCTGTGTATGTAACATCTGTGCACTAAACACTGTATCTCTTTCATGCTTAAAGCTAATATGCTTCAGTCATATTCAATAACTCAGCCTAAATATATCCTAGAGTCATCCTTTTGTTTATTTTCTTATCTACCAACTATATTCTCGTTTTTTGTTTATATTAAGATGTTAATTGAAAAATTAATTTTGGATGTAAAGTTCAAAGAATAAATTATCTTTCACATATAATGCTATACTGCAACTAATTCATTAACGTTTAATTAACCAAAGAGAATAAATACTTTTGGTGGATATGATTTGACAGAATATCGCGTAAAAGACGTTGTCATTTGAGCAAGTTTGACTGTCCTTAACCGGTTATGAAGACATTCTAAACAAACACGTAATTTAATTATATTCATGTATTGTTTAGAAGATGCATTAAATATTAACCCTTTCCCTCATAGAGGAAACATGAAAGACCTATGCGAACAGCATAAAACCAGATCAGCCTGCGAGTAACTCGCAGGCTGATCAGGTTTTATGTTGTTCGCTGCTCCTCAGTGGTCTGGAAATGAGGACTTTGTAATTAAATTTGGTAAGGTTTAACTGTGGTTTTCTGCAGATCAGGCTTTATGTGGTACCTATTGAGTGCGTCAAAATGAGTCTATATGAGGGAAAGGGTCAAAAATGAGTCTATATGAGGGAAAGGGTCAAAATGAGTCTATATGAGGGAAAGGTAAGTAATGTTTTTCTTCTACCCAACCAGATATATCATCTTACTTCTTTAATATTTTTTAGAATTTTATTCATTGGTCTTTTAATACATTTCACTGCGTCTGATGGGGTGATTTTATGGAAAATAAATCAGAATTCTTCGTATATGATTTGATAATGATGTTTTTTCTTAATGATATGTATATTAATATATAAATTGTCCCCCTGACTAATCAACTTATTATTTACATTCTGTTTGGATATAGATTGGAACGTTATTCAGTAAAATCTTAATGTATAAATAATAAAAAGTAAAACATGTCCTGTTTAGAATTTTGACAATGGGCATTCAGTATGCCAAACCGTACTTACAATTAGCTATGAACTTGCCTTAATGTCATAAACCACGTGGGTTTGCTTATACAGCATAAGTTGCACGTGAACTGCATGATATATAGCCCAAACTTTAAAGTTTTAAAGGTTTGGTGTAAAAGTACATTATCTTAGACTTGCTAAGCTGAAGAAGCTGCAAGAGATGAGAGAGAAGGGACTGATAAGCCCCTCCAGTGACTGGTCCATCGACTCAGATACCGGAGAACCCGTCAGGAAGTCCGTCAAAAAAGAGTAAGTACATGGACTGTGAAGTTCCTGAGTTCATTGCAGTTGGTCAACCGCAAACTCCACGCAGTTATCCGCAAACTCCACGCAGTTATCCGCAAACTCCACGCAGTTATCTTTCATGCACGTTCTCTTACAACTGTAAGGGGAGATAACTATTGCTTGGAGTTTTGGTAAACTACTGTATAAGTACAAAATATCAAATCGCTGTTGGCTATATGTACACATTTTCAATCTGGATTTTTTTTACATGTTATGCCTGAATAAAGTTAACATTAAACCTATGCATTTTTCTAGGGTTCTAAATCATAAGGATTCCAGAATTTTATTCATGATTTCTTTTCCCAACCAAACTGTTTTCAATATTTATCCCCTCTTCATTATTAAGCATAATTTCAAAACCACTAATGGACCACAAGATCGTAGCTGCATCTACGCGAGTACTCGGCTGAAACCACTTGATTCAGACCAAAATTTTAGCTAAAATTTATAGTCCTTGAATATACCTCCATGCAATAAACCTCCTCAAAAATCGACCCCCAGCACAATTATGAATCCATGCGATGAGAGGGCTACCGCATTCCCAGCGGCGACCCTATGTTTTAAGTTTTCATTGTTTTGGAAGATGCATGCTATGCATTTGCTGTTGACAAGATATTGTGACCAGCCTGTTGCGTGTTCTCACAGAGCTAAGAAGCAGAAGATTCTGCAGGACCTGCGAGAGAAGGGTCTCATCAGCCCCTCCAGTGACTGGACTGTGGACTCTGAAGGCAATCCCGTCCGCATCAGCGAGCTTGTGTAAGTCCAAGGAAATTTCTTAATTAATCAATTAATGAATGTAATGATTAACATTTTGATTAAGTAATATAAAACTTTTGTAGCTAAGTGACGTACTCATTGATCATAAGATTAATTTACTGACTTTTTATAAACGTTGGCATGCACTCTTTTTCCTCTCCCTCTCTATATCTTTTGTTATTTTTTTGCTGTATTTTTAACACATACAGTGTACATGTTTTTTTGTTTTTTTTGTTATTTTTCATTCATGTGTGTTTTTTGTCCTTGTGTGTTTTTGTGAGTTGTTGTTGTTGTAATGCTTATAGCTAGGTTCTATTTTATATTATACCTTACATATGATGTTGTTAACAGGGCTCAGGGTAAACGGAAACCAAAGAAAGGAGGTCATGAAGGCGATGATGAAAGCGATGAAAGTAAGTGATACATTGTGGTGTTTGACATAGATTATTATTCTATTGAAATGGCTTCATGTAAATGTATACGTCTCTCTCAGTGTGTAACCCGCTTATAGTCTTACAAGCATGTACTGGAGCTAGTGTTAGCAATTGCGTTTGATTTCCAGAGCTTTGATTTATTATTTCATCATATTTATTTGTAAAAGTTTAAGTAAAATTGCAGTTTTTCGAGCATCATGCATAAATCAAGGTATTTTCCCAGACCCTGTGCGGAGAAGCAAATAAACAGTACTCCGATTTTCCAAACCTTGTTATTTTCCGAGCATGTTATTTCTCCATCTGTCTTCTGAAAATTGCGTTTTACTGTTTATATATTCATTTTTTTTATCTATTTATCTGAATTAAATAATGAATAGATAGAAATGATAGCAAATGATAGAACATGTTCTTTTAAATGAATATGATTTTTTATCTCCGTAGGCATATTAATATGTACGATGCATGTGAATATAGAAACTACAGACATCTCATTTCTCTTGTTTCTGTTTCTTCTACTGCATCCAGTGAAATGTTAGTTTCACTTTTTTTTCGTTTCAATGTAATTAAATAACGAACGTAAAATTAACATATTTTATGAAAAGATAAATGTCATTAAATTAGTATGAAAGTGCATGAATTAGATATTCTTATATCAATTTCATAAATACTTATGTAGCTATTTTATTTTGTAGAAAAATAACACTTCTTTTACATTTGCATGTTATTTTCTGCTCATATAACAGACTAGCTCCTTCTACTCACCCTTGCGCTTTCACGTGTTCGCGACTTTCGCTGCTAACACGACGTATACAATCTAATCTCTCCAAAGTGACATCCGGCCTAGCGGAAGAGGTGTCCACTGATGAGAGGTTTATTGTATAAAGTCAAACCTGTATTAAGCAGACAGGGAGGTAGACTCAAGCGACTCTTTCGCCAAAGTGGCTACTGAATAATGATAAGTACGATATTGAAAATCTTAAATCGTACTGGCTGCTTAATACGGGTTGACCGCTTACAAAAGGTGGCCGCTAACACGGGTGAAACTGTATTTGGTCGCGGGTGACCGCTAACACGGGTTAAATTGTACTTGGCTGTTTCCTATGTATGATCTGGCGCTTGTTTTAACAGAGGATTGTGCTCGGGTCGCTGTTTGTCGCTTTCTATCCACTTCTCAAGGCTGATTAACCCATAGTTTAGATCTCGGCACATAGTAAGTATTCCAGAAGTCTTTGTTGCTAACTTATCTTTTTGCATGATGTGATATTAGATGGTAGAGCTATGCTATTTACATGTTCTCTTATCTGTTTTATCATATTTATCTTTAAAGCTTAGCCTTAAATATGTGTATGTGTGTATCACATAAGCTTCCACATAAAGTTGTGTAAGACATTAAGTTAAGTTTAGTTTAAAGTATTCAATTGTAAACGTTGAACTCGTACCGTTGTAAATATATGCTTAACCTTGTATAGTAAAAAAATAAATCATTATGTCCGTTTAACAATTCTAGATACATTACAAATACATATTTATTACTTTTAAGAAGTGTTTACAGGATCTGAAACGATGGATTTAATTAAAGAACTAATTTAATAATTTAATTAAATACATGTGCATTTATAATTAAATTGATACTATTATCATATCTACAAAATGATAGTTTTCTAAAAAGTAAAATGAAATAATGAATAGAACACAGAGATTGTGTTCTCTTTGCAGGTGAGTATGACCCCATCACTGGGAAGAAGATAAAGAAGAACAAGAAGGCCTCCCGCCCCGGGGACGCCGGGCCCGAGGGTTATGAATATGTACGTGCTCTTCGTTCGCCTATATTTTTTCCGGATTAATTTAATACATGTTTTCTGCTTTTCTTTTCAGATGACTTTTCTTGTTTGTATGCACTTAGAAAGACTCTTTGATGAATTGGTCATTCAAATTAAAAGATCAGACTATTATATTCAAATCCAGGACCGAAAAAATATAATTCAAAATACTGGGAAATTCGGTTTAAAAGATGCCGAATTAGTGGAGGTTTAAGTTATTTTTGGATTTACGTTTTTATTAAGTTCCATTATGTTTTGTTGTTGTTGTTGAATTCCACAGCCTTTTTATCATTAAGTATCGTCCTTATGTGCTATTCAGTAAAATGTATTTTTACAATTTCCAGGAGTACGATGACAAAGGGAGAGTAATACGTAAGAAGAGAATTGGCGGGGTAAATCTTTTTTTGAATTATCGCCCTTCCCGAAGAATAACATCTAAATTTTCATGTCGTCCATTGACTGCCAGAACAGGTCATCAATATAAAAGAAGTCTATATTGTAGTTATATTTAATGGGGAATATTTTATTCGAAAAAAAAAAAGACTATAATAGTTTATTGAAAAGATAAATACAGTCAAATGTATACACATGTATTTATGTTTACCTATTTATAATCTTTTCAGGGTGACAGTGGATCCGAGTACGACTATGAGTATGGTAAGTATTATGACAGTTACTGAAATCTAACCCCAGGATTACTTGTATGTCAGTATCAAAATCTGGCCAAAGTTCTCGAGTAGGCTCAAACTCAAAAGCTATGCTCAAATTTACCGTGATTGAATTTAAGGTCATACCTTGAGATCACTCTTTATTAGAAAGATTTTACAGAGATTTTTTCCAAAGGGTTCTCTTGTTTTGAAATATTCACCAACTAGGGAAGAGACAAGCTATGGCGTCATGATGTACAATACACGCCTACACAGTTGGGCAGCAGCTGGTTGTATCCAATTATTAACAAAACAACAACAAAACCAAAAATAAATCACAACATATTTGAAATGACACAGAGTATAAAGTTTATAGAATTATGAAGACCAGAAACACACCGTTTTCCATCAGGGCAACATGAGTACAACCATCTAAATTTTGGACTGTGATATTTACATTTGATACGCCACAAAGAACCCAAAGAAACAGCAATACGTATTTTTATTGTAAACTTTTTCATTTTACATTGATTTGGAAAGTTCTTACAAATACAAATATATCACGGCAGTTCATTTGTTGGACCAGTGTTTTGAGGTTTGGAAAACCATGAATGATTCTTGTCCAAACATAAGGTGTACGTCCAGTAACTTTATCTAGTGTTGTTTTATTGTTGTTATTATTATTTTTTTTCTAGATTCCGACGGCAATGTAAGGGTGGTAAAAAGACAGAAAAGTCCAAAGAAATTTGGTGGTAAGTGACCATATAAAACAATGAAAAGATATTTTCTGTCTGCTTAGCTTAAAAAAAAAAAAAAAAAAAAACACTAGTTTTATAAGATTAGACTACTTGCATTTCATATATCTTAAAGCATTTATAATTGGGTACAAGTGTAGGGTTACATGTTTACAGCCACCACGTTCTTGACTTCCAGTATTCATTAATCAGACAGCTCTAGGAAGAATCTGTCTGATCTGGGTCTGCTCTGTTTTGCAATGCGTCAAAACATGTCTATATGAGATGAAGGGATTAAAACTGATTAACAGGAGACCAAGATACGTGGCCTCAGTGTCCAATGTAATTTGATGCCATCAAATGGTCTTGTTTATAGGATACCTATATCATATATAATATGTACACAGGTACTGATGACGATGCTGCGTTTGAAGTTGGAGCTGACGGCAAAATTAGAATGAGAGCCGGTCACAAGAAGATAGATCTCAGCAAACTCACAGACGATGACCTAAGGAAACTGGGCATAGACCCAACTCTTGACAAGAAAGAAATCGCCAGACTTTTGAAAGAGAAGTTCGGGAAAGATATCGCCATTACACTTGGGGACAAGATTATTCCAACTAGAAGATTAAGTGACTACAGCGATGCCAACACAGATGATCTTGCAAACGATGAAGACTTGGATCTCTCGTCATGTAAGCTTGGACAATTCTCTTTTATGGTTTTAAGCAGCATATGCACATTTTGAAAAAACGAAAGTCAAGAAATCAACTTGTTCCTGATATTAAATCCACGGTCCTCCGTCCCCTTGAAGAAATTATTTCGCTTAGAAAACAGTTATTTGATAAAGCGATTTTTCAGAAATGTATAAATGCTTTTGTAGAATAGATCTTTGAAATGTATATCTTTCCGGCGCAATAACTCAGTGGTAGAGTGTCCGCTTTGCGTTCGGGAGGTCTGGAGTTCGAACCACAGCCGGGGTACTTCCTCTGGTGATCGCGTTATACCAAAGACGTATAAAATTGGTACCTGACACTCGGCAAAATGGGGTTGCTATGGGAACTCGAGAATTCAGTGCTGGTTCTACACAGGAACTTGTGTCCCGTGTACTGGTGCTATACACCGGGCACGTAAAAGAACCAAGGGGTCTAGTCGCAAAATGAGCTAGGGTATCGCACCCGGAATCCCTTGTATTCAATTACTGTCTCTTCCGATGTTGTGTCTTCAGCAAAAAACAGGACCCACACGTGGTCTAAAAAATGGCCATTATAATCATAACCATTACCATAAAAGAAGATATCAAGATATTGCTTTTATAATACGTTAACTGTTTCATCGTATTGTACACTTTTATATTCACTATTTCAAAGTCTCGCTAAATAAGCATCGTACCGTTTGCTAGATCTTTAACAATTTTGAAGAAAAAAATCCCTGGTATAACTGTTATGTATATAAATGCAGTGCGGGGTTTGAAGAAAGTGAACGTGGTCTGGAAGAGAGGCGGGAAGCAGCTTCAGGACCACATGAAGAGGATTCTGGAACAGTGCAAACTGAAAGATGACTACGCAAAGGACTTGGATGAAAAAGGTTTGCATGAAACACATGTACACCATTGAAAATGTTGGATTTTCATGCGTCATGTCTTAGTTATTTTTTTTATCATATTCTAAATTTAGTCAGTTTAAAAATATGATTTAAGTTACCAAAATGTGGATCAAAAATTTCGCTAAAATGAAATCCGTTTCAACGAAAATTATCTATTTTTTTCACTTTGATGGACTTTCAAGACTGAAAACTTTACGATGCACACGCGAAACAATAACACATGAAACCGAATCCCTGTTTATTTCAGATGGCGACATTGACTTCCTAACCCATTATAAGTTGGTTGACCCCGGAAAACTGGAATCTTACGCACGTGCGTTTGTGGTAGAAGACAATGACTGGGATACGGTCATCTCCTCCAATGTGAGTCAAGTATTGTAAAATGCTATTTTTAAGCGTGCGTTTTCAAAATTCTTAAGTATATATGTATTAAGGCAATTTATATTATGACTAAAGACATTATGTCATCATCAATGATAATAAAGTTTTAGCTTTGTTTACCTCGAAGTGATCTTAATAATATTACAACGTTTTGCTTTTTTATTCTCCTTATTTTTTGTTGCAGTGTCAACCATATTTTATTTTCCTTTTCGCACAGGAAACCAAGCAAGCCTTAGAAGGAGTCCCATCTGTGCAACAGATGACCCCTAAACAGTTTGAATATGTCTTCAAGGCAAGTAACCTTTTTATTTTTACTTTTTTACTTTTTGCCTTTATTCTAAGCATCCATTTTGTCCTTAGATAATATTCTATCCTTCAGATAAAGTCGATTATTCGGAGAATATACATAACTGCGAAAAAAAGTGTGAGCTCGTGCATTTTGGTCAAACAATACTCAATATTTTGCTCGTATATACTAAACATAGCATATATGTGAGGGCACTTCAAGAAGTTCTCGGCCACGCTTGGAGAACGCTACGGAGATGCCGAGAACTTTTTGAAGCGCCCTCATATATATTCTGTTTGGTATATACGAGTACAATATTAAGTATTTCTTGACCAAAATGATGTACATTTTTTTCATCTCGAAAGCAGTGACATCTTAGAGACGGATAGTTTCCTTCTCATATTTCTGGGAATGTAAATGAACCCGTTCATCTGTTGCAGGTGTTGAAAATTGACGATGCTTCTCAGGTGACCTTCAGAATGTTCGCAGTCATCTCGGCTCTCTGCGAAAGAATAACGCAGATGGAGTAAGTTGTTTTTTTTGTTGTTGTGTTTTTTTTTTACCAGTTATTAGATATGACACGTTCTTTGGTTTGAGACCAATAGAAATATGGATAAAATAGATGAAAGTCTTCGCCTTTCTGAAGATATCACTATGCAAAACTGAGAAATTTTTGGTTTATAGAAGATATTACCATGAACTTGACATTATTTCATGCTTTTGTTGATAAAATAACACAAGAGAAAATCAAATCTTAAGCAAAAAGGAGAGAATGCCATCTTCCTTGAAGAGATATACTATACCCAAAATAGGAAAAATACGAAAAATCGAGAAAACAAAAGTCGGTAATTAATAGAACATGTGTTGAATTCTTTTATGACCGTATTTTCTTAGAAAATGAATGGAAAAAAAATTTAACAAATATCCTTTGTACCTTTGAAAATATAATACCGTTTAAGCTGTTTCCCGATTTGTCTCAATGTATAAATATTTTTCCAGTCCCCTGGCCAAGTACTTGCTCGAGATATCCGACATGCTGGACATCCAAAGGAAGATGGAGTTGTACCGTGCCATGTTTTATTGTAATGCCGAGTCGGACAGGGATGCGAACTTTATCAAGGCCGAATCTCTCAAGATCGAATTAATTGCGGGCGGGCTGAACTGGAAACAACAAGAATTCAT
>CM037786.1:30527310-30562209 GCA_021229015.1 Solen grandis
GAAGAAATGTGTAATAAAGCAGAGTTTCTGGTATACCAGATGGGCGAAGTCAGGTTGAAGAAAAAAAGAAAAGGGCATTGGGTTTTTCACATGGTACCGTTTCAACAATCTTGCAGATCGTTTAGGGATGCGCAAGCTTACAGCCCTTTTGGGCCCCAAAAAATTCCTTTGGGCAATAAAAGAAAAATGGCAACGAGGGGCATCATATGCAGTGCGTTTTTAAGCGTTTTAGGTCAAAAGATGAATTCCTTTTGCGTCTAGTTACTGTGGATGAGACTTGGGTGCATTATTATGAACCAGAAATAAAGCCCAGAGTCGTCAGGGGGTTTGGGGCCCGGGACCCCCCAAGGCCAAAGAAGTTCAAGACTAAACCCAAACTCGGCAAAGTGATGGCAACAGTATTTTGGGACAAAAAGGGGCTTATTTTGAGGGACTTTTTAAAACCCAAAGAGAAGTACAATAACCGGAGCATACATGCAAACTTGCTAGCCCAAATTGAGGAACGCCATCCGCGAGAAACGCCGGGTAAACTCTCCAAAGGGGGTTTTGCTGCAACAGGACAATGCAAAGTCTTGCAATGGATGCTGTGGATCGAAATGGGTATAAATTAATACCGCCCCCGCCTACTCCCCCAGCCCGGCCCTCCAAGCGACTTCTTCCTTTTTCCAAATTTGAAAAAGGGTATTTCGGGGGACGCAATTTTCCGGGCTGACGAAGAAAGTCCTGGCGGGAGTTGAGGAGTGGTTCCAGGAAAGGGCCCTGACTTTTTCACTTCGGGGTGATGGCACTTGAACACCGTTTGGCCAAGTGCATACCCTGGAGGGAAATTAAAATTTAAAAAAGAAAAAGGTAGAACTCAACCCAAATAGGCTGGTTATTTATTGACTTTGCCCCCCGTATATTAACACAACGTGCATAATATCATTCTCCCATTACGAGAACGACGGCATATAAACTCGTTTGTCGTGGATGCCTGACACGCCGACTTTTAAGAAATGCAACATTTTATTAAACCCTCAGCAAATCTAGTTTCCCCCGATTGCCAACCAAAATGAGAGGACCGCTACCACATGTTTATCAAACTGAAATGGCCCAAAAAATATTTCAACTGTATATATTACAAAATGGAAGAAGACCTCGAGTGCACTAGGACTAAAAGGGGCAAACTGGTATCTAGAACTGTCGCCTTTCCATCGCAATATGGCAGGAAACTAAACAAAAGCCAAAGGGTAGCGCCATACTGTTTTCACAACAACACATAAAAAGGCGATTCGCAAGAAAGATGTTTGTTTGTATTTATTCCATTTCTTTTTCAAATAGTTTTTTAAAAAAAAACTAAAAAAAAAAAAAAATTTAATAAACAAACAAAAACAAATAAACAAACAATAAACAAATAAAAAAAATAAAAAAAATACACAAACAAAAATAAAAAAACAAACAAAAATTTAAAAAAAAACAAAAATTAATAAACAAAAATAAATTTAAAAAAAAAACAATAAACAAAAAAACAAACAAAAATTAAATAAACCAAAAAAACTAAAAAATAACAATAAAAAAAATAAAAAAAAAAACAAATAAAAAACAAAAAAAATAAACAAAAAAAAAAAATACAAAAAAAAAATAAAAAAAAACAATAAATTAAACAAAAAGAAGAAAAAAAACAATTAACAAAAATAAAAAAAAAAAAAAAAAAAAAAAAAACAAACAAAAAAAAAAAACCAAAAAAAATAATTAGTTATGTCCCCTTTCCTTTTGTTTATACAGATCAATTAATCGTTCCTGAATATTTGGATAGAATGTCATTTCAATATTTTGTTGTCCCATAAATGTGAAAGTCCAAAATTTCTAACTGTTGTTTAATTCTAAATCCCCAGATTTATTTGATTTAGTTGGTTTTACGACATTGTGAATAAAACGCTTTCTCATGTGAGAATATTACTTGTTTTTCTTTAACCCAGTATCAAAGGGCCCTTTGGAAGAATCACTGTAACGGTATTCTTCCTCACTCGCCTATCCCCCTTGATTTATTGGCTTTTTTTTACAACTAGGATTATTTCAGAACTTTATATGCAAGCTATTAACCTCATAAAAAGTTAAAATACCCCCACAACTTAAACAAAAAAGTTTTAATTGGTGTGATAAATTTATCAAAAAATGTAATTTAGTTTTAATATAAAGAGTCCCTTTTTGATAATGATAAGAGATTTTTCTTGCTCTAGAAGTTTTGATCATTTAATGCTTTTAGGCTGCTTTTAAAAAAAAATTTCCCTTTTTTAAAAAATTTTTCCCCAAAATAAATAGAAACAATCTACTTCCTCAACTTTCACATTTTTATAAAGGACCATGATCTGCTATCTTTTTTACGGAAGCGTATTAGGCCACATTGAACTTATTATTTTTTTAATTTTGACATTTTTAATTGTAAAATTTACAGATTAATCTGAAAAAAATTTACAGTTTAAACTGTAAAATTCCATTTTTTTCTGTAAATTTTACACTTTAATTGAAAAATTACATTTTTTTCTGTAAAATTTAACATTAATCTGTAAATTCACACTTTTTTCTGTAAATTTTAATTTTAAACTGAAAATTTTTAAATTTCAATCTGAAACATTCACACTTTTTTCTGTAAAATTCACACATTAAATCTGTAAAATTTTAACTTTTTTCTGTAAAATTTCACATTAATTGTAAAATTCACACTTTTTCTGTAAAATTTACACATTAATCTTTTAAAAATTCACACTTTTTTCGTAAAATTTACAGTTAATGTGTAAATTTTACAGATTAAACTGAAAAATTTTACACTTTTTTCTGTAAATTTTACATTTTAAATCTGAAAAAATTCACACTTTTTTTCTAAAAATTTTACACTTTTTTCTGTAAAATTCAACTTAATCTGAAAAATTCACACTTTTTTCTGTAAATTTACATTTTAATCTGTAAATTTTAACATTAAACTAGCCTGTTTAAATAATGGCAGTGTCTATTGGAACGACGGTCGTACAGATAAGGTTGCTATACGCACGACAAAAAAATAAAAAAGCACACCCAGGGTGAAAATATCTAGCTTTGTTTTTTCCATCTTTCTTTCTTTATTTCATTTTTTTTCAAATGTTGGGGTGATAAAAAGAGCCGTGTAAATGCCAAAATTCTTTCCCTTTAAATTTAAATAGTTTGCTTAGTTATGACAAGTGAAAGGGCATCCTCATTTTTTTTTTTTTTTTTTTTTTTTTGCAGAAATTTTATGGGTGGGTAAAGAATTGTTTTGAAGAAGACAGTGAGAAAGCAGCTAACCCAAAAAAGTAAACCCCAGACTAAATACAAGAAAGAGTGGGGGAAAAACATGGGTTTCGACCTTTTGTATTACTAAAACACCCAAAAGAAAATTAAGAAGAGGAGATAAGGTGAAACGAATAAAAAACCTGTAACTTTTTAGAATATTTTTTCCAACCCCCCCAAATTTTTTTTTTTGCAAATTAAGCTACAAAATTTTAATAATTGTCATATTACATAAAAATTTATTTTTGCTTAAAAGTGTTTTTACATTAATGAATAAATTATTCAAGTTATGCTTATACATATTTTGTCTCAAAATTTTATATTACTTTTACAGAATTTACAAAATACAAACCCTTAACTATACCTACAAATATACCGGTACACAAACATATACCTACAATATATACCTACAATATATACCGTACCTACGATTACCCTTGCCTACAAAATATACCGGTTTTTTACAATATATACCCAAACATTACCGGTACATATTATTATACGGTACATATTATATATACCACAAATATACCGGTACTATTAATATACCTACAACATTTCCGGGACATATTTTATATACCTACAACATATACCGGTACATATTATATATACCTACAAATATACCCGGGACTATTAAATATACCCAACTATCCGGTATTATTATATTTATTACCCAAACATTTTTACCCGGGCTATTATATATACCTACAACATTACTGGTACATATTATATATACCTACAACATATATGGTACATATTATATATACCCACAAAATATACCGGTCATATTATATATACCCCAACATATACCGGGACTATTATAATACCTAAACATATCTGGTCCAAATTTTATTACCTACAACAAATATGGTACATATTATATATCCTACAAATTACCGGACATATTAAATATTCCCACAAATATACGGTATTTTTTTATATTACCTACAACATATACCGGTCATATTATATATAATAAACATATCTGGTAATATTATATATACCTAAACATTACTGGGGACATATTATATATACCTACAAATATACTGGTACATATTATATTACCTACAACATTATGGTACATATTAATATACCTAAAAATATACCGGTACATATTATATATCCCACAACATATACTGGTACATATTTATATACCTACAACATATACCGGTAATATTATATTACCTAAACATAAACCGGTAATATTTATATCCTACAACATTATGGTAAAATTTTATATACCTACAACATATACGGTACATATATATATACCCACAAAAACATATACCGGTACATATTATATATACCTACAACTATCCACATTTTTATATATACCTACAAAAAAATTTTACTGGTACTATTATATTACCTAAAAAAATAGGTACATTTTATATACCTAAAATATACCGGTACATATTAAATATACCTACAACATATACCGGTACTTTTATTTATTATACCTACAACATTACGGTAAAAATTTTATATAATACAACATATATGGTAATATTATATATACCCCAAAATATACGGTAATATTATTATACCTCAACAATACTGGTACATATTATTATACCCACAAAAATATATGGTAATATTATATATACCCAAACATATACCGGTAATATTTTATATACCTACAACATTTGGTCATTTTATATTACCCACAACATTCCCGGTACATATTATTATACCACAACATATACTGGTACTATTATATATACCTACAACAAATACTGGGACTATTAATATACCTACAACATTACCGGTACATATTATTTCCCCAACACATACCGTTACACAAAAACATTACTCAACTTATACCTACATTGCATTCCTACAACATATATCTGTACCTACAAGATGTACCGATACATACAACATATACCTACAACATATATACAATTTATACCTACAACATATACCTACAATTTATACCTACAAGATGTACCGGTACATAAAACATATACATACAATACATACCTACAATATATACCTACAATATATACCCACATATATCTATAACATATACCTAAAATATATACCTACAGTATATACCCATAATATTTAACTACAGCATAAGCCTATAATATATCCCTTTTCAATATATACTTACAATATATACCTACAACATTAACGATACCTACAACATAAACCAATTACATACAACTATACATACAAAATAACTGGTACATACAACATATACCAACATAAATATATGTACAATATATACCGACCCCATCAAATATATTTTATAAAAACAAATACATACAGCATGTACATACAACATATATGTATAATATATACAGGAAAGAAAGAAAGAAGTTTTACAGGAAAAAAGTGTGAATTTTACAGAAAAAAGTGTGAATTTTACAGATTAATGTGTAAATTTTACAGAAAAATGTGTAAATTTTTACAGTTTAATCTGTAAAATTTACAGATTAATGTGTATATTTTACAGAAAAAAGTGTGAATTTTACAGAAAAAAGTGTGAATTTTACAGATTAAAGTGTAAAATTTACAGAAAAAGGGTGAATTTTACAGGTTAATCTGTAAAATTTACAGATTAATGTGTAAATTTTACAGAAAAAAGTGTGAATTTTACAGATTAAAGTGTAAAATTTACAGAAAAAAGTGTGAATTTTACAGTTTAAACTGAAAATTTTACAGTTTATCTGTAAATTTTTTAAGATTAAAGTGTCAAAATTAAAAAAATAATAAGTTCAATTGGCACTAATACGCTTCCGTAATCGTTACACTGAACTTGAGATCAAGTTATGTAACATTTCTCGTGAAATGGCGTTGCACGTGGGCATATCCAAATGTTTAAGCTAACAATAAATGTCCCTAACGTAGTTTATTGGTTTACACGGACAGTTGAGCAAACTGACCGACGATAAGGAATTTTAAGTAATATGTCTTTCAAGCATTCATATACCTATATTCATTTTTTTTTCTATAATTGCAATCTTGTTATCTTTGTGTTAATCAAGGTTTTTAAAAGAAATGGGTCAGGAGCCTGCATAATTTCAATGAAATATGCCAATCATACTTATTAAACAATATCCCAGGCCCTTGTGGAAAATAACAATGTTCATGATGAGAAAAAACAAGTATGGGACATCAGGACAGTTACAGTCAATATCCTAATTACCTGAACTAAAAGGTAGAGCATATTACTGGTTCAATACATGAACTAAAGGTTATAAACTTTTGGTTCATGGTTTGGACAAGTACTTTCAAAAGTTTTTTAAAACTTATCAGGGTTGCGACCACCAGACCTTTAGAAAACTACCGCTGAACGATACGACCTAAAAGATATTTTTGTGTTATGCTAATTACAAAACAGTACAAGGATACACATTTTTCCTTAAAAAGTACACTGGTCATTTTAGATCTCTTAATAATGGTTTATAAACGAAAAACAGGGTAACACATTAAAAGTGGTTATGGTTATGATTAAAATGTCTACGTAACATATTCAACAGCATGCATTAGCTACTGAACGTATAATCAGCAACGGTAATAATACAAAATTTTGATTTCCAGCTACACAAGAACTAGCGACTTTAAAAAGAGGAAAGTACAAAATTTTAGTATTTTCCAGTAATTTCAGTTAAAACATTCGTAAAAGTGTATTGTAATTCGATATTATTATACACCTGTTTCTGTTTCTTTTGAAACACATATTATATCTGCACCCATTAAAAGATAAACTTATATGGGGCATTATTTTTTCTGGCTTACCATGTCGAAGATTGCAATAATCAAATATCACTTTTAACTTTCGACAATAATTTAAGTATCACAGTAAACTTTCGACAATAATCAAGTATCACAGTAAAAACTTTCGAACAATAATCAAGTATCACAGTAAACTTTCGACAATAATCAAATATGATTTCAAGTCATACTTATCCATGCATGTTATATACAATCGAATCCATAGTAAAATAATGAAAATATGAATGCGAGTATTTGATCCAGTGATATGTAATACAATATTATACTAAAATATTTCGCAAAACAAATTCATGATTTAATCAAATAAAATATACAAATCATAAAACCTGATTTTGTGGAAAAATGGAATCCTGTACAAAACTGGGCTAGGATGAAATCACGAAGGTCTGCATAATCTTTGACTTAACAAGATAAGATGGTCATGTTTGAATGTCAAGTTATCAGGTTATGGAATGACCTATATACACATGTACAGACACCTGCTGAACTAAACACGTCTTAGCTGTGCATCACCTTGGCTAGCATTTTATACACGAATATTCTGTATATTGTTATGTATACATAATCTTAACATATAAACCAAATGAAATAAGAGGAATTATGCTTAATTCATATCACTTATAGTCTCGGTGGATTAAATTATATACATATTAAATGAAATGTTTTCGTACAAATTATCATAAATCCTGCAGCATCCACTATCCATTTGATTTGATTTGATGGGAATATTTTTGGCAAAATAAGATTATCAATGCTGACTATTATTTTTCCATTCATGTTACAATTGTTCTTTATGTGTATATTGTTTGACGAGATACATGTACTTGTATAAGTCAATAAAATATATTCTGATTAAGATTTTGCACCAAGCCCACTAAAATAACATTTAATAATCTATCAACTGGCGAATGGTGTTATTTCTTTATGTATAGTCTACTGAACATGAAGCCAGTCTATTTGCACTCTGCAGGAAGCACCGAATTTGCGCGCGCACGTTTCCTTAGAACTTTCTCTGCTGCATCAGCTGATTGGTTCAATCTGCCTTGACCTCGGGGTCATGTGCCGAAAATGGTTGTACGGTTATGATCTGTGTTTCATGTTAGCTGGGTGAATCACTTGCCCGGTGCCGATTCTCCCCGACAGTTAGAACTTGTAAGTATGATGTTTCTTGTCTCTTCTTGTGAGTGTCAGTGACGTCTGGTGGTGTTCACATATTAATCAGGATGTACGACCCTCCGCAGTATATCTTAAATTTGGGGTAGATCACTCCATTCTTGTTTATTCCGTTGTTTATTATCGTGCAGTAGGACACGCCCTTTGTTTGTGTTACAGAAAATGGCGACATGTATATTCTTGCTGAATTTATGTTCCTTATCTGCTTCCCTTCCTCTTGCTTACGACTATGTTTCATATAATGAAATATACATATGCAAAATGTAATGTTTTCACATATTCTGTATTGCAAATGTTCTAAAAACAAACTAGAATTAACCCGGAAGTAGGGAGAGAAATACCGAGGGAAAAAACAGGTGCTCTGACTTTTTAAACAATTAAACATATATAAAGGTAAACGATCGTGTAAGTAGATGAGAGTAAATTGTATATATTTTGTGATATATCTGGGCGTGTCGTGTAATATGTTTTGTTTTTCTTGAAACATGCTTCATGTGACATTCATGCTCCACAGTTAAACAAATGCGATTCACAAAATTGATACAATGCACGCGCTGAGTGTAGTCTGGACCATTAGTTCATTATTTACACACTTGGCGTATTGCTCTATCGTGTAGGCTCTTAATTAGATTTTTGAAAATTCTGCTCTTCAGACCTGCTATGAACTATCAAACAGTGGTGTGCCACATTCATTTCCCACTATTTCATGCCGATGCCTATGGATTTCATAGACTTCAGCATACTTGTGGTTTGGAAATGCAGGCTTTAGAAAACTGCTTATATCATTTTGATAAATTGTAAAACTAAAACTGACTTCTGTTATGGTAAAACCACATTAAACCACGAATAACTGCATTAGATCTAAATAGACCATTATATGAGTATGGTAACACTTTTTAAGAGGCATAATGTAATGCCGGAAGTTGCAAGCTCCAGGAATAACAGTGACTGTATGTGTGCAGGTGCGCGATTAATCATGTTGGATTCCAATGGCTCTGATTGTACGGATAATCCGCATTAAACATCAACAATTAGCCAATATATGTCAGTTATCTATGTTCGTTTTCTGAACTATGTAGTCGCCATTTTATGAGAAACTCTACTTTGAAAATGATCTCTTTAACACTAAACAGAAACTCAAATTAACGAAAATATCGATTGTTGTAATATACACGTTTAAAGATAATATTTGTTTAAAGCTTGGATTATGCCAGGAATAGTTTAATAAATCTGTAAGGTACCAAGAAACACCTAGATTTATGGGACAGAATTCGTTAAATACTCGGTATAAAACGAAGAAAAATGGTGACCATCAGGTCAAAATGACGAATACAGGCTATACGGTGAGCCAGCTAGTGTTCTCTACTGTTGTAATAAATGTATTTTAGGGTAATATTAACAATGTTGAAAGAGCATAGTATGTCCAGAATTGTTTAATAAACCTGTTAGGTACCGAGAAACATATAGATTTATAGGACAGAAATCGTTAAAAATAGAGAGGAATGACAGCTATCAAGTCAAAATGATGAATGTAGGCTATCCGGTGAACCAACCAGTGTTCTATATTGTTGTTATATACACATTTAAAGGTAATATTATAAATATTGAATGATTTAGCTATGCTAAAAATAGTTTAATATACATTTTTGGTGCCGAGAAACACCTAGATTTATAGGAAATAATTTGTTAAAAAATCGTTCAAAACAAAGAAAATGTATATAGAATCCCTGATTATATTCACAACTGGAGGTTTTTAATTATACACATCTGTTTTTGTTTATTTATACGAAGTACCAGGGTTTGTTTTCATTCATAATCAATAAGCCTATAGAAGCTGAAAATTCTCAGCAAAATTCAAATACAAGAAAGAGTTGCACTCCGTTTTGTTTAGACATAAGGAAGTGTGTGTGTGTGTTTGTTTTTTTGTTGTTGTTTTTTTGTTGTTGTTGTTTTGTTTTGTTTTGTGTTTTTTTTAATAGATCTGATTCTCACCATAGTCCATTGCCTGGTCATTTCAATAAAGATAATATTATGTTCGGGATTCAAAGTTACGATGGTTCTATCTCGAAAATAAGTACGATAACACACCACATGCTCTTCTTCCACCGGCAACAAGCTTCATTAATGCCGGCTAAACAAAATCACTCTTATACAGAGGGCTGGTGGCGCAGGTTAAAATGACTCAAACGGCCTTGGGATGGTTAAAGTATTTTGATGCTGGCAATATTGTTCGCTGATACCGCGCATCCTGGAATCCGGACTACTCGGCGTCCATCGTCATGTTCAGGCAAATTCGGTTTTCTTCGGTTTACTTTTCAGATTAGATCCAGAATTTCTTTGTTTATTCTGCATCTTTTATTATGTTTTTTAAAGTCCAAGTGCACTTGGTTTTGCAAATTTGAATGTACCTCATAAGCATTTACTTGATTGTCAGCTTATGCAATTAGCGCACTTTGTGTTTTTACTCATCAGAACGATGTAGCACGGTACAAAAACTGGTAAAGTCATCAGCAGAATCTTTCTTATTGAACACTATATTAGTCTGAATACGTACACATTACATATAGTACTACCTGTGTAAGTGTTTAGATCTGATACGCTGGCGTGTGTAATCGTTTTATTTGTGTCGTACTTTGATAACTGTACAAGCGCATTTCTCATGTACATCTGGATCACGGGAACAGCTTAATTACCTCGTGTCAGCGAAACTGTGCTTAGCTTAGGGGTTCATAATTAAATACACGAACATATCATTTTTTGTTTGTGTTGTTTTTCGAAGCTTAAAAGCTCGAGTAAACAACAACACATAAATTGCAATGAAGAATTAAAACATTTCAGAGAATAAAAGTGATTTTTTACACAAAAAAAAAAAAAAAAAAAAAAGCGCGCGCGGATTCAGGAAACCTAGTGACGAAAAGAATGAGATGTCCCCGAACGCTATACTAAGATATTCATGTATGCTTATTTATTCCAGAACTATATTTTTGATTATTTTTCTAACATTCCATAATTTGATTGTTTATCACTCAATAGATCATTCGTCAGTTTGTTAGTTAGGAAAGTATATATATGTACTTTCTTCAAAAGTACGCCTCTCTGTGCTAGTCTCAGAAATGGAAAAGGAAAGTAAACCCCACGGATGTGTTGTACATTACGTGACAAATGATCCAAAGTACTGAATGTATCTATGTTTTCATCCTCTCAAGCGGAAAAGAACAAAATTATTGAAAACAGATGAACTTCATACATATGAATTTCTGACGCTAAACGTACTGAATGTGAAGTAGCAGGTTTACGTCAGTAGAGATACTAGAAATATAGCTATATCAGCATTAGATGTAGTTGTAGTGATGATGATGACGATGATGATGATGATGGTAGTGATGATTATTACAGAAGCATCAGCAGCAGAAGGAGAATAAAGGAGTATCGAATATATGAGCTGATATTTGCTGTTTAAGATGGTGGCGGAAGTTGTAGATAGTTCATGTATGGCAGAGGTTGGACTCGCCGCATAAGTCACAATCACAAACTCTACTACACATATAGCTTGTTCTGCAACTACCCCCGCTGAGCTTTCTTATACTTAAATGCTTTACCCCACTCCCACTACTACTGCTGCTGCTGACCGTGATGATACTGGTTACGAGGAAAATAACTCAGCTGATAGACATCGTAACTTTGGTGTTTAACTTTCTTATGAGAGAGTCCTTGAACTTATTCTTTATTCTATACTTACACAGTAATTACACTGCAGCACTGGAATAATTAACAGTATGCTTCAGATCCCTTTAGATGCTTCTGTTACTCTTGAGGATCATGTGTAATCTCGTCGATAACTCAGATAGATAAGGCGAACTTTATTCTGGGCCTATTTATCAAGCTCACACGATCAACACGGTAAACTAGGTTTTAATTTATAAAGATTTCAGGCGCAAATAAATGAACCATAATGGAGCTGGCAATGAGGATAAAACAAAATTGTGTGCTAATATGCTTCATAACAAATATGTTGTTCAGGTTAATGCAAATACAAAAGCATGATTTGTTAAATCGTTCTCCGGGTCGTGATACAAAGGCTGAACAGCCTTGCTTGCACCGCTGATCTATGGTAACACAGTGTCTGCATCAGACATTTGTTTGGGCTATATTTAGACACAATTTCCTCAATTCCCCCCCCCCCCCCCCCCCCTCCTCTTTATTACGCAGAGATAAAGTTCCAAATTTTGTTTCTGTCTTTTCATTTAGTGGTGTTAATTGTCCTGTTTATTTAAATACAATTGCAATTTGGAAGTCGAAGGCTTAATAAGAATGTGTTAATAATCAATACTAAAGAAAACGTGTAAAAATGTAACAAAAGAAAAAGAAATGCGCAAGTGAACCAATCGCAATACACTATTTTGAACCATCACTAGTTGAAAATTTACCAGATAACCAATAAAATAATAATATTCGTGCCGTGAAAGCTACTGCCATTAAGAAATGTCGAGGAATTTATTTTTTCCTTTATCTATTTTCCTTTCCAGTCCGATGATTATTTTTATATATTTTATTTTAATATTTTTGCAATATTTATTTTATTGACATCGCTAGAAAATTTGATCATTGTTTATCAAATTTACGTTGATAAAGAAAAAGAAAAAGAAATGCAACATCATCGCATTAAAAAACTTTGCGGCTATCAGCGCTTCACTGTAAACAGAACAAGATGACCGGTTCTCAGTGATGACCAGATGGCTTTTGACTTTCTCATTGCAATACGCATATCTGAAATTTACACGTATAATATGTAAAATATGTTTAGATATTTCAAAATGGAACGTAACTTTAATCAAGACATAATGAGACGATATCTGACACCGTAAGAAGCTGAAATATCTGTAAATAATAATAATATCATTCTTTAAACCAATGTTTTCCCATGATCAAATTGCCATACTCTAATTTAAGAATACGAAACATTTTTAAAATGAACATTGTCATTAATACAGAAACGTATCTATTTCTCGAGGTTTCTCTCAAAAACAGACATGTCTATGTTCATCATTGTTTTTCACCAGTCTGAACACATCTGTCGATATTTTTTTTCCGTTTTAACATCTGTGAACACTTGTTCATGGCGGTTATAATTGGAATATTTTATGCATTAACTTAATCTACTACATAGCCTGCTAGTTTGAGATTAGTATAAAGAGAATAAAGCTCACCCAGCTTCCGCTTATGATGGTAGCCATACCCTTCTGTAATGATAGGGAGGTACTAATGTCCCATGTAAAAACTGTTATTTGGTTTATGTTACGTTCTTCTGTGAGCGGAGCATTATGATTATGAAAATAGGACGCCTTTAAAGACGATCATATTTTTAAACACTTGGGAATTTCCTGATTCTTTGTAGATTGATAGTATATTATTGATTGACTTGACTATTTGAGTTTATCGTCACTTCGACAGTATTTCAGTCATATAGCGACGTCCCGTAATTACAGGTGGAGGAAGACCCCCAATGCACGGAGGCATATAAACAGTATTTGTTTAAACTTTATTTTTTCTAATGTTCAAAAAACAGTATTTGTTTAAACTTTATTTTTTCTAATGTTCATACGATTCAGTTTTTTTTTGTTAGGTAGCCGATACTTTATCGTTTAAAACCTGAAAAACATTAACTTTTTGAAATCAACTTTACTCCTGATTTTTCATGGTGCTTTCTGGACGTGGGATATTGATCAACATAAAAAACTTGTCATTAAATATTCATATCAAGAATATAATTCTATCGTTAAATACTGAACTGCAGCCATTTTATAGCAATTTAGTATATTCGTTGATATTGCAATAAATGCCTTGTTTTTGTTTAATTCTGTTTTATTTATAGGTATCTGTATAAAGCTATCACATCTACTGGTACTTTAGAATATGTTTTCTTCAACACATCGTGATCATAGCAACATAATAAATAACGTTTATACACACAGACCGTCTTTAACCAATCCCTCCTGATGTTTAATTCGTCACCATGGTAACTTGGCTGAAAACTGTGGATAACTGACCATGGCTGAACGGCAATTAAGGGAACCATAATGTTAATTCCAGACAGACTTACATGTTGGGCCTATTTTCAACACATACGTACACCCAGGGCATCGAGTGCAGGAATCTGTTTTTGAGGATAAGATTTTTCTTTGTTATCATACAAACAGAGGCATTCCTGTCGGAAACCTGACAGACTTACCGTTCTTTAATTATTCCCTTAAGTTCAAGATAAGAATCAAGCGCCGATGACGCTGAGAGATTTGTTTTGTTGTTATTGTTGTTGTTGTTTATGTTGCATTTCTTTTGTATATTATAGAAAAAAGGGTATTTTAAACGATGCCAATAAATCCGCTTTTACATGTGTAAACATGGCCGTAAAAAAGAAAAGATTTAAACAACAAATATTTTAATGGACGGCTTACAGTAAACATATAGCTCCTCTCTCTTTCATTCTCTCTCTCCTGCAGGTATTTGATTTACATAAATATGTGAATTTAGATCAAAGGAAAGCCAATATAAAACAGCAAACGCTCAAGAATAGATATGTTGAAATGCTTTTGCAATGTTCTAAAATATAACCAAATAATGTTGTTTTTAAATAGAGCACAAAGATATGAATAAAATACTTCATTAGTGCATTGTGCCAATGAAAAAAAAGAAAACTACATGTATATCAGTTACCTTCCTTCTTTTATTTATATATGTTATTTTTATTCATTATGTTAGTGATTGACTTTTTTTTTTTTTTTTTTTTTTTTTTTTTTAAATGGAATTGAAGAAAAAAAAGATACAATCCCGAGCTGGGTTCGAACTCGCACCCTAATGTTGCACCACTCCTATCTAATGAACATGTGATAATGTGCCCATCATGATTCAACTATCCCTCAATTTCTGTATTGGCCATCGATTTTGCTAGATATTGATGATGTTTGAAGCACAAAAACTATATATCTTTTTTTGTTTACTTTCAGTTCAAGTGACTACCACCCGCAACCATCCCTGGTGAGTCTTACTCTCTCGCTTTCATCTGTTTTCCCCAGTCCCTCATTCGACTTCATAACTTTTCTTCTTAACACTTTCCTTATCTAAAAAACTTCCAATACCCATATTTCATACTTCTGGATTGTGCTTAGAAAAAGCTAGGAACCAATATTTTTTGTCACTAATTAATCAGTGTATTCAGTGTTGCTGATCTTGACCCTGGGCTTTTCTAAGAGCCTTTACTTTAATTATTGAAATGGAGTACTCTTTTGAAAATAAATTCCCTTTCTTCTTAATACTTCTTTATATGATACCAAAATGGGTACGTCATTTAACAACCGAAATGCAATGTTTTAAGAAGCAAGATGAAACAAGCGATACCCAGTGTGATTAGGTTTGATTGCGTCAGATCCTCTGGGTGACGTAGTAACCCGGTAGTTAGGGGTTACCTGGATTAGATATATGCCACCGAAAAAAGTTCCTTAAGTAATAAATAAAGTTATTAAACGTTTTTATTGCAAGGGTACGGATGATATCAGTATATAATCTGATAGACCAGTGTATTATTTCCCTGATAGATCTTGTTCGTTAAAGAAGTTCAGTCTGAGACAGGTATAAAGCGCTATCTTACTGTGATATCACGTCGTAACCAGGTGACGTAATACACCTAGTCATATTATACTCGGAATCTATCCTTATAAATACCATTTTAACGAATTTGAATGTCGCGGTCGGGAATCAAACCCACGACCTCCCGGCTATAGGGAGGCGTGTAACATATGCTGTTTCTGTCAGGACTCGTGAGGTGAAGAAGTACAATTGGAAAGACAGCAACATGGCGCTGTTCGGCAGCGACCCGGAACGCCAGGTTAAAAGTACGTACATGTTGGTCATATACATAGACATGTCACCTTAAACGTTGACATTTAGTTTGTTTAGAATGGAATAATTAAAACACAGTTTAAAGGACTACTTTTTATTAATAATACAGGAAATATTGATGCAAATATAGCTTATATATTCACGATCACGAAACACTATTTCTTCTCAATTGACTGAATCTCATCGAATTTCATATTTACATTTCAAAATCATCTCAAGGAAATATCAAGTTAACGAAATGCAAATAAATGAATGATTAAAATAAGAAAATCAATTTCACTTTCAGAGGAGGCAGCTCTTGGCGAGCCCGCTTGGAAAGGTGCAGCAGGGAACCTCTCTGAAAAATCTGGAGAATTGTCGTAAGTAGTCCGTCCGTCTGTGTATCAGTATCATCTAACAAACATAGTGACATTTCTTTTAGAAAGATTTTGTATAAATTTTAAAAACTTCATGACAGTTTATGGCAGTAACAATAAAATCACTCAAAAGAAACGTTCTGACTTAATGTTTATGGATATGTTTTATGACCATAGTTTACAAGTAAATTTTGGATAAGAAAAATATTTAAGATGAATTCATTTTTTTTCACGGTAAGCTTTTGATAAGTAATAACCATGTAAAGCGCAGGTGCTTGCGGTGAGATTTAGATCTACAAATCTAAACAGTTTGCCTACTTTTATACATCTTAAAGCTCAAAACAAAAGCAAACATTAAGCAACGGTAATTCATCTATTACTGGGCGCACTAAATATAATGTTTTACTGTAAATAGGCATTGCCTTAAGTGGGCGTTATTTTAATGTGTTTTATAGTTGTGTTTGCCTTCCTTTTGAAATTTGAATACTTTACATTTTACTTAATCGTAATTAGTTGTAATCCTATGATGATGTTAGCAATCTGTACCTGGTGGGCATTGTTATATTTCTGTGTTTCAGTATAGGTGACTGGTGTTGGTTTTACCAATGTTTTAAACAAAGGCTTTGATATTCTCAATTTATTTAATTTTATTGTTAAATCAGACTCGTCATTGGCCACACGGCCCAGCAGCCACCTACTCGTTTTTTCTTTCTCATGTCTTCTGGGGACTGTAACTAATCAAAACATGTATATCTGACTGTATTAATACAGACCTAGTTCCAAGGAAGTACACGTCACAAGGTTATAATGTATTTGTAAATATCTACACCTGCTTTATCTCTGTTTACGTCACAAAAATTTCCCAAGTACCGACTGGCCGGAAAAAGGATTATGGGAAGTTCTACAATGGTGACTCCTACATCATCTTGAACGTATGTACATGTTGGCATATCACAAGTCAGTAGTAAAGAAAATACATTATTTACGCCGGGCTCTACATTGGAGTTTTATTAATAACACGGCTCCGTCTGTCTGTCTCTCTCTCTCTCTCTATCTGACACATCATTCTCTTTGTTGTCAAGAAAATAACTGCTCAAATTTCCCATGTTGCAATACTGGTAAATATTACTGTTTGTATTCTCTCAGCATGTCCATAAACATACGCTGATAGATTAATAAACAGAAAGAAAATAAATATACAGAAAAACATGTTAGCTATATACATGTTTGTGAATATGTCCGTCTTTACTTTTGCAGACGTACATCGAGCCCCCGTCCCAGGACCTGAAGTACGACGTCCACTTCTGGATCGGATCAGAGAGTTCCCAGGTACCTACGTGATGCATCTGGATCATATTCACAGAAAGAAACTGGACTCAGGATTGTAACATCGCACGGGCAGTTTCAGACACATCTTTAGTCCAAAATAAAAGTTGTCTTTGTAAACTGATACCATTTTATCTCCGCTTTTCGTCGTCTGTTACCTCCCTCATATACATTGTATATATATCTCAATTATTGAACCAACGAAGCAACTGATTTTCCACTCAGATTTATTCTTTATTCTGACGATTCTTATTTGTATTTTAATGGCTCAGCGATTATATCAAATAACATAAATAGTTTATCTATCAATTAGCTTACCTTGCTGAGCTATTGGTACCGATGAATGTCCGTCGTCTGTCATCAACATTTAACTTTAAATGACCCCCCCCCTAAACTACTCGCCATTTTTTCATGAAATTTTACAGGAATATTTCTTGAGTGGTTCTCCTTCAAAGTTGTTCAAATTCCATGCAGAAATATGGTTGTTATGGCAATCAAAAAGGGGAAAAAAGGTGAAAACTTTAAAAAAAATCTTCTCGTCCAAATCAAAGCTTCTTAGCACAGATGTTCCATGGGGCCCGTTTTTTTTTATGTGTAAATAGTACAAGTTTTTTGTCCCAAAGTACTGGCTGTATTTCAAAGTTTATTGGCAAATATGCTCCTTGAGTCACGCTCTACCAAGAATGTTAAAATTGTTTTGAACCGTCCAAAAAACGTGCTAGGGGGCGAAGCTCGATTTCCGAATATGCATATAGTACAAATTTTAAAAAACAAAGCGCTGAAGGGATTGACGTTGTGTGTGTCTCAAGTGGAAGATGGTTTGACAAGCTGCAAATATGCAGGGTAACTTAGTTTTTCCAAATATTAAACAAATATTAAAATAATAAAAGGTTGTTCATTGAAGGCTATAGAAATATAGGAGGAGTAAGAGTGGCAATGTGTTAATTGTTATCAGTCTGTTGAAACAAATGGTGCGTTCATCTAATGACCATGTTAACGCAACGTCAGAGCGGGGTTATTGGCATTGTGCGAAAATTTTACTTCCTTTTATTAAAATTTACCGTGATAAAAAGATAAGCAAAAGAAATGAGACAATTCGGTCCTATTAGCACAATCAGTGCTTTGATTTGTGCTACCAAGCGACGGAACAGTTTCTATTTATAGACGCTGCGGCTCCGTACTGTGCCTTTAGTAACTTCGGATAGCAGATAAACACCTGCATCAGCCATTCTAAAGGAGCAACAAATAACCCTGGAGATATCTCTGATGTATTTAGATAGTAGATGCGATTACAAGGAGGTTTACGTGTTTTTATCGTAATTCAAGCTTTTGTTTGGACCACTGAAACACCACTAAAAACCGAAACCTGCACATCCACCATCCAAATTCAGGCATGAGCACCTTTTCATTCGAAAGAAACTATACTCCTCCGCGTGGTAAAGTGAGTTACGCAACATAACTAGGAAAATAGTTGTTGTTTTTCGGCCGTAGCTGTATAAAATCGATTTCGATTTTTATTTTAGACCAAAATCCCCCTGCAAATCTGCAGAAGTGGACTCGCCCACTTTAACCGCTGATCAAGCAGTATGCGGAGGAGGTGGAATTTAACCCATATATTAAAATTTTAACACATACTTTCCTATCAATTAGGGGTTTTACTTTATCAGTACAGATCTAACCAACAAACATTATGAATCTTACATATACAAAAAAAACATCTTTGACCCCTTTTTGTAATAAGTAAACTTAACCATGTCAGTGTGTACAGAATGTATATAAATAGACTGCATGATTACATCTGGGTTCGGAAAATACAGTCTATTATTAGATTGTAGGAGTTCAGTTTGTTTTCCATTTTACGCCGAATATCTTTTTAGGTTTTCGCATCGCTGTGCGAAAACTATTGTTTTCGTTCTGTTTTTTTTTTTTTTTTTTTTTTTTTTATTTTTCTTCCCTTTTTGTGAACGGCATAGCTCCGAGGTGAGAAAAGCCACATCTATGAAACTTTTATCAGTAATAACCACGTATTTGAAGATGACCTAACGTCGAGATAATTTTCATTTTTTTTTTTGATTTTCCCCCAGGGGCTTTTATATGAAAATGTTAATAAGCAATATCTCCATTATTTGAGGTCCGATCAAATGCGGTTTTTTGCACAATGTTCCTTGTAAATAGCCCAATAAAATATGATAGGTTTAAAAAATTTGCTTTAATAAAACTTTCGTGCTACAGGAGGTTGAAAGTTCAAATCTCGAAAAAACTGTGAAATAAGGGTAGGTCTACAAAAACCTCCCCATTTTATTCCGAGATGAGATAGGAGAATTTTGTTTGTTGCATATGATCTGCAAGACCTATACGCACAAAATATATGGGGTGGCGAATTCGGAAATGCATGGTTTGCCCACAGTATGCGGTCAAACTTAACCAATATTTTCGAAAAATCAACATTTTAAAAGCATGACTTTTAAGGTTATTTGCAGCTCCTGACTTTATTTTTTGTTCAATCTTTATCATTATTTCACTGTTTATGCATTTTTATAAAACAAATAAATTCATAGAAAAAAACAACAACATAATATGCAAAAGGCCCAAGGGTTTCATATACCAATTATTATTATTTATATCGGCATAAAATAGCTCCAAATCTAAAATATTTTATAGAAAGTATATGAACAAAAGTTTTAGTTTTCGAGGGGGATCTTTCCATAATGTTTGTTTTTGAAGATCGGACTTCATTTGATCAAATGACCACGTCCAAATTTTGATCCTCTTATCAACAATTGTATATCCATATGTTTCTTTTTTTTGCTGCTCCTGACTTTATTTTTGTTCAATATTCATCATTATATCACTGTTTATGCATTTTTATAAAACAAATAAATTCATAGAAAAAAACAACAACATAATATGCAAAGGTCAAGGTCATATACCAATCATTATTATTTATATCGGCATAAAATAGCCCCAAATCTAAAAATATTTTATAGAAAGTATATAAAACAAAAGTTTTAGGTTTCGGGGAGATCTTTCCATTAATGTTTCTTTTTTGAAGATCGGATTTCATTTGATTAAATGACCACAGTCCAAAGTTTGACCCTCTTATCAAACAATTGTATATCCATATGTTTTCTCTTTTTGCTGCTCCTGACTTTATTTTTTGTTCAATCTTCATATTATTTCACTGTTTATGCATTTTTATAAAACAAATAAATCAAGAAAAAAAATAAGCATAATATGCAAAGGTCAAGGTCATAACCAATTATTATTATTTATATCGGCATAAAATAGCTCCAAATCTAAAAATATTTTATAGAAAGTATATGAACAAAAGTTTTAGTTTGTGAAGAGGTTTTTCCATTGGTGTTTATTTTTTGGGAAGATGGGGGTTGAATTGGTTGAGTTATGATAGAAAGGCGAAAAGTGTACTTTTAACGAAATTGAAACGCTGTAGTTTCATGAACTTTGATCAAAAATTATGATTTTTCAGCATTAACACACTGAAAGTGAAGTGATGTATACTGCAAGGAATACTTGTTGGTTTACGTGATTTTGATTTCATACATATTTAAGCAAAATTTTTAAAACATTCATATAAAATCGACAAGTTGATGTTTTGAAGTTGAAATTTGCAAGAATGCCGTAGACTACAATGTGCAAAAAGTCCTGAAAAATTCAAGTGATTCCGTCAACAAACATGGCAGATATTCATGTTTTTCGGATAAGGGTTGAAAACGAAAATTAGCAATTTGAAGTAAGGGAAAAAAGGCGGTTATTGGGGTTTGGGTTAACCCACGATCCGGACGTTCCTACGCAGGAAAGAGTGCCCGTGTTTGAAAAGGGGAATTGCGATGCGTTTTTTAAAAATTGGTGTTTAGGTTTTGAAGATCGGACTTCATTTGATAAAAAGACCACAGTCCAAAGTTTGTCCTCTTATAAAACAATTGAATATCCACATGTTCCTCTTTTTTGCGCTCCCTGACTTTATTTTTTGTTCAATCTTCATCATTATTTCACTGTTTATGCATTTTTATCTGAACTTGATCCTAACGTTGAGAAAATTTTCATTTTTTGTCTTATTTTTGCCGCTAGGGGGCGCTTTGAAAAAAAAATTAACAAATGCTAATAACTCTGTTATTTGAGGTTCTTTTTTTTAAAGATGTGGTTTTTTTGCATTGTGTTCTTGTCAAAAGCCTAATCAAATATGATATTTTTAAAAATCGCGTATATAAAACTTTTTGACTACGGAAGGTTGAAAGTCGAACTTCGCAAAAAACAGTGAAAAAGAGGGTAGGTCTAAAAAAAAGTGCCATTTTATTGGAATTGAGATAAAAAAATTTTTGTTTGTTGCATATGTTTGCAAGACATATACGCACAAAATATATGGGGTGGGGGAATTTCGGGAAATGCATGGTTTGTCCACAGTACGCGGTCAAACTTAACCAAATTTTCGAAAAAATCAACATTTTCAAAGCATGACTGTTAAGATTTTTTTCAGCTCCTGACTTTTTTTTAGTTCATTTTCTATGAAATTTTCACATTTAAATGTAAAAACTATGTTCTTAAGTGTCAACACAATATAAAAAAAAAAAAATTTTAATGGTAAAGGTCAAGGTCATATTAGGATAATTGTATATCAATTCGGCTTGAAATAGCTCAAAATCAAAAAAACAATTCATAAAAAAAAATATGAAAAAAAGATTTAGTTTCAGAAAATTTTCTTTCTAATGATGTTAGATTTTGAAGATCGGACTTGATTGGTCATTTTACGGCAGTCCAAAGTTTGACCCTTTTTTTGGAATAATTGTAAATCGGGTTTTTATGTTTCAAAATGTGTGTATAAGAAATAGAATGTTCGACTAGTCGATTTGTATATTTAATTGAACTATTTGCCACATTGCAGGTACCTAATGGTAAAATTTTAATCATTTTTTTTCATTTTGCTGCTAGGGGCGCATCGCATGAAAGCACTTTTCTACTTATAATTAAAAATGTTGAAATCTGATCCATATGGGGTTTGTTGCATTGTGTTCCTTGTTGATAGCCTAAAAAAGTATGATAGTTTCTAGGTATGAGTGGATGAGTGGCTAAAATTTTTGAGTACTAACGGAAGGTTGAAAAGTTTTGAACCTCGCAAAATACTGTGCAGATTGGGGTAGTCTACGAAAACCTATCCATTTTTGTTAGAGATCAGATAGAAGAATTTGTTTTCTGCAAATGATTTGCAAGACATAAACGCACAAAATATAAGGGGTGGGGAATTTAAGAAATGCATGGTTTGTCCTCTAGAAATCGTCAAACTTCACTAAATTTTAGGACAAATCAAACTTTCTAAAACATGTTTTTGTCGCTCCTGACTTTATTTTTTGTTCATTTCTTCATGATATTTTTACAAGTTATGTATTGTTATGTCTGAAAGGACCCCACAATTAAAAAGGTAAAAGAAATTGCAAAGTTCAAGGGCATATTACGATTATTGTGTTTTTATTCGGACCCAAATAGGTCCAAAACTAAAAATATTTCATTAAGAGTATATGGACAAAAGTTTTAGTGCTTGAAGAGGTCTTTCCAGTGATGTTTAGATTTTGAAGATTGGACTTGATTGTTATTTTATGGCATTCTGAAGTTTGATCCTTTCAAAAATCATTGTATTAAAGCATTACTTAATCATTTGCAGCTCCTGACTTTATTTTTTTTTCAATCTTCATGAATTTTCACATGTTATGTAGACTATGTCATTAAATTTCATATAATAAAAAGTTTAAAATGTATTGTAAAGGTCAAGGTATATTAGGATTATTGTATTTATTTGGCTTTAAAAAAGCTCAAAACCTAAAAACATTCATAAACAATATATGAACAAAATATTTAGTTTTTAAAAGAGTTCTTTTAATGATGTTTAGATTTTGAAGATCGGCTTGATTTGGTCATTTTATGGCGTCTGAAAAATTTGATTCTTCAGGAATTATTGTATTAAAACATGACTTTTAAATCATTTGCGCTCCGACTTTATTTTTTGTTCAATCTGCATGAAATTTTCACATATAATGTATAACATTGTCTTTAAAGTTCATATAATAAAAACTTAAAAATTTATTGTAAATGTCAAGGTCATATTAGGATTAGTGTATATCTATTCGGCTTGAAAAAGCTCAAAACCTAAAAACAATTCATAAACGATATATGAACAAAACATTTATTTTTATAAGAGTTCTTTCCAATGATGTTTGATTTTGAAGATTGGGCTTGATTTGGTTATTTTATGGCATTCTGAAGTTTGATCCTTTCAAAAATCATTTTATTAAAGCATTACTTAAATCATTTGCAGCTCCTGACTTTTTTTTTTGTTCAATCTTCATGAAATTTTCACATGTTATGTATAACTATGTCATTAAATTTCATATAATAAAAAGTTTAAAATGTATTGTAAAGGTCAAGGTCATATTAGGATTATTGTATATCTATTTGGCTTGAAAAAGCTCAAAACCTAAAAACAATTCATAACAAAATATGAACAAAATATTTAGTTTTAAAAGAGTTATTTTAAAGATGTTTAGATTTGAAGATCGGCCTTTATTTTGGGCATTTTATGGCAGTCTGAAGTTTGATTTTTTCAGGGATCATTGTATTAAAGCATACTTTTAAATCATTTTCAGCTCCTGACTTATGTTTTGTTCAATCTTCATGAAATTTTCACATATAATGTATAACATTTTCTTTAAAGTTCATATAATAAAAAACTTAAAAATTTTTTTGTAAATGTCAAGGTCATATTAGGATTTGTGTATATCTATTCGGCTTGAAATAGCTCAAAACCTAAAAAACATTCATAAACGATATATGAACAAAAC
Source organism: Solen grandis (assembly GCA_021229015.1). Classification (NCBI taxonomy): domain Eukaryota; kingdom Metazoa; phylum Mollusca; class Bivalvia; order Adapedonta; family Solenidae; genus Solen; species Solen grandis. The sequence goes on from CM037786.1 coordinate 30,551,933, forward strand.
ATTTATTTTTATAAGAGTTCTTTCCAATGATGTTTAGGGTTTTGAAGATTGACTTGATTTGGTTATTTATGGCATTCTGAAGTTGATCCTTTCAAAAATCATTGTATTAAAGCATTACTTAAATCATTTGCAGCTGACAGGTAATACTCAAAAATATTCTTTTGGGGTAAAAAGTTGTTTAAACATTGCGACAATATTTTTTTGAAAGATCGCTGTTAACAGTATCAACAAGCCATTGAACGAAGATATGTTTTTTCGGATCATGCGACTCGTGAACTGAATATAAGTGCTTTCGCGAAAACCGATGATATCGCAAAAAGCGATTCTAGTTTTAAAGATATTTCTTGTTTTTAGATAAGTTTTTTATCTATAGCTAAAAATGTTGTTTTTTTCTACATAAAATTATTGTTCCCGTAAATATTTTTTTATTTTTTACTCAAAATTGAGTTATTCACTATTTCACTGAATCTCAGCATATCTTTATCGTAGAATTCTGTTCAATCTTTCTGTCAATTTATAAAAAATGTAGAGAAACGGACCCTCAGAATGAGGGTACTATGTTGTGAGTGACTACTCAAAACAACTAAACACACAACTAAAAATCATCTCGTCAAAACGTGCTGGCTGGAATTAAAAGTTTTAAGGCACAAATGATAATTGATTGTTGAAATTATTTGGACCGTTGAAAAACATGACTGCCCGGGCCCGAGCCCATTTTCCATAATTCATTAAGATATTTGCTGTTTCTTTTCCTCCACTTATGCCTGGGTTTCGAATGAGCGATCAAGGGGGTCCATGACCCTCTTTTAAAAATTCTGACACTATGAAACTTATGATATCCCTGCGGGACGAATATAATTCACAAAATCCTTCATTAAATCAACATACCAGAGCTGGTAAACCCGTATATTTATGTAATTTCAGGATGAGTACGGCACGCAGCTACAAAAAATGTGGAACTGTGCACTCTGCTGGACGATAAGGCGTGCAGCACCGTGAGGTGCAGGGGTTCGAGTCCGAGCTGTTCTGTCTTTACTTCAAGGAAATTGTGTGATGTTCTACATTTCTAGCTCACATTGGGGCACGTATTTAGGATGACCAGATGTCCGGCGTCCGTTGTCCGTGCGAGCGTCCGTCCTTCTGTCGTCAACATTTTCCGTTGATGGATTTTTACCAAATTTTTCACAGGATCGATCCTTATGAGGCCCTCTATCAAAAGTGTTGAAATTACTTTGATTGGATTAAAAAGTAGGTCAAAGGAACTAAAAATATATGTAAAAATGCAAAATTTGAAAAAGGTTATCAGTTTTAATTATGATATTAACACTACATTATTGTAATATTTTCTTCTTTTAGGACGATGGAGGGTGTGCCGAAACGGGTTTCCGTCACGTGAAACCAATTGAGTATAAGACCAGCTCCTACAGATGTTCGGCAAGGGTAGAACATTGCGATAGAGAGGTAGGACCTGATATTCAGTGTTATTGTTATACGCTGAGATGGCGGACAATAAGCATATTTTCTTAATATAAGTTTATAATTCTTAATATAGATTCAATACCGTTACGTTTGTATCGCTATTACCGTGACGACGAAACCACCCATTATTTGCAATCATGGAATGTTAATGGGTAATGACAAACGCAATACCTGTTTATATCTATAGCTAAAAATCATTTTTATTCAATGGCCATCTGTGGACAAGTTGCGTTAATATGTTAATTTATATTTATTTGAATATCTTAATTAAATGAAATACATGCCTGCATTAATGACTGACCGGCTTGTAATCTGCCATTCGCGCGAGCTCGCTCTTCAATGCTCATCGTTGACACACAAATTCTTTTTGTCAGTCTATTTGTCAATATAGTGTGATGAATTTAAAAAGAAAATTGGTTTGAGCTTACTTCAATTTTCACGTGCAGTATGGTGACATCGGTCCCGCTGCACGTGAAAGTAACAGTTCGTCATGGATGGAGTGATTCCAGTAAACCTGTATCGCAAATGATGCTAAACTGCATACCACATGATATATGACGTCATTTTAAGTAACGTCTGAAGCATATTCAGCATCGATTCATAAAAGAAAACTGCTGTAAGTATTTTATTTCTTTATCAATTTTAATTGCATATAGCTTTTGCGAAGCGGAAAATTGTGCCCTACACATAAGTTCCAGTGATTATTTCCCAGATATACAGTTTTTCCTAACATTCTAGAAAACCTTTTGTTTGTTAACACGTAAAGACATCTGAAATAATGTTTTCCCCGATGATTGGAAATACTAAACATCTGACAAAAGATCATTAGGACTCTTATGTAGCGCACTATTTTCCGCGTTGAATGCGCTATATCCCATTAAAATTGGTGAAGAAATAAAATACTTACAGACAGCAGTTTTCTTTTTCGAATCGATGCAAAATATGCTTTACACGTAAGCTTATATTACCACGTGGTGTGGCCACACTGTATAAGTAAAAATTGATATATTGAGCCCTTTACACTGAGAAATAGACTTATTGTGTTACGTTAGAAGTGTGATTAAATGTATGTTTTCAGCGCATGCCATTGAAATCGCAAATCGTATGAAAGCTAAGTTTAAAATACTATACGAACAAGTCGGTATAAAAATCTTACACTACTCAGTATTTCTGATCTCTAAAGTAACTGTGTGAAGTATAAAGGGACTCTCATACCAGGATCATTCACATGTTTCAAAGTTCTGCTTTGATATAAAATCAAAGGACTGAAAGTTTCTTATGTTGAGTTGATAAACTGGAACAGAAATGGAGAAAGTAAATTTGCTTGTAATTTAGAACTGTTTTATTAAATGGCTTGAGGGCTGAACATATTTCAATGAACGCCATACAGTACATGTAATTTTAATTGCCATATACATATAACAAAGGACATATTACATATCAGAGGTATCCATATATAGCGCGCCACTAGCTAACGTCACACTGTTTCATTATAGTATTTTCATTGATAATTTTCCGCTTACGCATTGTTGCAGAGTTAACGTTCGTTGTTTTTTGACAATCAGCAAATCCCAAGATACTGATTTAATCAAGTCCAGACTCGACTAAAATTGAAAAAAAAAAAAACGTATATAATCTTACGATAGCAAGATCGTAAATTTTGAACGGATTTAAAAGTAGATAATGGCGATTACTAAAATGAAGCTTTTGACTGGCAAAAACGGTTAAGGATCATAAAATAACTAAAATTGAAGGTCTCTGATTACCCGAATCAATGTTTTTTGTGAAGAGTCTAGACGTGCGACTGTGAGGATGCGACGTTACAGGTATAAATACAATCTCTAAACTGCGTCAGGAAGTCGACTCTTTGGCTCAGTGGTTAGAGCATTGGACTTGCATGGCGGCGGACCAGGCTGGATCCTGGGCCGGGTCGGGTTTGTTACACAGCTATGTTTGTATGGCCGCTTGTAATTAAATGCATGTACGTTAATGAAGTAATAGAACATATTGAGTGAAATCATTATTTAGAAGGAAAGAGCAAAGCGAGCGAGAGCCATCAAATTTTTCACTTTATGTTCTTACTTACTTAGGATATAACCTACATTTTGATTGGACGACATGCACGTCATGTGACATTCTTTATGTGTAGTAATTTGAATGTGTGTGTCTGTTTCAATAAAGTGTTATTGCGCCTTATTTAAACTGGAAACACAATTTGGAGTCGGCGATCAGATTTAATGATTTTGAACAAGCAAACAGCTCCTAAAGACAGCTATGGAACATTTTAACACCTTACAGTTGAATTTACCTGAAAGTAAAACTTACGTATAATACTTGTAAAGGTGATGAAAAAATGGACTGAACATGTTAAAATTACACATGTTTAATATATACAACTATGAACTGTGATTTTTAGAGCGAGTGGGAGAACGTGTATGTTTGTGTGTTTTGAAGATTTTCCTATTCTAAAACATGGCAAAATTTACTGAGATAGAGCTAATTTAATCGTCGAAATATTAAAATGTGCATAAAAAATCGTTTGGTAAATTATCTCTTGTCTCCCCATTTACACACAATGATCACGTAAAAAAATAAAATATAGGTTATGCTCTAATAGTTATATAAAATATGAAATGCCCGCCTGTTTCTATGAATTGTAACGGCATCCTGTCATATTGCACCTAACTGTCCACTGTAGGTGCCCCTGTCCAAGAATAGCCTCAACTCTGACGTACGTCTTCATCCTTGATGCTGGTACCACAGTCTGGCAGTATAATGGTAACAATGCCAGTCCTTTCGAGAAGGGCAGGGTACTTTCCACTACATCGGAAAAATATGATCCTTATTGTCAATTTAACTTTGGATCCGAAAGTTTTCAAATTTAAACATATTTCGTTTCTTCTGCTAAACTATCAATCCTGTGGTGTAATATATTACGATATTCATCTATCGTCATGATCGTGATCGTTATTTTAAGTCATTATAATCTAACAGAAATATTAATATTTATATTGTTATTCATGTGAGGATCCAGCCATTTACCTCAGGGAGGGGGTGGGGGTGGGTGGTCAGCATATGAAAATTACCTTGCATAGCCAATCTCATTAAAATCATATCCTAATTTGCACTCCTCTACTATCCGCGATAAGAATCTGACAACATCTCATTAGGGGTCACGTCAGATTGACCTTTTAAGTTAAGTTATTTATAAATATAAACAAGCGCTCGATTTAAAACCTATTAAATATTGCGTTTCCGACTTCGGTAAAACATTTGCCACATGGTGAGAAAAATGTGCAGCTTGACCGGGGCTCGAACCCGAGTCCTCTTGCTTACAGGGCGAATGAGCTACCGCTCTACTGAATGTGCTACCCGGCCGCTAGACATCTTTCTTATCCTATTGTGAGATTGATGCGATTACTTCCCCCTGATATACCGAACGATTCTGTAGCCCCCGATTTGATTGGCTTATACAAAGGTCAATCTGAGACGACCTCTATACGATGTGGTCAGATCAAGTAAGCATACTGAATCATGATTTAAATGAGATTGCATGTATAGCCAACTATGAAAATTCTTAAATTCACCGGGTAGATGACATTTCTCAGGGCCATTCTATGGGAATTACCGTACATTGGGTAGGGCGTGCCTTCTCCTTATTTCTTCTTCTTTTAAAGAATTTTGCAGATGGGGTCCAACAGTTTTTCCAGGGGGTGGGGATAGGGTGTTCATTTCCACTTTACTCTTAGTATTTTAGCCAAACCCCAGGGGGTTTATGACCCCAAACCACCCTCTGGATCCGCGCATGTTATTTTTGCATAATCACGTGACAAGAGATCAGGATCACGTGATACGGACTGTATGAATTATGAATGTATACATTGGCAGGCTATGGAGTTCCTGCAGAACATTGAAGGCGAGAGAGCCGGCAAGGCCAAGGGTGAGGTTGTTGACGAACACGGCATCTGTGCATCGGTAGGTGGTGCTTAATACTCGAGTAAAATGAAATTACATAACTTTTAGTCGCAGATTCTTTTTTATTACTTTGGCATATAGGAGTCGGCCCGGTGATTTCTCCTTCTTTATTCTAGAAAAAGGGTCAAAACAGATTATCCCCAACCCTCAAAATTCGTTTTACTGAAACTTTGCAGCTTTAGAAAAACATGCCAGTAGTTTGATATCAAATTATTAATACGCTTCAGTTTATTAAATCTAAACACAAGGAGCATTTAAAGCTGTAAGTGTGAGTCAGTATTTCAGTACACTCCTCCCTACTCTGACCTCGGCACTGTTAATGTTTAAGATGAATTCGAGACTCAAGTTCATCTGAAAAAGTTAAGTCACATGAAATATAGTGAGTATAAACAAATCCTTGAAGATTGAATGAATTCATATGATGATTTTGACGTTGATATATTCGAAAACACCGTGTTCTTATTGATCAATATTGCTATTAAAGTTTGTAACAGTCTTCATGTCTTTTTATGTATGCATATCCTTTTATGTATGTTCGTGTGTCTCTTCCTATACTATTATGTGTATTATGTGTTTCTGCAGCACACGTTTTATTCCTATCCTATTGTGTGTGTTCGTGTGTCTCTTCCTATTCTTTTGTGTGTATTCGTGTGTTTCTCCAGCACACGTTCTATTCCTATTCTATTGTGTGTGTTCGTGTGATTCCAGCACAAGTTTTTTAGCATATTTGCAAAAATTTTAAAATTTTTAAAACTTTTTTTTCATTTCTTTTTAAAATATGATTATGCCCCAATTTTTTGGGTCATTTTTTCTCCCTTTGCCTCGCCCATTTACAAACTAGTACTTCTTGCGGGGTTTTTAATGAAAAAAATACATACAGCTTATATTTATCAAAATTTTCATCTTTTGTCTCCCCACATTTTTTAAGTTCTATAAATTTCCCTCCAATATGCCTTTTTCTTTCTGCTCTCCTCCTTTTGTTTTCTTTACATTTCTCTCTCTCTTTTCCCCCCTTGTTTGACCTCTGCTGAACCCCCTAAAAATTAAGGGGTTAAAATCTCCAAAAGTGAAGGAATTTGTTTTTTAATTCTGCAACTGCTTATATGTCTCTAAGTTTTTCTCAGATAATCAATCTTTTAAAAACTCAAGTGTTATCATTTGCAATATGAAATTAAAAATTTTAAAATTTTTAATTATTATTCTTTTTTCAGTGTTCATTTGGAGTATTACAATAGCAACATTACAATTTTTATATGTTCTGACCACGTGAGGGTTTTACGGAAATATTGCTTTATATTAGTGTTAGCTGTTTTCGATCTACACAGATCACGTTATTTTCATATACGTGATCGTTTTTAAAATGGAAAAATATATTTTGTCGAAAGATATAAATTCCTTCGCTTGCAAGTTTCATATTTTATTTTGGATTCTGATTTATCTAAATTTACTTAAAGATAATATCAGTACGTTGACTCGAAGTAGCTAACAAGCTGGTGCACCTGAACAATTCCTACCTTTCATGCTTTGATATAAACTTAACTTGCAAGAAACAAGAGAGTATTTTTCGTGATAATTTTGGAGAAAAATGCCCATACATTCTTTGGTATATTGAAATGTTAACAGTAATTATCCTGACCTAAAATGTTGGTCTAATTAATAGAAATGCACAAGCTTATTATTTCAAAGCATGAAATGGTTAAAACTTGCCTGATACGTCATGTATGTACTTTTTATTTTGCTTACAGTTTTATCAATTATTTGCTGTCAATATTGTTATCTAGCCTAGTCTTAAGAGCTGAGAATATAGTAAATCACGCGTTCGGTGTCCATTCACACATATTGGCATACACCACGCTTGCACGCGTAACTCTAAAGAAAAGTAACCATCACACATTTCATTTGACAGGATGATGTAGATGCAGTAATGACTTCGTGAACTAGGCCAAACTGCTATTGAAGCACAACTGACCTAGTATTTGAAAACATAACTGAATTTACCTAAATGTGTATTTCGATTGACAATTCAGAGTGGCTAAATAAACCAGTCCCAAATGTGTGTCCCACTCTATCATCTGTACCATCAAAGTATTGTATTTTCATTCAACACTTTTAAACACCGCATATGCTTTTTTTAGTGGGTCAAGAAAAACAGGGGGTAAAATTACTGGATGTGAATATCATGACTTTTTTTCAGTTTTTAAGCATAGACATAATTATATACGGTGTGTTTTAAGACTATCCCGTAGAAAGAGATTCCTATTTTTGTATCTCATGTAAGTTTCAGTTTTGCTGAGTATAGTTTTTGTTCTACCTGTAACGTATCACTGCCTTGATTTTCATCCATTCTTCTTGTTACTTTATTCTTACATGTAATTATTCATATATGTTTTATTTAAAGTCACCAATAATGAACGATTAATGACTTATTGCACTAAGTGCTATTAATATTTTAGCTCACCTGAGAATATGATGTACTATGATGATTGATGAATGACCGTCGTCCGTCCGTAGTTTACTGTCTAGCATCTTCATTTCTTAATTATCTTTAAACTATATGACAATGTTAATGGTCAAAATAATGGTTAACCATTACCCAGTGACTTATTTTTAAGCAACGCCCTTCAAATCTGACCATATCTACATTTTACACGCTCGTCGACTGACGTTACGTAATATGTATTTACCTGCAGGCGAACGGTGTCCACTGAAGTTGTCCGCTCTCTAACTTGAACAAACGGGAACCTATCTTTTCCAAGCTGGTCACAATCTATATGGGCACAATATCTTGGTCAAATCGACAACCACCCAGAGTGTCCTAGGTGCTCCGGTCCCTCATTTGATAATAAAAAAATCACTGCGAAATGAACATGGCCTCTCTCTAACTCTAACAAAGATGAATCAATCTTTAACAAACTTGGTCAAAATAAGAATTTCCTTAAGATCTCAACCAAGTTGATAACCAGCCAGAATGTCCAAGGCACTTGTTATGGTCCTTGAATTGATGAAAAATTGCAAAATTAACAGTTTCCTCATTCTAACTCTATTTTTTCCAAACTTGGTCACATGTGAATGAGCACAATATCTCAACTAGGTTTGATAACCAGCCAAACTGCCTAGAAACCTCCAGAGTTATTGCCCTTGAATTATGAAAAATTTCAAAATTAAATATATAAGCTCTATTACACAGACAGACTTGAAACGATCTTTACCCAACTTTGTAACGATGTGTTTTGGTAGAGTATCTTGATCAATTCGAAAACAAATCAGAAATGTCCCTGACCTCAGAGTTACGACACTTGAATTGATAAAATTGCAGGACGGGCATATTTTGCAATAATCATCGCCCTTGTTGGTTGTGGTATTGAATTATCTTGCTGATTTCTATATGCATTATGTATTTAGTATAGCTGTGCTATGAGGTAGTAACTTGTGCAAGCATTATTCTCAGGTGAGCGTCTTCGGGGACATTGGTCCTCTTGTTTTTATGCACTGATATTAAATATTATAATTGTGTAAGTCAAAAATTTGAAAAGAATAAAATGTTGATTCTCCAGTGTAGGACATATCATGACAAATTGCACCATGCTTGATGACATCCTAACTTCCTAATTATAAATTGCAACTTCCTTGGTGATATCTTTCATCTCTCAACATTATTAGTGAAAAAAAAAGAAAAAAAACAACAACAACAACAACAACAAAAACAACCAACTTTTATTAAACTTTATTTCCTCTATGAATTGACTTGCCTGTGGTTGAAAGTTATTTACTTTTAATTTCATACAGCCATCTCGCAGATGCTTGCTTTCAACATAGCACGTTTTTAATGTTAAATACCATCTTTTGAAACACAAATTTCACATGAAATGTTATGTGTTAAAATTTTAGAATGCAACAAATAAAAATTTTACATTCATGTAAATCGATGAAAAAGAAAAACAAGAAGTGAGATATGAAATACAATTTCACATGAAAGTTGGAATACTTTAGCAAGGAAGAATTTTCCCCAAAAAAATATAGGTGGCGTTTTTGTTTGTTGTTTTTTTCTTGTAAATACTTCTCGCCACCTTATTTTAAAACGACGACAGAAGTCTGATATTTTAGGTATAAGTTATGGTGATATTTCACTAATGCTTACATTAATTAAGAATTAATTAATCAATATTTATATTCTGTTCAGATCTGTAAAACACAAAAGTGAATTTTCATAACGTTTAGTTACATATATATGTGAATGATACGCAACATAAATATGATACAGTTACGTGATTTCAATCTAGTTCTACATTTTAAATATCAAATGACTCGGCATTAAAAAGCAACTCGCAAGTTTAATCCTAAACAATTAAAATATGCACCAGATTTCAGAAATCAATTCTGCATGCCTATCTATAATTAAAGTAATGTGCCGCTCTATAACATGTATTGACAACTGTGGCAGGCGGTCCGACCCCGGGGTCACTATATGTCACTATATGTCACTATATGTTACTATATATACCCCCCCCCCCCATTTCTTTCCCTTGGATAAATACGCCACCTATGATATAATTTTAGCGACCCAGTCCTTGGTGTAATATTCTTACATGTTAAATATCTGTAAAATTAAGATGAAAACACAAAACATTTTCTTAAAAAATAACGTTTGCAGAGGTAGAAATTAGCACTTTACATTCGAAATATTGCAAACAAGCGATATGGAAGATGACTGTGAGTAGTAAACATTAAAGTTTCAAAAAAAAAAAACCTTAAATCGCTGTGTTTTTACCATGTTAAGAGTTAAATTTTTTAAAGAAGTTTCAATGAACTCGTGAAAGTAAGTC
>CM037786.1:30562309-30612309 GCA_021229015.1 Solen grandis
ACAATGCTTCAATATAACCTAATCACCATAAATAATATTGACAATACTTCAAAATGACCTAGACACCATCAACAATATTGACAACACATAAATATAATCTATTCGCCAAATATATTATTGACAATACTTCAATATAGCCTATTCACCACCATCAATATTATTGACAACATCCAGTAGTGACGATTGACAATTCTAGTGATTGTATATTGTATATACGCCGGGAAATTGTGAAAGCACCTAGCGTAAACACCTTTAATTTCAACACTTCATACAATGTGCCAATTCATGGTCTAAACGTTTCTCTTTTGGCGTTTTTCTTTTCTTTTCCATTGCATATGCAATGGCCATTCATCCTCTCTTGTTGACATCTCCAGCTCTAATGAAAAAGAAATGCGCAATGTTATTGTGCAATTAGCGGACAATGTCTTATTTTTAATAATATTGCTTCAATATCATTGACAGTAATACGTATAGTGTATAGGCTGCTTAAGCTATTGCTGCACAAACATGATCAAATTTCATTGTCAATAATATTGACAATAATATCGATCGTGTGTGAGGCGCTTAAAGGATACTTAAGGTAATTCACCCATCATTATATTATGATTATGATCATTAAAGTGCTTAAAAAGCCTTCCGTGCAGATTCATCCATTGACTTGGAGTTATAGGATTAAAGTCTATAAAGACTTGCATTGACTATGAAATTCCAATGATCACTTGATGGACCACAATCACAATTTAATGATGGATGGATTACCTTAAGTTACTGCCAAAATAAGTAGGCAAATAAATCCTTAATCCCACCAACCTTACATAGTGTGGAGTTTTAGCTGGATCTAATGGAAAGATAATCTAACTTCAGATGAATTGATCCACTTGGCAATAGACCATTTCGTTCGGCAATATTCGGTATAATTCGCTGATTTTTACCAATCAATGACTGGGGAAAAATCTTATGTCTATGTTTATTTCCCACTTAAGAATGTTTACACCAGCATGTAGGTAAAATGTTCGGTGAGTGCTCGTTGATTTACGTAGGTTAACGTACGTCTCATTTCGGAGTGAAATGGTCTATTACACTGGCGGACAGAAATACACAGGCAAACAGACTTACATTACAGAAAACAGAATTAGAATTAATAGGGGAAAAAACATCGAACACTTACACGTTTGCACGTGCTCTCCGTTTGGTTTTCACAAAGAAGCAGACAGCCGTCAGCAAGATGATGAACACAACTATTCCAGCCACAGTGGCCATGGGAACAATCAAAAAGTCATCGACTTCCGGGAACGAGGTCGTTGTTTCCGTGCCATCTGCTGATGGAGTCGTGCCTGTGCTTTCCGACTCCACGACTGATGTGCTTTTCTCCATGTTTCAAGTTAAAGCTGGATAATCTGCAGAATTTTGTCCAAATGACTCCTATTCTGTGGTGCTTTCAGTCCATCCTTCAGCACAGACAGGAGTTTAATATACACAAAAACAGATGAACATAAGTGATAGATGTACAATTCCGCCTCTATATCGGATATTACCGATACGAACTTCCGGTTTGGTGTTAGTCGCCCTTCTCTACAATAGGAGAGATAATGAGATTGGACTGAAACTTGGTCACTTAATATGAACACCACTTCAGTTTCGTGTAGAATATTGTGTTATAATACATACACACAAATATTTTCAAAATGAGATGCATGTATGCGGCGTTAAGGAGGGAGGGTGGGTTAAATACTGGAGAATGTAGAACGTTTGGATGTCCAAAGTATTATCTGTGAATCATTTTATTCTGGGAGGTCAAAATAAGTATAGATGAAAATTCAGTTGGTACAGTCTCCCCTCTATAGTCTTACGTACTATATATACGGCATATATTTATACCACTCAGTCCGATATAGGTACCCGCTTGCATTTAAGACAATGTTAAATGTTTCGAGAGTACGAAGCATAGACATGTATTTCAATTGTCATCTCAACAACAATTTATACAATGGTGTGTACCTTTCTATTTTCGCAAGAATAGTAATATCTACATATGAGGATCATTAAAATATTCATTTTGCACTGTCTTACGTCATTATCATTAAGTAGGTCCAAAATGATGTTAGACAGCTATAAAGTCCTCCGCTACACCGCCTGACTCCGCAAAAGAAGTGCCGAAAGGGGAAATAACTCTTGAACCTTTACCGCCGCAGTACCTCGAAAAAAATAAATAAAAAAAATAACGATATGCTTGAGTAATAGAATAGACAACCCTATCTCAGGCAGCAAAGAAAGCGATGTCTTCTTAAAAGAGACTAAGGAGAAACATCGCACAAAGACACACTGATTGTGGGCTTCAGTGACAAGTGTAGACGATAGGAAAAATTGTCAAAAATGCAATTTGGGCTCCATCTTTCAGCCTGATCATTAAAACGAGGTCAAAGTATGTGCATGTAATTTTTTATTAATTTTATTTATACACAGTCATGTATTATTTTTTGTTGTTTAGTTAAGGTGACGACATTGGTTTAAATCCTCTATTTTCATAGAGATGCTCTTATGGGAGTCCATGTTCCGCTCACTAGTTCATAGTCATTCGTCAGATGACTTGACTTGACAAGCTGGAATTAAATTCAACATTGCAGACTCAGGCCAGAATTTATTATTTGATTCTCTGCTGTTTGTATGGGAAGCTCAGGACAATTGTCAACCTTTTTTTGTTAGTTTATTGGGTTTAACGTCCCACCGACAGAAATTCAATCATTTGGAGACGATGTTTACTATAGTGCTGTCACACTGTAGTATCACATCGTAGACATGTTGCATGATACCACATCCAGTCACATTAACCTGACACCGAGCCAACCAGTCGTGAAACTACCCTTATATGTTAAGCGACAAGCAAGGCAGTTACATTAGTACAATTTTTACAACTTTGGTCGCGGCTGGGGATCGAACCAACGACCTCCCTCCCGATTCCGGGGCGGACACTCTCACCATACGGCCACCGGGACCGATCGCTGTATCTCACTGAAATTATATCAAAGTTAATTGTGTATATCAACGTTTTTATTCATAGTTATTTGCTGTAAATAATGAATATTGACCATTTCACCAGAGGATCGGCACTGCCTGGTATAATTCGCTGTGTAAATTGACCAATCTGTGACCGGGGAAAAAATCTCAAATGTATGTTTATTTCCAATTGAACAATGTGCGGAATTATACATCTGCATTTTGATTTGGTGTTCGGGAAGTGCTCGTTGATGTACATATCTTACGTCTCATTTTAGAGTGAAATGGTCTATTAATTGAAACATCTTCAAAGTTTCATTAAGATCTGTATGTAACACAGGGTCCACTTATTTGTCTTCAAATGATGAAATTAGTAATTTGTTGGAGCTGTAAGAACTGCAGGTCCGTCTGTTGAGATAGCATTTAACATAATTATAGTCTGAGCATGCTGAAATCAGATGTTAGACCATTTATTGAGCAATTTGTTGTAATGTTGATAAATACCACATTGTACTCCTAGTCTGGGCGACACGTTAAATGCATTGAAAAAAATGTCGTGCGTGCGTTCTTAATGAAGAAATCTGTTCCGATAGGATACTCTGAACTGATTTACTACTGTTGAATCTACCAATCAACTTTGGACGAGGTTTGTTCATATACACTGAACAACTTTGCTGATTGTTCAGATTTCTCACAAAGCAAGCAATCGACATCAGTTTCATTTGGAAACATATCATGAATTCTAACTATAACGTCTTATGGCAAGATAATACTAGCATTTTTTCTAGGAATACACGTAATATAGCTATGGTGGTATATTTCTGCCAGCCACTTATCCACTCAGCTGTGTCGAAACTTTCTGAAAAAATGTCACATATGCAATTAGTATCTGACAAGTAGAAAACTTTCGTGTTATCCTAAGGACAAAACTGCTTGTTAGTGCCTACTACTGCCAGCCATATATTAACTTAAGATAACCGGATATCTCGCCCTTTATTAAGTTAGTAAAATTATGTGAATAACAAGCACTTTTTTTTTTTTTTTTTTTTTTTTTTTACATAATTAGAGACTTATAAACAGAGATTGGCAGCTTATTCTTTGCTCTTATCGAATTTCTAAAGTCGCGCGCGGCCAATGAGACTTCAACGAGACCTTGACGAGGTTGGAAACCAAATACATATTTATGGTAAATACCAATGGATATTTAAACTAATATAGTATTGATATGGTTATTTTGTTAAGTCAATTATTTGTTCGATTAATTTTGACATAAACAAGCGTCAGTGAAGTTGATCGACCAAAAGGCGAAGCGCAGTTTGGGAAATCCATCAGTAAGCAATCATTCTACATGTTTGCCTTTGAAGATTCGTGTTACTAACACCAGTCAAAATAACAAGAATTGTGATTGGCAATAGTGGGCACTAACATACAGTTTATTCCCCTTAAGATACCCAAGTGGATAACTTGAAATTTTTCTTCCTACCAGATGATAACTAAATATGTGGCAATTTTTCAGAAAAGTTTCGACATAGCTAAGTGGCTACCATATAAAGCCGCATGCTATTTTTCATTCGGAACACCTCGCCCATTTCTACGAAATAGAGCACCGACGGATATGGCTGAGTAGTTACGACTGGCTATTTTTGGAACTGATTCATAAACTGTGCACATGTATATAAAACACCACTAACGTTTAAAAAACGGAATCAAACAACATTCGTACCTCTGAATGAGACCTCCTGCAATGTAAAAATCCAACAATTTTGACGCTTTCTTCATTAGGCATCCGACCCAGTATGTGATCTTATAAATTGCCAGGCAACACACAATGAAATGCACCAGAACGCACAGACTGTGCAGCAGTAAGTGCCGAGTCACTTACGCTTGGCTGAGCATATCGATTATATATAAGTTGAAAATAAATATGATTTCAAAATCGGAGTACTTAGCAGTTTTGTTTAGTGCACAAGCTTTATGGCATGTTAAAGTCCCAGTATCTTATGTACCATTTCCTTAAATTATCTCTCTCTCTCTCTCTCTCTCTCTCTCTCTCTCATGGATATAAACGTATAAATCATAATGTTATAGTACTGTAGTATACTGTATGATGTATGCCGTTATTGTATATTTATGATTGTACCACATGTGCTATTTTTTCCACTGGATTTAAAGTTAAAACTTTATTAACTTTACATCGATTACGAAACAAGTTATCACAACTAACATTAATCATTATCGAAGGCTCTGGTGGCGGCGTATGTGGTCGTGTGGGGAAACCGAAGAGCCCGGAGAAAACCCACGTGTTTGGACGGGCGACCACTGTACCCTCTCACGGGCGTGACCAGGAGTCAAACCCGGGACGAAGGGCGTTACCACTACGCTGATTTAAACATATTTTATTACTCATATTACATACATCAATACATATATGATACATATACTTAAATTATGAGTAAATGGATAAACCACAAGTTATTACAACTTAGATTCGGTTTTCTCCAAAGTATACATTCAGTCACATATATTCCGGATGATGATATTATGATATATGTAATTATTGTTAAATGTTTTAAGATATTGGGAATAACTAAGTAACGCATATTTACAGAGATGAACCGATATACGCCCAACCCATAAACAAATTATAATAATAAACAATATAGTCACTGTATAAAAGTATACCCCGCTAACAACATCTTTACAAGCGTTTTGTATTTTTTATATACTTATGGAAACTCTGAAACAACTTATTGTTGTAATTTTGGGCAAGTTCACTTATCCCAAACATTAACTTACTGACACTAAGTGGGTGAAATTTCCTAGTTTCATGAAATAGAACTAGCCTTTCTTGAGTAAATCTCTTGCAATTAAAAATGTAATGCTCTGTATCTTCATTAAAATATCCATACTCACAGATTGAATTGCTTCTAAGGTGATTACTGAAGAGATCTGAATTTAAGTTGCTAAATTTGTTTCTTAATCGCGCATGAATGATCGAAATATTTTTTTCACCAAGTAAATATGTCTTTGGAACTGTACGTGATTTATAAAAACGAGTTAATTTAGATTAAAAAATATTTAAAGATGTAGATTGTCTGATGTTTATATCTAAATTGTTCCATGCTCTGATACATGATGGTATAACAGATTTAGCATAGATTTCTGTTCTCATACGTACAGAATTAATGTCATAAGCATTGCGTAGTGCATATGGTGTTGTTTTACTGACGGAATCTGGAAAGAGCTGAATGATATAATTCGGTAAGTCCCTATTGTATAATTTGTACATAAGAATTAATTTTTGATAATGTTTCCTATTTTCTAAAGATGTCCAACCTATTTCATTTAGAAGATTTGCAATTGATACAGATCGAGTTAAGCCTGTAACAATCCTTGCTGCTTCGTATTGAATTTTTTCAAGTGAATCTTTTTCAAAGGCTGTACAAAGAGAATAGATGCATATTCCAATAATGGAAGAAGATATGATATATATATATATTTGATTTAAAGTTTGTTTAATTTATACTTAACTAATCTCATTGAATTAAGGACTTTAGTGGCTGAATTTATTATGTTATTTATATGGTTATGCCATCTACCATCGCTACTTAAAGTTACTCCTAAGTGTTTATGTTGGTTAGAAAAATTTAAAATTATATTATCAAACGATAAAAGAGGTTTTACATTGTCTATAAGACTAAAAATTACTACTTCTGTTTTATTAGGATTAAAGGAGACTAACCATTGTTTCGACTATTCATGCAGTTTTTGGAGATCATGATTTAAAGTACTTTCTATATAATCATTATTTTGACTAGTAACTGCTAGGGAACTATCGTCCGCAAATAACCGAACCGTACTTAGTAATGAGTCTGATATGTCATTGATATAAATGAGAAAAGTAAAGGACCTAATACAGAACCCTGAGGAACTCCTGCCTTCAGGGATTTGATGTCAGAAAATGTAGAATTAACCATTACTCTTTGATTGCGTCCGTGAAGATAGGCTCTAACCAATTTAATATAGTTTCAGAAAAACCATATTGACGTAATTTAAATTGAAGTCCTTGGTGTCATACCCCATCGAACGCTTTAGATATGTCACAGAATACCATACAAGTAGATTTTTTATCATCAAAAACTTTACATATTTGGTTGTAAATATCAATGGGTTGATAAACTGTGGAATGTCCTGGTATGAATCCTGATTAATTTGTATAAATAAGATTATTAGAGTGGAGGAAATTATGTGTTTAAAAATTATTCGTTCCATTACTTTACCAATACAACTAATTAATGAGATAGGACGATAATTGCTTGGATACTCTCTGTTTCCTTTCTTAAATAATGGCATAACGTTTGAAATCTTCCAAGCTTTTGGATATGTACATTCCTGTTATGACCGGTTAAAAAGAATAGTGAGAGGGTAACTTATAGTCGTACATGTTTCCTTAAGCATTCGATGACTTATTTGGTCTGGACCAGAAGATTTATTAATATTAAGAGTTTTTAGAACCTCAATTTCTTCTGACTCTTGGATGGTGATATCAGGAAAACTGCATACAGTTTTTTATGAAAAAAAAACAGGAAGTTGAACAGAAGACTCGCTTACATTTGAGATCGATACGAAGTATTCATTTAGTGTGTTACCTTTTTCATAGTCTGTAAAAGAAAATGTGTTATCATCATTTAACAATGGAGGCATAGTTTGATCTGGTTTATAATTTTCCTTTGTGAGTATCTTAATTGTTCTCAAATATTGTTTAGGATTGTTTTGTTTTCATTTCACAAAATGAATACTCTATCATGTTATTAAACTCTCCTTTTGCATGTTTTTTCATTTTATTAACTTTATTTCTTGAGTGTTTATAATTTTGCCAATCATTTATCAGACCGGAGTTTAGAGCTTTAGTTTTGAGACGATCTCGTTTACGTGAAGCACTTCGAATTTGAGAGTTATACCATGGCTTATCAGTTGGTCTGATAGTGACTTCTTTATTGGGAATACAGGCTTAAATGAGTTCCATATAGTGCTTTGTAAAAACATCAGTTACTTCATGAACATTATTGGAATTGAAATATGACCAATCAGTAGTTTGTATAAGATTGTTTAAAGTAGTAAAATCTGCATTTTTGTAATTCCAAACAGTTCTAGTATATGAATTATCATTAATAGTATGACTACGAATAAAACTAATGTGCAAAAATGGTCACTTACTGATGGAGGTGTTTTTAAAATCTCAACTTATGCGACATTACTATTGCTACTGATTGTAATGGGATCGAGTAATGTTTGGGTATTTGTCGTTACCCGTGTTGGTTCAGATATTATATTTTTCATATTGTTCATAAGCATTATTTTTTTAAATTTATTATTTGTTGTTGGTCTTCATTAATTTCCCCTAATAAAATAACATTGGGACACTATTATATAGCCTGTTCAAGACAAATATTTAACCTTTCCCAAAATTCTACAGGATGATTTGGGGGGGGGGGGGGGGGATAATATAATAACATTGAATAGATGCGTTTAAACATTTTAAATTGTGTTACCCTTACAGACGATATTGAGTTTGTAATATAAACAAGTAACCCTCCTGAGTGAGACGTGTTGTCTTTACGATAGAATGTATAGTTGTTTTAAATTGATGATGTCTGGGCAGGCATCGTCGGGCATTGGGCATCTGCTCGGGTTGACCTTTTTTCTTTTTAAAAGAAACTTCTAGCAGCTCTATGTCCTTCATTGGATTGCTTCAATATTTGGACAGTTTCTTAAGTGGATGAACCTTTACATTATGCAGTTGACCTTGTGACCTTGAAACACTATTGATGGTATTGATGGTCTGGACAGGTTTACCCTTTGGTTAATCTGCTAATTTCTATGTGCTTCATTGGATTGATTCAATAATACGAGGGGTTATCCAAAAGGTTAGACACTGCCTTTATAACACATTTTGTAGTAATATTACAATAATCAAAGTCGGAATACATATGAATGAATGTATTACAAAATATCCTGTTAAGTTTGGTCTACATAAACCGAATGGTTAATAAATAACAGATAATTACATAAAGCATATCAGCGACCAGCGCCGCACACAAACGACGTCAACGACGTTACTAACAAGTATCACAATACCTCAACGTCACTCCTCAAAATAACGCCCAGCATATTCAAAACACTGCCTGTGCCTCATAACCCATTTCTGGAATACATTCGCAAAGCAATCGGAAGGGAGTCGTGATAGTATGCGATTGCTCTCCGTCTGTAGTTCACGTAGTTCTCAAACCGCTCACCCAGCGTTTTTTCCCCAATTGGGAAAGGGTCCCTTTCCCCTACAATTGGGTTTTCGCGTTGTAAAATCTTTAAATTGGGGAAAAAATTTGTCGCGAAATCATAGAATTTTGGATTTTAACCAAAATTCATGTAAATCTATACCTGGGGTTTATTCAGCTTATAAAAAGCATCTTAAGGTCTAGTTCCTTTATAGGAAAGCTTTAAGTGATGTATCTTTTATGTTAAAATTAAGATAGAAAAAAATATTTTCATTGACAGCCAAAGTTCCATTTAGGTTGGAATTAAATTACTTTATTAAATTATTACTTGAAGATTAATAACATATCACTTCAATCTGATCATCACTGGACTTCAAAAAGGTTTTAAACAAATATGACTCTGATGAACAATGATTTATTTCAATTATTAACAGATAATATGAACAAATTCTCTACTCTTGACTTTCTTCAGGTTTAGCTAAAAAAAAACACTAAAAACAGTTAATGAAAACTACAACTGCTAATCTACAGCATAATCTCTCTTCTCTTCATGTCTCTGAAAAGATCAATGATGCCATCTATTTCAGTGTCTGTAAGAGTCTTTCTCCCTAGACAACACTGTCTCATGAGAGATGTCAGAGTCCTCTGACCTAGCCTGTTGCGGTCTTTCGTGCACAGGGAGTTCATCAGGCTGAAGAGTCTCTCTACTGATGCTGTGCTTGTTGGGATGAGACGGCTCAGCAGCAGTAACTTGAACATGGATGTGTATGTTGTTCGTAGTCGCTCATCCTCCAGCATCTACTGGAACATGTCTGTGGCCCTGTTCCTGAAATATAAGATGCGACTGTTTAAATCAATTCAGGCACAACCAAAAGAATCTTTGAGAAGACAGATAAGCATTTAAATTTAAATACATGTAAATTTTGTTTTGCATAGCTAAGCAGAACCTAATTATTTAGTTAAACAAGAGTTAACTTATCATGATCAGGAACCCAAGTAATCTCTATAATTATTTGTACAATATTTTCTTAAAGCTATTAAAAAAAGATCATAATTTTTGTATTTGAAAATTCACAAAAGGTCATAATTTAAATGCAGAACATTTAAATGTTAGATCACACAGGTTGTAACAAGCCATTTAATTAGAATAGATGAAAACCAGTGATGACGAACTGTAATAACAACACAAAATGAGCTCCAATACAAATGAACAAGGGAGTAAGAATGAAGAAGATACAAAGAAGAGGGGGCGAGATGAATTAAGCAGCATCAGTGAGTTAGAGACAAGTACTGTAGAAGAGTCAAAGGTGAAAAATGCCAAAAGTAAGAAAAAAAAAGAAAAAAAGAAGATTTTGAAGATAACTAAAATCCAAAGAAAAAAATGAAGACATAAGTATGACGGAGTGCTTGAAAAAACTAGAAGAAAAAATAACATGCAGTGAAAACAACCTTCAAGAAAAAATCAAAATAATGATAGCTGAAATGAAAAATAATATCCTATCATCAGTGGAACAAAAGCTGGATTTACTAGAAAGTAAATTGTATGATGCAGAGAAAGAAAAAGATGAAATGAAAAAAGAAATAAAAACATTAAAACAGGACATCAAGACAGAAAGAGAAGAAAAGGATAGACAGAGACAAACAACAAAGGCAGATTCGATTGAATGACATAGAACAATATGGACGGAGAAACAACCTAAGGATTGATGGAATACAATACAAAAACAATGAACATGCTGAGGAAAAAACACAAAAAGTAATACACATATTAAATAGTAAAATCAGCAATCTCAATCTAAAAGAGGATGACATTGACGCCTGCCATAGAATCGGAGAAATAAAAAACGGAAAAAAATAATCATTAAATTCGTTTCGCGCCAAAAAAGGAACAAAGTAATCAGGGAGAGAAAAGGTCTTCGTGGAGAATCGGTCTACCTCAAAGAAGATCTTACAAAACTAACAGAAACTGTATTGATGTCGGTCAAGAGGAAGATGACGGATGAAATCGATTCAGAGTGGACAAGAGACTGCAAAATCTTCTATAAAAACACAAGTGGGACGGTGCACCAGGTCCGCACCAGTGACTATCAGACCTGGTTGGATCTACCATGGCCAGCAAAGTGAGAACTCAAATACAAGCATTAGTGTCGCTGAGATACAAATTATAAAAATGAAAAAGTAAACTGTCAAAATTGGTAAATCAAAAGAAAAGAATTAAAAAAAATTATTTCATATAAAATTAATCTTTACGCAAAAAATAATTACATATAAAATTGTAAGTACACTTATAATAACCAGATAAAAAAGCTAGGTTCACCGGTATGTGTACTTAAATATAGATGGATGGGTTAAATGAGGAAAGTAAGTTAAGTATGAACAGATAGATGGATGATAGAATGGATGAAAGAATAGAATAAAAATACGAATGAATGGAATATTTTAATGTATAGACTGAAAAAGGATAATATATTGTATAGACATGTACACATATATACACACTTAATATAGCAAGTGTAAAAATGCAATTTTTAACACCTAAAATACAAACTGATTAAAAAATTAAAAGAAATGAGCAAATTATCAATTTATGATAAAGTTTTTGTTATTATAAGGTAACAATGGTAAGACAACACTAAATTATAAAAGACAGTTGAAAAGAAAACAAACAAATATAATTAAAATATTGATTATTCATGATAGTAAATATGTACACAAACGTATTGTAACATCAATAAGGGATTTTTGATCATGTAAGAGGATGCATATGTCACACAGATACATGTATGATAGTTCATGTGTTACACACAGTCATTAATGTAAGAAATTTATGATCATGCAAGATGGTTCAAATGTTACACAGAGATAATGTAACACTTGTAAGAAATTTATGGTCATGTATGATGGTTCAAATGTTACACAGAGTAACACTTTTAAGAAATTTATGATTATGTATGATGTTCAAATGTTACACAGAGATAATGTAACACTTTTAAGAAATTTATGATTATGTATGATGTTCAAATGTTACACAAAGTAACACTTTTAAGAAATTTATGATTATGTATGATGTTCAAATGTTACACAGAGTAACACTTTTAAGAAATTTATGATTATGTATGATGTTCAAATGTTACACAGAGTAACACTTGTAAGAAATTTATGATTATGTATGATGGTTCAAATGTTACACAGAGATAATGTAACACTTGTAAGCAACTTATGATCATGTCTGAAGATTAATATACTACATAGAGATAATGTAATGTATGTATTTTTTGTAATAAAGTTACTATATACTGATTATATATCAAAAGATACAATATAGCTCATATATATAAAAAAAAAGATTATGAAAGATGGTTCATAAATTACAAGGAATCAATATAACACATGTATAAAAAAAACCTCTTTAAATGTGTAAAATGTTTCATATGTTAGACTAGCAAATACAAAAATAACACATTGTATGAATATTCTGAGTGCATAAGATGGTTCATATGATATACCGACATATGTATTATGAACATATAATTTATGAGGTGTAGTAAATTATAGGATAATATGTTAAATTTATAATTTATATGCCTCTTTTTCAAATGAATACATTATGCAGCAAATCTTTTTCATAAATATATTTTGGAAAACTTCTATACTGAACAAAAAAATGAGAAAATATAGTGGTTTTTTCATTAACATAAATGTTCATTTCAAAAAATATAAATGGAAGTGAGTATAGGCTCATTGAATGTTAGAGGTTTAGGCAATAATAAGAAAAGAGGTCAAATGCTTGAGTGGTTACAAAGTAAACAATTATCAATCTGCTTTCTGCAAGAAACACTTTCAACAAATGAAACTAAAGAAAAATGGTCCATAGAATGGAATGGTAAATCTTATTTCAGTGGAATTAAACCAAATGCTGAAGGAGTCGCAATTCTGATTAATAAACAGTTTAATTGTAAAATCACAGAACAGGTCGAACTTATTCCAGGGCGTCTATTAGCATTAGCAGTGGAAATAAACAATAGAAATATCATATTAATAAATATATATGGCCAAATAAGGATGACACCAAAGTATTTGAAAAACTATATAAATACATTGATGATACTAATGAAAAAAACTTTTTATAATAGGAGGTGACTTCAATACTGTAATAGATGTTAAGGTAGATAAGATGATAAGATAAATAGTACAGTAGATAATCACAGCAAATGTAGAAAAATATTGAAGAATATGATGATACATTTTTTAATTAAATGATATATGTAGAGACAAACATCCAGATAAAAACAAATTACATGGAGATCTAGTGGAAAAAACAATATAGGACCAAGATTGGATTATTTTTTAATTTCAGAAACCATTTGCAATATTGTGAAAGAATGTACTATAAAACCTGGATATAGAACTGATCATTCTATTGTAATAATGAATATAACTTTTCAATATCAAGAACGTGGGAAAGGATATTTTAAAATGAATAATAATTTATTATGTTTAACGGAATATCAAAATATAAAAAACAAAAAAAGAAAAACAGTAAAGAAAAATAGGAACGCAATAGAAAAATTGAACAAAAAAAGAAATATATGATAGGAAAGTAAATGCTGCAATTATAAGATCAAAAGCAAATAGTGTTGAATACAACGAAAAGAATAGCAAATACTTTGCAAACTTATATAACGAAAGAAAAACATACAACAGTAATATAGTTTTTTTTAATGAGAATATAAATAAACTTACAATAGAAGAACAAGAACTATGTGACGGACTGCTAACTGAATATGAATGTTTACAAGCCTTGCAAGAGATGGGAAATAACAAAAGCCCTGGATCAGATGGAATAACAGTAGAATTTTATAAAACTTTCTGGAAGGATATAAGTAAATATTTATCTGAATTATTAAACTTTTCATATAATAAAGGACAACTTTCTGAAATACAACGACAAAGTATAATCACACTTATTCCAAAACAAAATAAAGACTTGACTGACCTATCAAATTGGAGACCACTAAGTTTATTAAATATAGATTACAAAATAGCAACTAAAGCAATCGCGAATAGAATGAAAAAAGTCCTTAAAAAATCATATCATACTCACAAACAGGCTTTATGAAGAATCGATATATTGGGGAAAATGTTCGTTTGATATTTGAAATATTAGATTATTTAAATAGGGAAAATAGACCAGGTTTATTATTCTTTTCAGACTTTGAAAAAGCTTTTGATACAATTAATCACGATTTCATGTTTAAATGTCTGAAATACTTTAACTTTGGTGATTCCTTAATAAAGTGGATTAAAGTATTTTATAATAATATAAATAGTATTATAATAAATAATGGCCATTTAAGTG
Organism: Solen grandis; assembly: GCA_021229015.1. Lineage (NCBI taxonomy): Eukaryota > Metazoa > Mollusca > Bivalvia > Adapedonta > Solenidae > Solen > Solen grandis. The sequence goes on from CM037786.1 coordinate 30,576,938, forward strand.
AAAGCTTCCCTGTTAAAAGAGGCGTCCGACAAGGATGTCCCCTCTCATCGAAATTATTTATAATTTGTATTGAGATACTATCAAACTACATACAGAAGGATAATGAAATTATTGGAATTAAAATAAATGAAACTGAAATAAAACAGACACTATTTGCTGATGATGCTACATTTTTTAATGATGGTTCAGAAAAATCATTAAATAGATTAATTCATGTTATAACAAATTTTGGATATTTATCAGGTCTAAAACTTAACAATTCAAAGTGTACCATATTACAATCTGGATCATTAAAAAATAAAAATCTGAACTATTGTAAAAATAAAAAATTCAATTTTACATCTATTTCTGCAAAAACATTAGGTATGTATGACCTTTTTTTAATGAAAATCATACAAATGTCATGTACAATACAGAACAAAAAATCGAGGAATTTCATAATTGTTTAAAGCAATAGCAGCATAGAAAACTCACATTACTAGGTAAAATTACTGTAATCAAAACTTCTGCACTTCCAAAACTCATATACCCTTTTACTGTTTTGCCTAATCCTCCAAGTAAAACTATTCAAGAAATAAATAAAATGATAATTTTACATGGCAAAACAAACCGGATAAAATTAAAAAAAAAAAGGGGTTAAAAGGGAAATGCTCAACAAACATGGTGGCAAATTAATATTTGAATGTAACTTTAATAACAATGACATAAATTGAATTTGTAATGGAAATACTTTCTTAAGAGATATTCTCGAGTCATGGAATCATGTGAAACAGTGTTATGAAAAGGATGAAAATAGAAGAAATATAATATGGAATAACTCTAACATAAGAGTTAACAACTAAACGATTTTCTACAAAAATTGGTTTGGCAAAGGAATATTGTTTGTCGATCAATTAATAGATCTTAGAACTAATCATATTTACTCCTTTGAACAATTTCAAAATATTTTTAACATACATAAAAATGACTACTTAAAATTCCATTCATTGATTAAAAATATACCTAAAACAATGTTAGATACCAAAGAATATATTTTGAGAAATAAAGGGAATAAAACACTAAAGAACACAATAGAAAATTCAAAAACTCCAAATAAAACTTTATATAATATACAACTTGAAAATATCAATACAAATTACAAAAAATCAGAAGATAAGTGGTACAATATTTTAAATGATGAAGCCATAGACTGGCCATGTGTATATATGCAACATTTTAAAATAACAAAAGACACTTATCTACGAGATTTCCAGTATAAATTTTTAATGCGAAGAATAGCAACCAACAAATATTTAACAAAAATTCAAATAAAAAACAGCAGTCTATGTGACTTTTGTAATAGCAATATAGAAACAATAGAACACCTTTTTTGGGAGTGCACACATACACAGCAATTATGGAATGAAATAAGTGTTTTCTTAAAAACAAAATATTTAGAAATAAATTTTAATTACAAAATGATATTTCAAGGCATTAAATGCAATACAGAAAATAATGACATCATAAATTTTATCATACTGATAGCCAAATTGTTTATATATCAAATGAAGCTAAAAAACATACTGCCAACTATATATATTTTTAAACAAATTTTAAAATTCAGATTGACAGTTGAACAACATATATCTTTAACACAAAATAAATTAATATCTTTCAATAATAAGTGGAGATATTTTCTCTAATATTCAATATGAACATTTAAAAAAAATAACATAAAAAGTAAAAGAAAAAAACACTCTTATCACTTTTTTTCAGTATTTTATTTTACTATTTTTTTTAATTTTTTATTATTATTATTATTATTAGTAGTAGTAGTAGTAGTAGTAAAACTGAAACATATTTGAAATCTGATGCTCTTTTACATTGCCTTTCTAAATCAATACTTTGTATATCTTTTCTTCACTTTCCTGTACCTTTTCTACTTTTATTCTGACTACTATTACCTTATTTCAAACTCTCCCTTTTCCGCTAATAAAATTTTCTTCATGGATTTATAAAATCCATTGTATTAAATTTATAAATTATGTATTGTAATCATGTTATAATATGTAAATGTACTGAAATGGAATGAATAAATAAATGAAAAAAAAGAATAGATAATTAAAAAATATCTCTAAATGTAGATATTCAATTGAAGGGTGTATTCAGAGTTTTATAGCAGAATATTATAATTGCTAATTCTAAGTTAACCCTGCCTATTTTGTAAATTACAATTCACAACACAGTTTAAATTTGTTGATTTGCTACAGACAGTGACTGTATTAATTGCATGAATGAACCATAAAATTGATTTCTGTTTTAAACATTTCCATTTAGGAACAGTTAACTTATAATAACCATAACTGAACTGGGAAAAGAATTGATACTTGAATAATGACATGCAGGGGGAAATATAACACTTAATGCAAATAACAAATAACAAAAACAAGTCTGAACAATGAAACTGCTGAACATTTTCTGGCTGCTACCTAGTAAGGAACAAAATATGTTTGAATCCATCAAACTCTGCAAACAAAGTCTGCCTATCCAGTTGTGCAGCTGCTTGAGTTCTGTGGCAGGCATACTGGTCCTCCTTCATCTCACCATAGTGGGAATTCAATTTTTCGATAGACGCCTATTTACCAGGAATAATTGCATTTGGCTTAATGATAATACTGCAGTATAAAGTAAGCACATCTTTGAATTTTATCAATTTTCAATACAGTCATTTTATTCGAAAATCATCTTCAAACTGTCTTTTAAAAGAAAAGTGCGGGAGGCTGTTCGTTACTTATATTCAGTTCAGTTGACGTGAATACAAAATCACGCAAAGAACGAGCGCCCGGTTTGTTTTTAACCCCTTACGGTAGTACTTCGATTTGTGGCTCATTTTTTCTATTTCGGATTCTCTATTTCGCAAGTATTGACCGGAAACCAATCTCGAAAATGGACGAGTTTAAAACGCGGATCCTATTATAGGCAGTTAGAGTTACTTTCCTTCGTACAAAGTGGTTTACTGTACGATAATTTTTGCGAAAACCTCTTTTGTAGATTGGGAAACGGGACCATAAGTTGTTGGGAACGGTAGTTTTGGGTATTGGGAAAGGTCCGGTGCTTTGAATTGGGAAGACTCCGGTCGGCTTTGGGAAAGGTACCGTTTTGGGAAGGTGGTTAAAGAAGGGAAAAAAACACTGAATATACAAGGTAAAACTCAAATGAGACATTTTTCTTCTTGTTCATCGTCTGCATGTTTTTCACTTAAGTTCATGGTGCTAATTGCATTTAAACTGCAGTGCCCTTTCTGACAGTGTTTCTTTACATAAAATTTCCAATTCATTGACATTTATTTCAGTAAAGATTAAGTTTCATCTTTTTAGCAGTGTTAATAATTATCAGTAGTAAACCTTCACCAAGATAAGTTCTGAACTTTGTAATATGCCCACGTTATAAAGCCAAACATCATGCATATAATATAGCTATATAACTATTATGGCATATGAGGGGGGCATATATGTTTTACAAACATTTCTTGTTTAATGTTGTTTAACACTAGTATTATGTCTTTGTAACGAATATCGGATAGAACCACTTTGATACCTGTAATTTCAAGTACACATTTTGTCATCACAACTCAAACATATTTGAAGTCTCATCGTCATTAAAATAGGGTTACAGTTAGATAAGTACAGCTGTTTAATAATATGTTTATGCAACATGCTAGTTGACAGAGTTAAGGGCCTTGAATTTGTGACAATAAGGAATTTATGTTTGTGACGTGCGTACCTTCTGAAGTATTTGTAGTACAAACTTGAAACTTCATGGATATATTATTCAGGACATGATCTTGTGCATCTGGTTATTGACAGAGTTACGGGCCTTGAATTTGTGAAAATATGGAATTCTAAGTTTGTGACACACATAACTCTTATTGTATTTGCACTACAGACTTGAAACTATTCAGGACATGATCTTGTGCACGTAGGTATTTTCATCGAATCACCGCTGCCGTTGACAGAGTTACAGACCTTGAATTTGTGAAAATATGGAATTTTAAGTTTGTGACACACATAACTCAAATTGTATTTGTGCTAGAGACTTGAAACTTTATGGATATATTATTCAGGATATAAACCTGTGCACCTGGGTATTTTCACCCTTTAACTAACAAAGTGAAAGCTGGGGCATCCGTGTCCTGTAGGCACATTTCTAGTTTATTTGAATTGAATAACATGTATAGGTTATTTTCATATAAATAAAGCTAACGTAAAACAAATATGGTACCTTATATACTGAAAGTCTAAAAAAAATACTGGAGATAAATGTCTTAAATTTGGCAAGAATTTGAATTTGGCAACTTAAGATCAACCAATATACTTCTTAAAAATGTTTTAGTTAATTCTTAGTTATGTTAATTTCAGCAATATTTTACATTAAGCACCCTAAGCAGAAACCAGTAAAACCAGTCTGAAAAAATGGGCTGGGTAAGATAACAATATATTATAATATTAATATACATATTTTTAATCAAAGCAATCATTAAATATGTTTGGTTTGTCTGCAGATTGCCCCTTTTTACGATAATCAATAGAAAAGCATTTTTCATAAAGAGGATATGACATGATATTAAGAGTTCCCTTATTTCTAGAAAAGTGACATTTTAGTGTTCTAGCTATAGATAAGAAAAATGTCCAAAACCTGACAATAAATTTGTATACATTTGTAAAATATGCATACATTTGTCCCTATAGGCTTACAACACTACCTTGTACGAAAAGTTTTATAAGACATGAAATGCAAATATAGATCGAGCTCGCTAGTATCTGTAAACCCAATATAGTCTCAATAATGAGTTGTTTGAGAGACAGTGGAAAAGCAGAATAGGAGAAAGCAAACACCAAATTGGTACCTCAAGTCGAGATGTCCGACCTTTCCCCCATTCTGATAAAATTGAAGGGAACGTACTCCTTCCCAACAACACATGATTATTTTATCCTGCTAAAATTTAACTGTTATGGGACAAAATGTTAACTAAAACTGTAACTATTTTCTCAACATTCTTTATTCAAGAAAACCCTAACAAAAATGGCGGATATGGGCGTGACCCCGTTTTGATGGTTATATACCAGCAAAAACACAAAATGTTTTCATGGAAACCAATAAAAAGTTCGTTTATCAATAAAGCACATGTTTAACAAACTCATCTTCAATAAGCAAACAACGCAACAGCAAAATTGTTTCTTCAAAATGTCTCTGTGACAGCAATAACTTGTATTTAAGCACACACAAGCAAACACTCTGGGATCCGGACGTATACAGTGAGTAAAAGACATGGTATCCCGTTTGTACTAAACCTTAGTGAGCTTTTAAATGTAGCACAGGCGCCGCAAAATAGCAAAATGGCACCTAAATCAGCACACACAAGCAAAAACATCCCGGGATCCGGACGTATACATTGAGTATAGACATGGTATCCCGATTGTACTAAACCTTAATGTAATCTTAAGCTCAACTGTCACTTTAAATAAAAGCAATATAATTTGTTTAAAACTCATGGCGTAACACAACAAATCAAGTCTATAATAACACAAGTTTGGCCGTAGCTGGTGGCCAAATGGGAGAGAATGGATGAAGGCCTTGGACTGAAATACAACTCTCCCACCGCCCAAAGCGGTAGCAAGGCCAAATTAACAGGGCCACGCCCAAAACATAATGCGATCTAGATACAATACTGTAGCACAAAATCAAGTGAACCATGGCTGTCTGCCATGCATGAAATGAAACAACCCGACCCTGATATTGTCTAGGAATAACACATTGCCATCCTCAGACAGATGCACTCCGTCCTCTTTCAAATATCCATTACCCTGCAAATTAGTGTGGCGGAGATAAAAACCGCCAAATTTTCTACTAAGCTTTGCAGCAAAAGTATTCACGCGTTTTCTAGCAGACAAAAGGCCTTTGTTATCCCCCCAATGTCTAGGTAAAATCTCGGACCATATAATGCGGGTATTAGGCATAGATTGCTTAATGAAAATAAATAACTCCTCTAATTTGACTTTGATACTTTTCAAATTGGTAAAACCAATGTCATTTCCTCCGACATGAATGAGTATGAATTGTGGTGGTTCCTCTACCCGCAGCAACGTGGCAAGTTTCCACTTGGAGCGCACAAGTGTCAGTCCACTGTAACCCTGCCACCAAATGTAAGCATTTAGGCCAAGACTGCTCCCGCCTGGCTGGCGCCTTGAAGACAGGAAAGCGTGTTTAACAATGGAGGACCCGAACAGCCACACATGAGGTACACCTGGAATGACTTAGACAGCAGTCAGATTTCTGCCGCCCGTCATAAATGAAAAATCGAGTCGTATTGAAAAATTGGGGTTTTCGGCAAGCTTATTTTTTAATGTATACTTTGTAAGCATCCGAAGACCATCTACCAAGAGCCTTGATGTTTTCAGTAGACCAACCTAATTTTGACGCAGTTGTTGCAGCACCCAAACGAAAACTGTGTGATGAATAATTTTGAAGGTTAGGATCAAATGCTCTTAAGGCTTTCTTTAAAACAGCGGAAAATTGGTAACGAGTAAGGGCTTGACCATTGAAATGGCAAAATAGAGGACCCCTAAGCGGCGGTCTCACCGAGAGGTAAGTCGTAAGAGCTCGAACAGGGCAGATAAGAGGGCAGAGCTGCTTTGTTAATGTAATTGTTGTACCCTTACCAGTCTGGTCTGTTTTTGAAAATCTTAAGTGTATGAGTAGGAGCCCATCTTCAGACCACTTAATGTCCCCAATTGCCAGGACTTTTCCTTGGTGAATGTCGGTATTACTTAAGGCTGTGATTTCACTCACTCTAAAGAAACCGAAAAAAGCTAAGGAAAACGCGCTTGTGAATAGGATGGATTCATATGGATTGTGGCAGACTGTTGGAAGCTTAATCAGAATGCCCTGTAGGATTTCTACTGTGACTGGAAGGCGGACCCTTTTTTCTTTAGCAGTTCGTTTTAACCCTTGAAAAGCTTTTTTAACCAAAAAATGTTTAGTTGGGTCCTGGACAGACTGCAATTTACAATTAAAACTGATTGCCGCTAAATATGTGTCTGCTGTCCTATGACTGAAATTTCGTAAGGAGAGAAAGGCAATATATAGGACTACGTCCTGTGTGGTAGGGGGCCATAAATCTGGAAAACCATTTTCCCTACGAAAAGTACGGAAATTAGAGAGACCGGTTGCATATGCTTTTTTGGTGTTTTTGGCCAAGGAAGCGTCGATTAATCGGCAAGCCTCAACGTGGAGATCGCTGATAGGAAGACTTGAGGTAATGGGAGGGCTTCCAAGTCCGCCTCTGGAGCTACCAATCGAAACCGAGCCCACTGTTTTCGAGAGAGAGCATCAGCTATTTTATTCTTTTTAGACAAAATATGGACAGCTCTAAAGATTATGTTTTGTTTCATACACAATAAGACAAATGGTCGGACTAATTGCATTAACCTCTTTGATTTCGAAGATTGCTTGTTTAGGACTTGTACCAAAGCCTCGTTGTCTATTAACAGGGTAACTTTCTTATTTGATAGTAGTTTACCCCAAAGATGAACGGCAAGGAGGACTGGGACCATTTCTAGAAAGGTTAGATCGCGCATGACTGTTTGACCAACCCAAGCTTGTGGCCACTGAAAAAAGCACCACTGACCATCCATGAAACATGCAGCGCCAGAATCTTCGGCGCCAGCTGCATCCGTGAAAAGATGCAAAGCGTCACTTGAAAACCAAACCGCTTGCGGGATATAGGTCACTCCATTAAAATATTCCAAAAATTCTAACCAGACTTTTATATCTTCTTTCATTTCTCTAGAAATCCGAAGAACATGGTGTGCCTTTTTAAGTGGTATCATGGCATCATAAAAGCGACGAAGAAAAGCCCTGCTTGAGCGGATGGCTTGACCAAAAAAATTAAGTTTTCCTACAAGGCTTTGCAATTCTTTAAGGGATACTTTCTTTCTTGAAAGGAAAGATTGGAGCAAATTTCCCAATTCTGATATCTTATGGCAGGGTATGCGGACTGACAATTCGTTAGTGTCCAATTCTAGACCCAAGAAAATCAGGATGGTGGTCGGGTTGATTGATTTCTCCTCAGCGATAGGGATACCAAGTTCGATGCACGTGGACTCAAAGATGTCCACTAAAACTTGACACTTGTCAGAATTTCTTGGACCCCCCAATAAGAAATCGTCCAAAAGGTGGGCTATTGAGTTGTTATTAGATCGTTTTGCCACCAACCAATGAAGGAAACTAGAAAAATTTTCAAACAGGTAAGCGCTCTGACTAAGACCCATGGGTAGAAATTTGTCTATGAAATAGTCCTTACCGACTTTGATACCTAACAATGGGAAGTCCTCTGTTCGAATGGGAAGTAACCTGTATGCTGATTTTAGATCGCGCTTTGCGATTAAAGCTCCTTGACCCAATTCATAGACCATTTTAGTTACTTGGTCAAAAGAAGTGTAACGTACTGAACAAAACTGAGGATGAATCCCGTCGTTTATACTAGAACCTTGAGGGTAAGACAGGTGAGTAATCAACCTCCAACCGCCATCAGATTTAGGCACCACCCCAACAGGTGAGATATGCAAATTTGGGTATGGTGGTGTTGGGAAGGGGCCCGCTATTCTGCCCAATGAAATTTCCTTGCCTATTTTTTCTAATAATTCTGTTCCATGGTCATATGCTGACTTTAGGTTGCGACATTCAAAAGATAATCTAGGGCCATCATACTCTATTTTGAAACCCTGGACAAAACCGTTGGCTAACAAATTTGCATCCTCTGGAATGTAATATACACTAAGACATCGCATAAGATTCTTAACATTGATAGGGGACAGACCCAAATGTAAGCACTGGTGTGATTTACAAACACATCCGGCCCTAGAAACGGTTGAACTGTCTTGTAAAGCGTGGTTTAAAAGTGGGCTTAACTGGCAGTCTTGGTGACCATGGTCTTGAACGGAATTGGGAACCACCCCATCCTGGTCTTGGTTGAGTACAGCTTTGCGATTGCATGCAGACACGGGAAGGGTGCGAGCCACTGCAATTTAGACAAACATGGCGGTATTGGCATATCAACCGAGTGCAAGATGACAAATTAAAATCGTAACACTTCCGGTCAGTATTGAGAGAGCTTGTGCTTGGACTCATGCATAATAACCAAAGCTCTTGGTCGATGTTATCAAAAGAGGTAGTACTTGGGCTAGCTGCCACCCTTAACCTAAATTGAGTATCATAGCTAAGCCAGCCAAGGCCTCTGTGACGCTTTGCGGCTAAACGGATGATGGAGAAGTATTTCAACAATGCTTGAGTTTGTGATGGGTGGTGTGTTGGTGAAAATGCTTGTATAAATCAGAAATGCGTCCGACCAGTCTTCTATACTTGTAATTTTCTTAGTTGGAGGTGGGGCCATTGACAACTGGCCATCCCGACCTACAGTGAGCTTTGGTCCCTGTTCCAAATGTGTTTGGGACCCAGGGAGGAGATTGGCCAACTCGACAAACTGCTTATTCGTAACTTTGTCTCGAATAGCTTGGCTAACGCCAAACCCTAATGCAGCATTTGCACTTATAATAGGAGAAGGCTGACTGTAGGAATCGGGAATAAATGCAAAATTAACATTACCAAACTGGTCCTGATTTGTGCCCTCCGGTTGGAGCTGCTGGATGCCGCTAACCACAAATGTTGGTTCCCTAGCTTGGGTGACCATGGGTTGGCTTGTGGTCCCATTCCTCTGGGTGCAAACTGGTTGTGCTTGGGTTGGAGGAGGTTGGCTGGCATGATGGGGTGGTGGTGTCTGGGCGACAGCTGGAGGTACTAGGTTGGCTGACTGGGGCTGTGGGGGTGCTGGAGGGTCTGTGGAAACCAGCTTTGCAGGCGCTCTTCGCTTTCTGGATGATCGTCTCATGGTCATGTAAAAGGAAAAAACCCACAAACATTAAGCCTAGCAATATTTATTTAGTTTTGAAGCATTGGTTAATTCATGATAATATAGTTTTGTGCATTTTTAATATTTTATATATTTTTTTTATTTATAATTTTTATTGTAATAATGCTATTATTTTTCTCTTTATAATAAAAAATATTCTTTTTTAGATTATTATTTATTTATTATTATTATTATTATTTATCTATTATTATTTATTTACATCTTATTATTTTTATAATGTTGTATAACTAATCTTCATTTGCTGCTTGAAGCGCAATATGCAGAAATGGAAATAGCACCCAAAGGTTAAATTTTTTTTTTTTAAAAAAAAAGGGTAAAAATAATTATCTTAAATTATTACATATATCTTATATAATTATTTCCAAGTTTTATTATTATTATTATAACTATTAATAGTATTTATAAACGCTTATAAAGGTCCAAGTGACATCATATTATCTGCTTCTAATTATAATAGTTTTTGACGAATTTAATATATTCATGTTTTTTTTTTGTTTTTTTTTTTTTAAAATGTAGTAACGCGTATTTCGTTGTTAAAATTAAACCATGTGACAAAAGCAAATAACGCACTGGAATGACCCAAAAACACCGATGTGACGAGAACACAATACGCCTGGTAATACTGAGACGGGAACGCGATACCCGAGAATAAACTTAAATTATCTCGTATTTGGCTGCTGAAGCTCCGAAACTAAACTCGTGGAATCGTTGTAAAAACCAATAAAAGAATGCCTGTTAAAAAGACTTCCTAAATTTGCTTGGGCTTAGTTGTTACCAAAGAGAGCGGCCTCGCCGCCCATATAAAATCCGATAAAATCTGATGTAAATGAGACCATCGGGATATGACAGTATGACTAAGGGCAAAAGTCAACGTTCTTAATCATCTAGGCGACGGATACATACGTACAAATGAAAAGATAAAGCAAATTTTACCAAAAATAATCAGGAGATATGTTTTACCTTGCAAACCTTTCGGAAGCGGGAAATAATCAGGAGATATGTTTTACCTTGCAAACCTTTCGGAAGCGGGAAATTGAGAGGCGGTAAACTATTATTTTCCCACGTTCGTATGAAGATGGAAAATAATGTAAAAGCACCGAAAGGACAGAAATACGACTACTGGACGGAAAAACGACTACATCTGTCCCCAAACAACCCGCACTATTCTGATTAATAGTGCTACTTATAAGCATAAACTAGATTCGGTCAATTCACAGACGTGTCCATCAAAATTGGCAAAGCTAGCTCCATGTCTTCTTTTAGGGAAGCGTGGGAAATTGGTAACTCATGGCTAAGATATGATGCTAAGGTAAGGGAAATGTTCTGCAGCATTATGGCAACTGATTCGACTAAATATAGAGGTTTTGCCTCCCGTTTTCTTCACTTCCTGTTGTTATTTGGCAGGCAGCAACAAAAGGTATGTAAGCCTGGGCAGTGTTTCTATAAAGATAATTGACGAGAATAATTCAACTACTTGAATGTTATACCAATAAAAACATAAGACAATTATGTTTCAAAAATAGATATTACTACTATCGTGTTATTTTGTTACTTCCCATGTTTATATAATGTTTTAGTATAATGATCACAACAGATACCATAGAAAGCAAAAAAGAGACACTTTTTACACCCAAACCCCTACTTTAATAACTTCACCTGCTTTATGTTAAATACACGATAGAAATACTTCTGAAAAAAAAAAGAACTTGTTTTTTATTGCTGATTCTGAGCCGTTATGAAATAACACTGTATGATATTAAAAAATCTCTTCTGGTACCAATTTAAATAATTTAATTCCATTTAGCATAATTGGTCACCCCATGGTCCTCCACAATAACTGTTAAAATACGGTTGATCCTTTGAAAATGAGGCCCCTAATGGTTAACTTTATACTTTGTAAATTAAATTATTATGTTAAAACACTCGTTTGAGGCTAAAACTCGTCATTCTACATTTCAAACGCCATATACCATGAAGCGAGATATACTGTCATCGGAACCTTAAGCCCAATAAACAACAAAAAATGACCTAAAACGTCTTCTTCGATAAAACAAACTCATTAAATAATAATCTGTTAAAAATAAATAAGTTAATTGGTTAACATTCCTTTTTAGCTCGACTATTCGAAGAATAAGGAGGGCTATTACTCACCCAAGCTTTGGTGTCAGCGTTGGCGTAACGGTGAAGTTTTTTGTACCACTTATTTCACTGAATCCCTTAGGGTATTATATTGATACTTGGAATACTTGTATATGACCACCACCCAAACCCGTCGGCAAGAGATGATGACTCTGTCATGGATTTTGACCAAATTATGTATGCCCCCTTTTTGACTTAGAATCTTGGTTAAGTTTTTTGTACCACCTCCCATTTTAACTGAACCCCTTAAGGTATTGTTTTGATACTTGGAATACTTGTATATGTCCACCAACCAAACCTGTAGGCCAGAGGGGATAACTCTGTCATGGATTTTGACCAAATTATGTCCCTTTTTCGTCTTAGAATCTTGGTTATGTTTTCCGTTCCACCTCACTTTCTCACTGAATCCCTTGTGGTATTGTTTTGATACTTGGAATACTTGTATATGAGTACCATTCCTACCTCAGGCAAAAGGGGATAACCCAGTCATTCGACTTAAGTTTGCCCCTTTTTAGCTCACCTGAGCACAACGTGCTCAAGGTGAGCTTTTGTGATCGCCCTTCGTCCGGCGTCCATCGTGCGTCGTGCGACGTCAACAATTGATTTGTTAACACTCATGAGGCCATATTTTTAGGCCAATCTTCATAAAACTTGGCCAGAATGATTGTTTCCATAAAATCTTGGACAAGTTCGAATTTTGGTCATGTGGGGTCAAAAAATAGGTCATGAGGTCAAATCTTAGAAATACCTTGTAAACACTCTAGAGGCCACATTTTTGGCCAAATCTTCATGAAACTTTGTCAGAATGTTTGTTTCCATAAAATCTAGGACAGGTTCGAAATTTGGTCATGTGGGGTCAAAAAGTAGGTCATGAGGTCAAATTTTAGAAAACCTTGTTAACACTCTAAACACCACAATTTTGGCCATATCTTCATGAAACTTGGTCGGAATGTCTGCTTCCATAAAATCTTGGACAAGCTTGAAAGTGGGTCATGTTGGGTCAAAAAGTAGGTCAATATGAAAAATCCAACATATGTTGCTCATTTTTAATCAGGTGAGCGATTCAGGGCCATCATGACCCTCTTGTTTCGACTTAGAATCTCGGTTAAAGTTTTTGTACGACACTTTTAAGTCTCCCAAACGATGTTTGGAGACTTATTGTTATTAGTCTGTTTCTTCTCCTTTTTCTTCTTTCTTCCTCCGGCAATTTTGTATGGGCCATATCTCGGAGGCCACTCGACCTATCTTTACAAAACTTCACACACTTATAGTTCTCAATGAGGAGTGATGCTTTCCTGATTTTAGTAAATGGGGGTCCCTAGGCGTCAAGCCCCACCCCTCAAAGTTTGATATTTCCATAAAAAATATATTTTAGTTAGATATTTCAAATGTCCAAACCTGAATCATATACTTTTGTTTCTAAAAATGAAAAAAATTAATAGTACTAATTTGGTGTCCCTCAAGGTCACCCAGGGATCAGGTCCCACCTTCTAAATTTTACTTATGACCTTATATCTTAAAAACTGTCCAGATTCCCACCCCTTAACCATATATATTCTTGTTCTTCATGATGAGATGGATTAATTTGTACTTCTTTCATGTTCAGATGGGTCACCAAAGGGTCTGGGGTCCCCTTAATTCTACTTATGACCTTATATCTCAAAAACTGTTCATATCCCCACCCATAAATTATATATATTCTTGTTCCCCATGATGAGACAGATTGAATTGTACTTCTTTAGTTTTCCTGAGGGGCCACAAAGGGGTCTGGCCCCACCCCTGTCAGTTTTACTTCTGACCTTTATTAAAAAAAAAAAAAAAAAAAAAACAACAAAAAAAAAAACCATTTAGAACCCCACCCATAAGCCACACATATTCTTATTCCTCATGATCAGATGGATAGAATGAGAATTTTTGATTGAAGAAACTTAGTAAACTTTTTATACCTGCTTACTTTTTCACTGAACCCTAACTTTGAGATATTGCCTTAAAACTTGGAATACATGTTTATATACTTTGTTTACTTTTTGATAATACAATGTTTCTTATTTTGCTATTTACTGCAATATTTTTTCTGTATTGACAAACATTTGAATAGTCATTGAAAACTTCGTGTCTTCGTTGGAAAAACACATCGGACAATCAATAGACATGTGTATATTATTTGGTAAAAGCACAAACCGCCAATTCCTTAGTTTTGATTGGCCCTGGATTGGATTGAACGCAGACCCTATGGCCTCTGTGCTCAACATCTGGGGCATTTAGTTTCAATATGTTTTTCAGTCTGGTTCCCGATCATCCTTAAGATTACAGATAACGTAGTGAAAAGGGTAGGTACCATAGCAAAGAACCAGGCAATGAAACTTATTGGAACATATTGTGTGAACAACTCGCCCCTGGTCCTTGAAGTTGTTGAGCCATGGACTTTTTAATTTTCAGACACAACGGCTCTAGTAATTATAAAGTTTGGAGGCTAACTTAAGTTATTTTATTTTAAATTTATTTTCACTTTTGAGTTTGTTTTTTTTGTTTGTTATTTTAGGTGATTTGTGTTAATTTCGAAAGTAAAAGATTCAATAAATTAATATTTTGTTACAAGATTGAATAGTAACACCTAAAATAAATACAGTGGTCGCGACAATTCATCAAGTTAAAAAAAAATGAAAAAAAAATAATATGTTTTTGTCAGGTGTGTGTGTGTGTTGTTTTTGTTACATAGTACATAAAGTAGTGCTTTAATACAATGTCAGGTTGTAAAGTGACATAATCGATTCACCACTCGGTACCGACATGTCAACAAGTCCTGAAACTTCCCGTTAAACAACGTTTTACCGACTTCGGTACATCACTGCGACCGAACTCATTACTTCCCGTTTCCGCAATTGCCAAATTTGACACCGACAAGGTCATAACACTCCTAACACCCCGGAAATATGCCGATATCTCAGCTGTAATATGTGCGACATCTATTATATCAGAAAATTATCTACATTTATCAAGTGCCTAGATGAAAGGAAATTTGTCGATATCATGTGATAAATGAATGGATTCTTATGAAAAGAAAGATAGGAATAAGTGTATCCTGTATACATGCGTACTTACATGTATATATATGTACTTCAACATCAACCATTTCGTTTTGAATTTAGATAGATTGCATTGCTGTAAAATTGAGTTGTTCTGCACACACACACACACACACACACCGAGGTTCGAAATTTCTACCACATAACATTAGGTAAATAAAAGCACACACACACACACACACACACACACCCCGAGGTTCGAAATTTCTACCTCATAACGTTAGGTAAATAATAGCACACACACCTAATTCTAAAAGTACGTTTTTAATAATGTTATTTCCCAAACCCTTTTGTTCGATTGTATCCCTAACACTGTTTTCATTATTTCATTCATACATACATATAAAATATACAAATAACAGTTCTAATGAAATACCAAGTTTTTTATATATATCACTTTAAGACCTTGGTCGAATTTCAACAATAATTCTTAGTGCAAAGTAGTTCTTGAATACTTAAGGGCGAATGTAATTATTTTTGTTACTCTAATAAAATGCGATTACTCAGGACGGAAACACACACACACACACACACACACACACACACATTGTAACACGTGGTAACAATTAATGTTAGCATAGTCATGTAACTTGATATTTCACAAATTAGGAATGATGAAGGCATTTCTATCTAGTTTAAGAATTTAAAGTATCACATAGCGCTAAGCATTGTTGACGATATTTGTTTTTAATTTAAACAGAATATTCACTGTTATTGTGAGATTCGAGGGCAGGTAGCTGCTCAGCGACACGACACTGAGAAGGTCCAACTAGATTTAGTCCTATGCGTTCTTGTTAATGGATATTTGAATTTAATTGTCTCACAAAAATATGTTCCCAAAGCACAAGGAACCAGCAGACATGGGCTCTCTCGCGTACAATGGGCCACCACAACCAGCCCGACCTAAATAGCACAACAAGCAATTGGCCACAATATATATTTATTGTCAAATACAACAAAAACTTCCAATACAGCATTGATCCCTGTTTTGGCACTGATTGAACCTGGTTCCCATTCCCATCATGTTAGTCCACTTGACTAACAGGATACAGGACAAATCGTCGTATAGGGCGGCAACAATCCGAAAAAAAAAGTCAAATATTTATAAATGTATAAATATGCCCCAAAGGAAATGAAGAATATAAAGGTAATTTTACAGTTTAAGTATTTTAAAGGGTTGTTTGCAACTGTGGAGGGTCACACTCGTATTTTTGCATCGGGCAACATCAAGGCACGTACCTTTTTACTACGCAAAGATATAGTACCAAATTCCGTATTCTGATTTTTCACATAGTGGTGTTAATTTTTATGTTCATTTAGATTCGATTACATTATGGAAGCCGGCCGAAACTGAATTTAAATATATTAATGATTGTTAAAGTGCATTAATAAAGTAAAATCGCGAGCGCGTCAATCGCAATTCAATTGGAGATTATTTGAACCTTAGATATAAGTATGAAAATAATTGATAAGGCACACAGCAAAACATTCTTGGGCTACATTTTAGCTCACAAGAGCACAATGTGCTCAGGGTGACCTTTTCTGATCACACTGTCGTTGTCCGTCGTGTGTCGACCGTCGTCAACAATTTACTTTTAAAGTCATCTCCTCTGAAACCACTGGGCAAAACTTGGCATGAGTGATTCTTGGGTTGCCCTTCACAGAAGTTGCCAGATAAACCTGATCCACGAAGAACTGGTTGCCATGGCAACCAAAGAAATTTCATTTCAAAATCTTTAAAAAAAAATCTTCTTTTCTGAAACCGATGGCATTGTCACCTTATAACCCTCTATCATAATTACTAACATAAAGATAATACTTTGAAAAATGACCCCCCTTCCCCCAACTATCTATGAAACCAAAGGTCAGATTTTGATATTAGTTAAGGAATCATTTGCTTGTTCCAAACAATATAAGCCGCACACCGATTCCATACAATGAAAACTGTATTGGACTGGTTGCTGGATTGACTGTATACAGTACATGTACGAGTATTATTGAAGACTTTTCTGAGGGAGTGTTAGGAAAATTGTTAAAAAATCTTATGTTGACACATATTACTTTAATTTTACAAATCCTTGACAGAAATATGGTTTTAAGCAGAAATGAAACTTGGTGTCCAACATACTTTTCCAGTGGTTGAAACAGTTGTTCAGGGGAGCAGGGGTCGGAACTCCTTTTCAGATTCTTGAAGAAAAGGTCTAACCAAAGCATACTTAGCCGAGATACATGTGTCAAGAAAAACTTTGCAAATTGGAATGCGTGCGTGAAATGTTTACAAAATGAGGCGTTATATAATTATTCCCCAAAAATACCCAAAATAACTCTTTAACAATTTAATTTCACAAAATATTTTCAGTTGCATTTATTTTTATGTATAAATGTCTGATGTATGCTCCAAGTTTTGCTTCATTACACAACCTCGACACGGAACAAATGAGACGCATATCAATATATTGATAGATTGGTTATATGTGTATGATAATTGGTGCGAGGCGCGTTGCTCAGGCAAAAAGTTTCAATAAGTTTACAGCGATACGATTTTCCGTTGATTTCTAAGCAACCGTAAGTTTCGAGGTGGATGAAGCAACTCTTCAAATCTGCTTCGCGCAATCAAATGGCAAATACAGATGGCCGACAAGGTTGTAGAAAAACAAAATGTTTTATTGGTTGTTTCTGAAAAGAGAATAGGCCACAATGAAAACAAAATCTGACGTTGCAACATTTTGTCTGAGCTACTCGCCCCCGTCTTACAATAAGAACACTATACACTAAGAAAAAAGTGTACCGCGGGTAACCTACGAGGAATATTCCTAAAAGATGTTTAATGACTTGACTATTTGAGTTTACCGTCGCTTCGACAGTATTTCAGTCACATAGCGACGTCAAGCTAATTACAGGTAGAGGAAGACCCCGAATGCATGGAGGCATCCGGGTAGAACCACCGACCTACCGCAAGCCAACTGAAAGGCTTCCTCACATGAAAATCCGAATTCGGGATTCGAACCCACGCGGTGAGGGGCTGAGTGGGTGTTACAGTCAGCGACTTTACCCTCTTGGCCACGAAGGCCCCGTTTAATGAACCGGGACCCAAAATTTCTATTTTGAAACCAATATGGTCCACCATCAAGCCGTCAATAAGCATACACGTGAGAATAAGTGAAGTCTATTTCTGGAGCTGCGGGGACTAGTTTACTTCACCGTCTCCGGTAGCCGAGTGATTAGAGCGTTCTCATCGGGAGCGGGAAGACGTGGGTTCGATGCCCGGCCGCGACATACCATATTCGTGAAAATGGTACTGGCATAGTTGCCTTGCTTGGTGCTGAGCATGTAAGGGTAGTTCCAGGACTGGTTGGCCCGTAGTCAGGATAATTTGACTGGGTGTGGTATCATGCCACATGTCTACGGCGTGATACTGCAGTGTGGCAGCACTATATCTGTCTTAAGTAGACATAGTCCTCAAATCAAATGACTGAAATACAATCGGTGGGACGTTAAACCCAACAAACTATTTTGCTTCTACAACTGTCCGCCTCGGCTCGACCTCCTAAGCTCCGCTCTACCTCCGCTTTTCCTCCTTTAAAAAAATTACAATGAAGCGCTAAAAACTATGTTTTCAACCAAACAGTAAGCTTCACATCGTCGACAATAACTCAGCCGACCTTCGGTTAGTACTTAGTGGTAGTTTTATCGGGATTTTAGCTGAAATAATTGACGAAAATGTTCACAAGATCGTCAAAGTTGTCTCGCCGGCAAATTTGTAAAAACTCTAGCGCTTTCAAAATAGGAAGCTGCGCAGTAATATTATGATATTTAAGCAGCTTAAACATTTCTTCGTTCGATTTTTAATATAGATCGTAATTTTAAAGTATGAATTTAAAATTTTGACAAGACCTGCCTTGCTGTGCAGATTTAAGCACTACTGCTCTTTCCCGGAAGTCACTATCGCTCGTTTTACGATGTTCTCTTCAAGGAGGTGGAGCGGGTGTTTGAACCACTAAACCTCTACCAAGATATCCAAGGTACCCTAATGAAACATTAAGAAAACTTGGTTATCACTTGATTATCCATGATCACAATTTAATGATGAATTGGTTACCTTAAGCAAGTTTTCCGATCGGAATATGGAGTATTTTAGTGTCCTATGTCGCCTCAAGACACTGCAGGGTAACAACTATGGCATGTCCATTTCACCGTACTATATTGTAAACACTTTAGCATTTAGTTGTGGTTGTTGAAAAGCAAAGGATTTGCGGATAGCTTTGTAAGTTGACACTTTTTCTTATTGTTTTCTACATATATACATAATTGCATTACGTATTTTTCCGATAACCAATCTAATGTAACTGTATTTTTTAAAGATCGATCACATTTTTAAAGATAGCCTCAGATGACTTTTCTTTGACATAAAGGAGATAAAATATGCCCATTAACCTATTATTTTATTCTTCCATCATTTATACTCGACGTTCATGTTAATTTTTAAAAGTGAAAAACCAAATTTACATAGAATAAACTCGTTTTTGAGATCGCACCAGGTTCAAAAAATCATAACGGGTCTAATTTGTCTTAGATATATTAACTTGGAAAATCTTCTTCTCTGATACCAAAAGTTCTAAAACTTAGATATCTAATATATAGCACTGCCGTATGGGCCCCTACAAAAAATATTTATAAATATAAATATTAATCAGATATTACTTCCATA
Organism: Solen grandis; assembly: GCA_021229015.1. Lineage (NCBI taxonomy): Eukaryota > Metazoa > Mollusca > Bivalvia > Adapedonta > Solenidae > Solen > Solen grandis. Next base: position 30,596,838 of record CM037786.1, read on the forward strand.
CGGGGATTTCCATTTTTCTTTGTTTTCATTTCACTTCATTAGGAGCATCAGTTATAATTAGATTATAAAGTATATAGAACTTACTATTTTGGGACTTTTTTCATCATTTTACACCGTGATTTGAACCACAGACCTCTCCAGTACTAGCAGGTTTCTCTATCAATTGAGCTATGAAAGCTCTGTGAGACTGTGATCGAACTAGCTAGTCAAACATGTTGTTGACTTTTGATTGTTTGGCCGTTGTAGTTGACAGGAACATGGCTGTTATATACTTTACATTTAAGCTGTCAACGTCACTGTTTTGTTTTCAATTCAAATATGTAAGGTTATAGGACTCTAACGGACGGTGTTAAGAATCACACACACTCACACACACACACACACTATATATATATATACCTAATAGAATAAATTTTATACAAACAATTGTTTTATTAGCTGTAAATTAAGTTATGATATTTTTTATTTTGAACAGCTATGTCCTGCTTGGCACCGAAAACACACAAAATAATACATTAATTGTTATGAATTATAATTATTATGAATAATAATTATTATGAAATGTGCAAATTATTTACAAAAATAACTTGTCTAACCAAATTTATCACACATAAACAGGACTGAGAGGAAGAAACTCATTTTCATATCATTTTTTCTTTTTTAATCTGTAAAATATTATGAGTACAGTCATAGGGCATGCTTCAAAACTTGCAGAATTTCATTGTTGAGTTTGTAAAATTACGACCTTTTATCAAAGAATCTAATATTTAGGAAGTGAGGCAAACACCTAAAATCAAAGTTAACGTCATTTTACCTTGTTGCATTACCTTAAAATCATTAGATACCTATACAAATAATATATGCATCTGTTACCTTTTTATCTTCTCAGTATAATCTGAATTATACAAAAATAGTGGTAAAAGAGGAAAAAAGACCTTAAAGTGATTCGAACCCGCAACCCTCAGTTTCAAATAAGTTGACAGTAATTTTAGCAGTTGTTTATTTCCTGTCTGTTTGTTGGTTGCTTTGTTTGTTGGTTTGTCAGCAACTTCAACAGTGACTTGAAACTTCATATATGAATAGAATGCGACAAGGGAAAAGTGCAGTGACTAAAAAACATAACTCTTCCTGGTCCAATTATTGGATTATCTCTCATGATTATTTTCATAAATTTTTGTCCAGTACATAATATGTGAGGTAATAAACTGAAACTAAAAATATTAATAGATTGTAAGTAGGAGAAGTGCAGTGACTAAGAACGAGAACTTTGCCCTTTTTTAAATTATTGCCCTTTATTTTTTTCAATGATTTTTTGTCAAGAGCGTTTATCTTTTACTATATGAAATAAGGGCTTTATATTACTTACTTCACTTATGGATGCCTTTCAATTGACGTCAGTTATTTGAATTCAACCCAATGGAGTGGTGCCAAGATTTTGGCACTAGAACCGCAGAATTGAAAATTTAATTGTAATCTTGATTATCAAAAATATACATGTACAATTTTTTTCTCAGATACTGTATATTAAAACATGATAAGGAACGGATTCTGACATCACATGAACCTTGTTAACATGCATGATACATCATATCATTTGCACGATTCGATCAATCTGATATCCAGTTAACACATGCTATAATGATTCATGGTCAATAGGCAACCATAACGAAGTAATATCGCGAAATATCAACAGTTTGTACATCTTCATATGTTTACTCCACTATCATCAATTTCATCATCCGGTTTTGGTGGCGTATGTTGTTGTTGTAGTTGTAGATTTTGAATCGAGCGATCTGAATGAACGACGTGACATTGACACCGACAGATTGTGGGAAATTGCATGCGTAGATGTTTTAAATTATCCAATTAGAATCGCCGAATAAAACAAACCGGAAGTTGATTGTTGACTTATAAAAATGTACAAACTGTTGACAGTTGGTGTCATTACTTCATTAAGTTGTCTTTTGACAGTGATTTGTTACTCCATATGCCAACTGAATATCAGACTAATCGAATCGTGCACAAAATATAATGGTAGAATACATATGTGCATAGTTTCAACCTCAGTTATCAAGTCATGCAAGATTCCGTTCCTTACCATGATCAATGTACAGTACAGAGAGGTTCTAGTGCTAGTGTGCCAAGGGTTGTTTGTCTTCGGCGTGAGCATTGTGTTTTTCGAGATATCTTGTTAAAGACACAATATATCTTCCTCCCGTACCTACATCTGTTGTAGTCCCATCAATGAGCCGCTCAGCGCGACCTGGTTGTCACGCCTCTGCGTCCCGTAGGGGATATCGCCAAATCGAATGTAGAACGATATCACAAATTATGGGTACACAACTGTGGCCTAGCTATACTTAAACCCAGGACATTGTTATTAAGCAGAATGCTAATGTCACTACACATAATGAACTTGTCACATATCCATCGATATTAATAAGCAAGGATGTCACCAAGCACAATGACATTGTCATCATGCAAAATGACCTAGTCACCAAGCATGGTGTACTCTTTACTTGAATGCTGTTTCATAAACTATCCTTCAAAGTTATATTTGGTCAAAATTACAATCTTTGTATTTCTGTTTCAGGTTTATGTACATCTCAAGAGAAAATTCGTATTAAAAAATGTTTGGAAGACTCAGACGTGTATACGACAACACATGAAGAATAGTAATGGACATGTACGCTGACATTAACGTGGACATTAAACATGACCAGGAATGCAAAGAAACCCAAAGCTATCAAATACCGATCAATCGGTGAATTTATTTCATCCCCTAAAATCAATATACTATCTACGATATGAGGAAACCGACTTTCCATATTCATTTTCCTTGCATTGCATTTGCATTATTGTCATGTTGTACAAGTATGAGGAGCAATATGAACTCACTTCCGCCTAAGTGTGCCCAGCACACATATATACCTTGTGGTGAAAACAAATGCTGCTGTTCTCGCAAGTCATGTGGATATAGAAAAGCAATATGTGATGGTTACTTAGACTTTCTTCAGTATATACCGCCTTTGCCGAAATATATCAATGCCGTGTATTTTACTAACAACTATTTACCAGTTGTGTCAAAAGCAACATTTTCAAACATTTCACGTCTCCAAATTGTGGTCCTTTTTCTTGACAATAACAACATTTCAAAAATCACTGATGATGCCTTTTCACAGCTGTATTACTTAAAAAAACTAAGTGTCAGCAATAATGAAAACCTAAACATAACAGAGTTCAATTTAGCATTAAGGGGGCTTAAAAAACTTAAAAGTTTGGTAGCAGAGAATTCAAACCTTCAGAATATTGATGAACTTTTTAATGGATTAAATCTTACTAAGTTAGAGAAACTTCGAATCGGAAATAATCGTATAGATACATATCTTACAGTGTTTCCCTATTTTCCTAACCTGAAGGATTTAGATGCAAGTGGATGCAGTCTTATTGAGTTTAAGATGAACAATCCTAGAAATCTGCATGAACTTCATCTTCAGGATAATTACTTGTCACCAGACTTCCCAGACCTCTGTCACACATATAAACCGTACATGCCATTTCATAATTCTAGCCTGGAATTGTTAAACCTTCAAGGTAATGCTATAAAGCATTTAAACATAAATCATTTAAAGTGTTTAACAAAATTGTCGAAGCTAAATTTGTTTAGTAATAAAATTACTACGATCACAGAAAATACATTTTCCATGTTACCAAGCCTTTCCTTCTTGAGCCTCGCATATATGAAGCCTCATTTAAAACGAATCGAGAAAGATGCTTTCAATAATTCTAATTTGAGAGAGCTTTATTTAAATGATTGCAAATACAGATTTAAACATGAAAGTGTATTCGACGGTCTTTGTGGCCTTAAAGTGCTTGATATATCTTGGAATTATATGTATAGAGTTTCAAGGTCAAAGTTAATACGTTTATTCAAGCCATTGAAAAATATCGAAATTCTCAAAATGGACAGGGTACATGTAACTGTAAAACATTTAAGTGGCGAGTTTTTCAAATCACTTCCAAAGTTGATTTCCTTCAGTGCACAAGAAAACAATATCATAAACATACATGGATTTTTTCGTTATGTTGAGAATATTAAACACATAGATTTGTGGAAAAATTCTATATCAGTTATTAGAAAAGATGATTTGCCTATCAACCTCCTAAGAACACTTAGAAGTATAGATTTTGGAGAAAACACATTCACGTGTACATGTGAACTACTATGGTTTCGAAACTGGATAAACGACACTGTCGCAAGCGATAACACCACCCTTGTTGGTTGGCCAAAGATCTACACATGTGATTCACCTTCACAATACAGCAATATTCAGCTGATTGATTACAATCCCACAAAAGAATCGTGTACCTATCATAATCCACTGACACCTGTCTACTACATTGCATGCAGTATTGCTGTTGTTATTGTCATTTTCGGTCTGATTGTTTACAAAAAACGATGGTACATAAAATACTATTTATTTAAGCTAAAAAGCAGGGGAAGACCGAAAGACAAGCACATACCTTTGTTAGAGGAGTCAGACATTTCGTTCGATGCTTTCGTGATATATCACGACGATGACAGTGCCTTTGTTCACAAGGATATGATTGATGTCATTGAAAATAAATTTCACCGAAAGTTACACATATGGCACCGAGATGCGCAACCGGGTCTAAAACTTGAACTTATGTTTACAGCCATACATTCTAGCCGCAATGTGCTGGCTGTTGTTTCTAACAACTCACTGAAGGACAATTACTGTCAGTTCCAAGTGAAGGTGGCAATCGACAGGAAGGTCCAACTAAATAGAGAGTGTGTTCTTCTAATCTTACTTGACGATATTGACTTCGCGGTGCTGAACCGTTATTGGTGTGTCATGTTGACGAAAGCACCAACAGCGGTGTGGTGTCAGGAGAGTGGACATATCAAGAGGGAAGTGTTCGAACAAAATGTTCAGGATTTTTTCAATCGGAATCATGCCATGTAGATTCTGTGCAACTTGCGCATTAATCAGCGTGTTTGTGTAACCTTTGATCAATTCAGCAAGTTAAACGCAAATATTGTAGATGATGAAAATTGTTTTGATAATTTTGACATAGACGTCTATGAACATAATGGAATGCTTAACTCTCCTTTCACTGAAATCGAAATCGAGAAAGCAATTAAAATGCTAAAAAAAATAAGTCATCTTCAATGTTTGATATTATTCAGAATGAATACATACAAATATGTTACCAGTATTTTGTAAAAAAAATTTTATTTAGAGTAAAGGAATTATTCTGCCATTGTACAAAAACAAGGGTGATATCAATGATCCCGATAACTATAGGGGTATAACAATACATGTACTTAGCTGTTTTGGTAAACTGTTCACATTTTTGTTGAATATAAGATTAAACATTTTTTTTAGAGAATAACAATGTTTTATGTGAAGAGCAGGCTTGGTTCAGAAAGCACTATAGTAAAGTTGACCATATACTATCATTGAAACTATTGATTGATATGTATCTTGCTAATAATAAGAAACTTTATTGTGCTTTTATTGACTATCATAAAGCATTTGATTCAGTGAATCGTATTGCTTTGTGGCGTAAGTTAAGTAATAACATTGACGGTAAATGCTTCATACTTATCTTTAACATGTATGAAAAAGCCAAATCTTGTGTAAAATCAAACGACAAATTATCTGACTTTTTTGCAAGTCAAACTGGTGTTAGACAAGGGGAAAATTTGTCTCCTGTGTTGTTCTCATTATTTTTTAATGATCTGAATAATTTTATGTCCCAATAAATATGATGGTTTAAAGTTTTTGTCTGATTAATGTTAAACAAATGTTAAATGATAATGATGTAGAATTCTTCTTTAAGCTATTTTTATTGCTATATGCTGGTGAAACAGTTATTTTAGCAGAAAATGCAAATGATCTTCATTTAGCTTTAAATTCTATGTCGGAGTACTGTAAACTATGGGATCTAAAAGTGAATACTACTAAAACTAAAATTGTTGTATTTTAGAAAAATAAAAGGGGTTTACGTAATGCTACAGTCTTTCAGTTTGAAGAAAACATTTTAGATATTGTTGACCATTTTTCCTATCTAGGAGTTCAATTTTCATTTAACTAAGATCCATTTAGTCAATCAAGCTCGTAAAGATAATAAGGACAAAATTTGCAATATTATGTATAGGACATCGTATTTTCTTTCAGAAAGGTTGAATATCATATCTAACTGGGTTAGTTATGTTAAAGAAAATTTAAATAATCTTGGTATGTCAAATTATTGGATAGAACAGAAGACTCCATCAGAAACTGTATTTAAGAGTATAAGTAAGACCCGAATTAATTATCAGTTTAAACAAAGTTTGGGCAGTACCGTTAACTATTCAAGTAAATGTTAAAACTATAGATTGTATAAACAAGATCTTGTGTTTGAAAATTACTTTAATCTGCTGCCTTTTTATCTTGCCATTTCACTTTGTAAATTTAAGTGTATGAATCATAAGTTGCCTATAGAATAAGGCAGATATGAAAATATTGCTAGAGAATTAAGAGTTTGTCATTACTGCGATAGTAACACTTATAGGTGATGAATTTCATTATCTTTTTAAGTGTATTTTTTTACAGAAGATAGGCAGAAATATTTAGCTGAATATGTTTATAAGTATCCCAGTAATAGTAAATTTTCGGAACTTATGAATAGCAATGATAAAACTACTTTGTTGAAATTAGCAATTTTTTGTCAGAAGATCATTTTATTTTGAATAAGTTCGCATCCTCCACATTCCAATTTAAACAATAAATCGCTGTAAAACAGCACCATATTTATCTTAAATTTATTTTCTGTGTAATTTGTGCCATTTTGTGTAATTTGTGCCAACTTGTTTAGCCTTTCATGTATTCCATGTATATATATTGTCAGATGCCCATATGGGCCTTGATTCTGAATAAACTGTTAACACACGAAGTAAATTTCCCTGAATACCTGATTTGTAAAGTTTATACCAGAGCGCATTTCTGAACGTTTTAAATCTACAAAACATTTTACAATCTTTTTTTCTCAGCGAGATATTTGAATTGTAGATAGCAATATAAACATAGCATCTACTGTTGAACTACCCCTTTAAAAGCCAAACTGAGCATCTGAAACTTTACTATTATTTATACTAAACTTTTCTAACCTGTTGTTAAGAAAAGCTGTAAAAAGCTTTGACATATGTCACAGTACCGTTAACTCACAATAGGGGAGAATCATATGTAAGTGGCCGGTGTAGCTCAGTCGGTAGAGCATCGCCCTGTAAGCGAAAGGCCCCGGGTTCGAGTCCCGGTCAGGCTGCATATTTTTCTCACCCTGTGACACATACAACTTACCAATGTAATGTCTCTGTAGTTACTGGCACAGTTAACACCACCTTTTTATGTATAGATACCAATACACCTTCCATCCACCGATCAGGAAAAAATCCCGAGACTAAAATTGCATTAGAGTACACAAATGTAAAACCAAAATATCCACACTTTCTTTAAAATATTCATTCATCAAACAATTTTGCCAAGGTGATTTACCACTTTTCATTTTTTTAACAGCATGTATTACCTCTTCGCTGCTAATTGGTACATCAAGTTCATCAAAAGTGCAATTATCATCATCAAAATTACTCACAGGCTGATCTGGTTTTATGTTGTTTGCTTAGGTCTTTTCGTGGTTTCCTCTATGAGGGAAAGCGTTAATGTAAAAAAAATTCATAAAACTGATATAGTGATAAAGACTCATTTTACTGTTTAGCTTTTAAAATATTTCCAAAACTCTTTTGGCTTAGACTTTCTTAAACTTTCTAGTTGACTCATTTTTTTTAAATTCAAATGTTTTTTTCTTCTTATTATTACAAGTATCTTTATACTCTTTCTTGCGTAAACAAAATGTTTCTCTTTTTTAACAGACTTATGACAGTTAAAAATTCAAAAGGCTTCTAAATATTTTTTATATGTATTATTTGTTGTTTTCTGTAATGTATACGTATGGTGGCATATTTCTGCCTGCCACTTATTCACTTAGCTATGTCGAAACTTGTCTGAAAAATTGTCACATAGTCAGTATCTGGCAAGTAGAAAACTTTCGTGTTATCCTCTTAGGTATCTTAACAGAACAAAACTGCCTGTTAGTGCCCACTACTGCCCAGCCATATATTCACTTAAGATAACTGGATATCTCACCTTTTTTCAAGTTAGTCAGTTAAATTATGTGGATAACAAGCATTTTTTCACATAATTATCTGGAAAAAGGCATGATATCCAGTTAAAATAAGTGAATATGTGATTGGCAGTAGTGGGCACTAACAGACAGTTTAGTCCTGTTAAGATACCTAAGTAGATAACTTGAAAATTTGCTACTTGCCAGATACTAACTGGATATGTGACAATTTTTCAGAAAAGTTTCAACATAGCTAAGTGGATAAGTGGCTGGCAGAAATATGTCACCATAAAAATTACCTGTATGAGAAGAACTACATAAATTTTGTTGTTTTTCTTCTACACTGGTTTATAATCTAAATCATAACTTATTTTCTTTTAATAAATAAAACTGGAAATAATTCCTTGCATAAGAGAAATCATTATTTTATTTTACATTATGCTCTGTGATTTTTCCATACTTTTTTTGACAGTTTGCAAAATTCAATGATCTGCTGTGTGGCTAAACAATATTTTCCACTGGCTTTTACCGGAGTTTCCTATCTCAGGTTAATAGGTCTTTGATGTGGTAAAAAAATTCGCTTTGATGTAGGGCAGTAAAACTTCGCTTTGATGTAGCACAGTAAAACTTTAATTTAATGCAGCACAGTAAAACCTCGCTCAAAGGACACCAACGCATTTGAATTATGTGTTGTGTGAACACAGGTGACTACTTAATGCAGGACATATAAGTAATACAAAAAGCTCCTATAGCCATCAGCCAATTAACCTTTCTATTTACTCAAATGATCATTTCAGCAAGATTGCACAATACTTACAAAATGTAGTCGGAGCTATAGTTTGTTGTTATGTAATATTGAGTGTATATCTTTTTGTTTTAACATGCATGTTTACTGTTTTTGTACATAATTATGTAAAAATGTTCGATATTGATCACAAAATGATGTATTACATATTTCATATGTACATGTAACAGTTTTAGCTCAACAGAGCACAACGTGCTCAATGTGAGCTATTAGGATCACCATGCGTCCGTCGTGCGTCGTCAACAATTTGTTTAAAACGACATCTCCTCTGAAACCTATGAAAATTGGCACGGAATATGCTTGGGTTGACCTACACAAAAGTTGCTAAAATAAACTTATCCATGCAGAACTCTGGTTACCATGGCAACCAATAGTATTGTACTTTCAAAACTTCAAAAATCTTCTCTTCTGAAACCAATGGTCAGAATCTGATTTCCTTCGGCACAAATGGTCACCTCATAATGCTCTACTATAATTGCTAAAATGAAGTTGATCCCTTGAAAAATAAGGCCCCTAGGGGGTTGGCTAATTTCCTTATATACTCAATATAGAAGATTTCAAAATTCTTCTTCTATGAAGCCAATGGTCAGAATTAAATTTCATTTAGCACAAATAGTCACCTCATGAATGTCTACCATAATTGCTAAAATAAAGTTGATCCCTTGAAAAATGAGGTCTCTAGGGGATCAACTAGTTGCCTTATATATTATAGAAAATTTGAAAAATTCTTCTGGAACTAATGTTCAGAATTAATTGTTTTGCATCAATGATTACCTCAAGGTTTCATACATAATTGTGTAAGCATTTTGATTCCTTTAAAACTGAGGCCTCCAGATGAATGATTTAATTAAGAATTCTTTTTATCTGAAACTTGAATCTTGGAAGAAACTAAGTAAATTAAATCAAATGACTTGAATCAGATAAGATGTACTCTGTAAATGATGTACTCTGTTGAGTGATCTAGGGCCATATGACTCTATTGTTATTCATAAAATGTATAATGCGATTTGCTATTGATACTTTTACTTATGCCGATTTTTTAAAAGATATTCTTTGTTTCGGTGTCAGCTGTATAAAATGTACTTTGATCAATTTCTTGAACCAATCAAATCTTGGTTAACAACCGAATGAAGTGGAAAAGCAACTGTTACATTGGCTGGCATACATTATTTTAGGATATTCCATCATAAAAGGGGAGTTTCAGGGTGCATATTCTTCTTCTTCTCTTCTTCTTCCTTGATGTACATAACCCACTCTGGGGTATTGTCGTACATGAGTGTATATACAAAGATGTGTGTACGGCGCGCATGTATGTACAGTGCAGAGTAAAAACGGTTAAAACAGGCAAATTCTCAGTTTACCCCAGCGTCACCAGGCCTCTCTTGAAAGCCTCTACGCTATCGACAGAGATAATTTGCATGGGAAGCTGGTTCCACAGTCTGATAGCAGAGGGAAAGAAAGAGTGCAGATAGGCGTCTGTACGACAAAAGGGTAAGAGGTAGCGGGTGCCGTGCCCGCGGGTATTTATGGCTGATGGGTGAAGGAAGGTTTCTGGAGGGATGTCAATGAGGCCATGAACAATCCTATAGACCATAACTAGCTTGGCATGGGAGCGTCGTTCGTCAAGGGGCTGCCATCCTAGATCAGCTACCATCTGGCTGGTGCTGCACGTGGTGAGATAATTCCCCTTCACGAAGCGTGCTGCTCTACGCTGTACAGCTTCGAGGCTGCTGATGCCAGCTTTGGTGTGGGGGTCCCAGGCAGAACTTGCATATTCCATGACTGGCCTGACAAGGGTTTGGTAACACTGGGCCTTGATGTTCTGAGGGCAGCTTGACAGGTTTCGTCGGAGGAAAGCAAGGCTGTTGTTAGCTTTCTTTGCAGTTTCTGCTATGTGGTGATTCATGTTTAGCTTCTCGTCTACTGTAGTATCAGTTATTTTCGCGCAGTCTAAATTTCGCGCTACCCTCTCTAAAAACCATTTCGCGCGGTGCTAAATTCGCGCATTTCCCATTTCAAAAAAAAAAAAAAAAAGTATAAAAAATAAATATGAAAAAATAAAAAAATATCCATTTCGTTCTGAATGACTGATTTGGTGCCCCGGGTATCGAATTAATTACCGACTGATATGTTTGCGCTACCCTCCCCCCAGGTAAGTGACGTCATAGGGGTGGGTTACTGATAAGGGTTACTGGTAAGTTGTTAATTAGCACCGTCTCCTAATTGCTGGGGCCAAACTGCCGAAAGATGGCATTTCCTTTGTTATCGACTGCAGCACTTCCGGTGATCAGACAATCTATTCTCCGGGACATTTTTGTTTTACAGGTCTCACTTTGATTGTTGTATAAACAAACTGTCAATCTAGAAGGTGGGGACATGTCAGAACACACGATCTGCCATCATACAGTTAGTTGTAATGTTTGTTCGAAATCTGTGTGATGAATTTATGCATAAAGGTCAGTGCCTGAATAATGACTCGGCAAAAATGAGTTAACATCACGCAAGCGTAAATTTCATGCACCGGTTCAAAACCGGTAAAAGGTAAGTTAGAATATACAAAAAAATCTTATTTTAAAAAGAAAAACACAGATTATTGATTTGATATTAGTCTCAAATAGAACACGAGTGTAAAACCCTTGGGAAACTGTTGGTTTTATTGATCTAAGATGGTACTGATTATAAAACAACGCATGAAATTTAGTTGTCAAAATCGGTGTCAATCAAAAAAATACCATATATATTCTTTGATTATACAGACTTAATATCGCGCGGTCCTAAATTCGCGGAAGGCCCATTGCGCGAAAATCGCGAAAATTAGACCAGCGCGAACATTACTGATACTACAGTATGTAGACCCCAAGGTATTTCCCCACCTTCGCTACTTGGAGCTCGCTGTTGTGGATACAGTATGTGGTCTTGATAGGATTTCTCTTCCTTGTGATGCGGACCACCTCACACTTTGAAGGGTTAAATGACATCAGCCAGTCATGTTCCCATTTTTGGAGCTTGTCTAAGTCGTCCTGCAAGGCTTTGGCATCTTCTGTGGTGCGGATTCTTCTATACAGGAGACTATCATCGGCGAAAAGCCGTGTTGGGGATGTAGTGTGAAGTGGTAGGTCATTGATGTACAGGAGGAAGAGAAGAGGTCCGATCACTGATCCTTGAGGCACGCCGGAAGTGACAGGTGCTGTATCAGAGGACTCTCCTTCCACCAAGACTTGCTGGGTCCTATCTGTTAGGAAGCTTTGTATCCATTTCAGCAGGTTACCCCTGATTCCATAGTGGCTGAGTTTAATGGCTAGCCGCTTGTGAGGTACTCTGTCAAAGGCCTTGCTAAAGTCAAGTAGTACAGCATCAATCTGTTCCCCTTCATCGAGGCTCTTTGCAAGATCATTAAGGGTGAGGATGAGCTGGCTCTCCGTTGACCGCTTCTTCCTGAACCCATGTTGCTGATCGGAAAGTATCCGATGTTTGTCAAGATGGGACATGATCTGGCTGTGAAGGATGTGCTCGATCAGCTTGCTGCATATTGAGGTGAGCGATACGGGCCTGTAGTTGGCAGGATTGCAATGTTCACCCCTTTTAAAGATTGGTGTGACATGTGCATGTCTCCAGTCTGATGGCACTTCCCCCTGAGCGATAGAGGCAGAAAAGAGTAAAGTTAATGCAGGTGCCAGTCCGTCAGCATGGTCCCTCAGAAACTTAGATGGAATGTTGTCCGGCCCAGTTGCCTTGTGTGGATCGAGGTCAGCTAGGAGTTTTCTCACACCTTCAGCATGGATGGAAAAGCCTGGAACTTCTGGATAAGGGCTGGTTCCTAGAGAGGGACTGTTTGTTAAGTCCTCTTTTGTAAAAACACTACTGAATTGGGCATTTAGTATGGCTGCTTTGGTGGCAGAAGCGCTATGCAATGTCCCTTCTGACTTCAAAGGTGATATGCCACTGCTGTCGCATCTTTTTCCTTTGATAAGGGAGTACAGTTTCTTTGGGTTACGGTCAGATGAAACCATGTCACTGATGTAACTGTTGTAAGCTCTTCTGCACTCATAGCGTGTGTCTTTACAGAGTTGCTTGTACTGGGCCCTGTCTGCCTCTGATCCAGTAGCCTTTGCCTTATGATAGGCCCTCTTCTTTCTTCTTGAGAGGCGCTTAGCTTTCCGGGATATCCATGGCTGGTTGAAGCGAGTGGAAGTCATCTTTGATGGGACATGTTTCTGGATGGTGGAATCAACAAAAGATTTGAACGTCTTCCAGAGAGTGTTGATGTCAGTATATTTGGTATACCTAGCTGTGTAGTCTGCAGTGAAGTCATTTATAGCTGAGTTTATGTCTGCAGTGTTGGCCTGTTTCCAAAGCAAGATCTTCCTTGGCGCTGCTTTTAGCCTTGTTGCTGAGGTTTTGGCCAAGATAAAGACTGCATCGTGGTCGCTGATGCCTGGTAAAGGTTTGGAACGTTCTATCAGGGATGGTCGGTTTGTTATAAAGAGGTCTAAAGTGTTGTTTCCTCTTGTAGGAAAGGTGACGACCTGTTCTGAGCTGGTATCCAACACTGCATCAATGAAGCTTTGATTTATCTGTTTGGAGTTATTGTTACCCTTTACAGTGTAGGTATGCCAGTCGATATCGGGTAAGTTGATATCTCCTGCTAGCCAGATAGTTGAAGAAGGGTAAGCAAGATGGAGCTGGCGGAATTGGGCACAAACTTCATCAATGTAAGTCTGGTCACTGTTTGGTGGCCGGTATACTGAGGGCTAATATAAGTGGATCTTTGCCTTTGCACACAAAGGATGCAACAGTGAATTCTGCAGATGAATTTATGTTTAAGTCAGTGCCAGATATGGAGTCCTTAGCAGCAATGATTACGCCACCATGCCTGTCTTGTGTACGGTCTTTCCTAGATATGAAGTGGTAGCCTTTTGGGAGAACTTCTCGCTCATGTACAGCAGGGTATAGCCACGTCTCACTGCCGATGATGATGTCAGGATTTACTTCTTCAATTTGGAGCCAAAAAGATGTACGTTTCGCCCTGATACTTTGGAAGTTAATAATGAGTATCCTTAGGTTAAGATGTTCATTTTGTCTGTAAGTTGTTCTCTTTGGGTGCACTGGTGATGAAGTAAGTTGAGGGGACCCTAAAGAAATATCAACAGAACTGAGGCTGAGGCTATGGGAATTTGTTTCATCTGGAGTGTGTGGCGTGTCAGAAAGGATACTGTAAGTGTTTTCTGTGGCAATGGACGAGTGTACAGACTCAGATGATAAGGTGTTGAAAAGAGTAGAGGAGAAGTTTGGTACCCCACAGCTGAAACAGATCCAACTAGTGTTGGATGTAAGACCTTTATAGACAGCGAGGGGCATCCCCATACACTTGGCATGGTACCAGGTGTCACAATCATCACAAGCAACAGCACGCTGATCAGATCTGCAAACCTTACCACAAACACCACAAGGAAACTTTGGCCCTGGACCTGGGTTCGGATGACAGTCTCCGGATATCTGCACAAGACGTGTTGCAAGGTTCCAATATGTGTGGTATGTGCTATGTTTAATAGACTGAGTATTGATGAAAACCAATAAACTGATAATATGAAAAAGGATTGCCTTACCCATTGCTAAACTAACGAGAGAAAACAAAATAATCCGAGAAATAGGATTTGCCGCATCCCTTGTTTACACCGGAAGTGGACTACACTTACAAAGGAAGAACGAAAATATGCACAAAACACCCAAAATCACAAAAATTAAACGAAATAACTGATATACATGTGAAGCAAAGTGAGATAAAGATGCACTGAATGCTTCCTGGATTTTAACTTGGGCAGAATCCGAGAAAAAAAACCAATTTCGTCCTCTGACAGAAAAAGCTGGTGCGCGCCGTACAAACGACCTTGACTTGATGTCATATCTTTCTACATGATTGCCAGTAGGCAGATAACAATTTAATCTTCCTATTCAAACCACCCAGTTGAAAAGTAAACATTTTTGTGTCTATCAAGGTGTGATGTTTCGCTGATATCGTGCATATTATAGGAAGCAGGCGTGTTTATTTTTTAGAAAACGTCATACTTCTCAACCTCCTATCTCTAGCGGACTAGGTCCTTTGTCCCATTGTATAACTGAACAGCATAATAGTCATAAGCTCTAAGTCTCCTAGCGCAGTTAAGCGTTGGTCTACTCTACAAAAGGTTCCGGGTTCGAATCTCACAAATTATAAGCATTTTATTTATTTATTACAAAAAGGGCTTTTGTTTTTTTACTGGCTAGCATATTTACAGCTCCTGAATTTATTGACAAATATGTTTTCTAGGATTTGTTTAAACCACAGGTCATTTAAAACTGTTAAAGAGAAGGTAAACAATGTGTCTTTGCCAGAGTTATTATGGCTTTAAAAACTATTTTTATTGTAAATGTTTTTCTTTCAACAGCTGACATTCTTAAACTTCGATGTCTTTGATTTTTACTATCCATGTAAGTTACTTA
>CM037786.1:30612409-30662409 GCA_021229015.1 Solen grandis
AGGTTTCAAGTCAATCCCATGACTGAGATATAAGCATGTGAGTGAGACGAGACGATAAGATGTGACATATGTGACTTGAAAAGCATGATTCTTCAATAGCCCCCATTTCACTATGTGAAGTGGCGGTACACCCAAGTATTTCTTAAAGTGCTTGTCACCTTTGACGATAGTACAAAACCTGGTATAAAATATGAAATTGAAGACAGACACAATATTATTATTTGTTCATTTCTGTTAGCTACCTCACAAATACCAATGTAATCTGATGAGAGAGAACACTATGCAAATATGCATTCATTTAACATGTTCCTTCGGGACAGGACTGGATATTACATAATGTTAAAATGGCTTGGCAGAAGTTTTCTGTCAACCCAGCAAAATATACTACAAACAAAATCAGTGTCAGTGTTTCTCCAATTTCAGTCATTAAATGAAATACTAGCAACACAGGTTATATAAGGCAGAATCCTAGTGTTCACATAATCATTCAAACAAATGGAAATACATAATATCAAATTCTAGGTCACATTAAGGGGTCCTTTTAACTCTAGGTCGACTATATCATTCTTCTATAGGACTTTAAATGTACCACAATAAATGTTTTTCTTGTATTCAAATGTAACCCGTGATTTAAATGCCAATGTCAGCAGGATACAACAAATATTAATACACCTGTCTCATCCAGACCTACAAACAATTCCAAAAGCTAGACAGGTTGTTCCCCCGACTGTATTGTACTCTGCTGTTTAGTATTTGACTATATAGCACCGACACTCATTGTCGATATGAGTGTCGATACGAGGACAGCTGTGTTTGGCACACATAATCTCAGATACATAAACACATATACACAAAGAACAGTGTGTTAGGCTCCCCTTATTAAACCTTACCATGCTAAATTTCTTAATTGGTCTTGTCCTTTCTTCATTTTTGACTGTACCTTTAGCCGTTTATGGGGGTGCTTGCTGAAAATTTATTGACTGCAGACCAAACAGTGCAGACCATGATCAAACTGCAAAGATGTCTGCACTGGTCGTAAAGGCAATTACAAGTGCCCACAAAATTGAAAGGGTTAAGATAGCTGAAACAGATGTACACTGGGTAAGTAAATAAATGTATGCAGGAATTTGTTAACCTTTCCCAGCGAACTATTCATAACAATTTCCTAACAAACATCTGCTGGAAATAACCCAAAATAATTTATATATCTCCTTTAGGATGAATAAAATATAACTTTCAGTGTTAAATACAGCTCTGTTTGGCCCAAGTTTGATTTCATAATGTAAAGTACTTCAAAGCTAATTATCAAAGTAATTTCCATAGGACAATCACATTAATAAACATTTTCAAGTCCAATAAATGATGATGAAATACTAGCGAAATGCACCCATGTTATATAAAGAACTTTAAGCAAAAATTCTGTATGACCACTGCCCATATTTCTAGTTATACTGCCAGCCTTGATTGTGTATTTGGTCAAGCACCAGTATCCCTGATTTGTGATTAGTCACAGATGATTGGCAGAAATAAATTTTTTTTTTTCTACTTTCCCTCATTAATGATGGTGAAGTCTGTATTTCCTGACAGATAAACTCGGGAAGTGTAGGTCACATTGTACAAGAAAATGCTATTTTTGTGATTAATGCTCACTTCAGGGAATTAATAAAATATTGAATACAGTTTCCCTGATATAGGAGCTTGCAGTACTATGGTGACATGTTCCGCAACATTGCGTCTTCACCAGTTTGGGGTTGCAAATTTGTAAATTCAGCCTGTGAAGTGAGCACATGCGCAAAGAGCAAAAGTAATCAGTCATGTGATGGCACACGAAAAAAGAATTATTAAACATAGGTTTTATAGTTCTAAATATAGGCTCAATACTGTTCATAACACTATTGCCTGTGAAGAAGAAATCATCCAATAGTTTTATAATCGCTGAATGTTGCAATTGGTTTTCAACAATAAGTTTGATAAAATGGTGCCCATTGTGATTTGCATGTGGTACATTATTAAACACAGTGGTCAAAAGTCATTAAAATTAAAGAAAGAAAATAGATATGGTCTGAGCTAGATTTGAACCCAGAACCTTTAAGCTCCAAAATCTAGCACAATATCATTGAGACCAGCAGGGTATGTGATACACATGTGCTTCTAAGTAATACATGTATGTGTTGTACCATACTTTAAAGTCTATATGTTTTACTTCAGAAACCGACAATTGTCAAAAATAGGTCACTGTATATTTAGCTGTCTCCGGTTAATATTGCCAGACAATACTGACGCATTATCAAAATCAATCAATCTATTCAACATGGAGAAGGCCAGATTGGTAACCTAATGATGAAGAACAAGTTTAATTACAAACCTAATGGCAACGAGATGAAAACAGAAAACCACCATTAAAATTTCATTTCAGCGGTATAGAATTTTAAATGAGTAACATGTAAATTTGGTTCATTCAGCACAATCGATAGCTTTCAATTGGATTCCAGCTTAAACAATAGTTGGACCATTGACAGTTATTCATGCTTTATGAGATCACAGTATGGGCCCATACATAACCAGCATGTATGTCAGGTTTCCAATGAATAACACTCTTAAGGTAATCCATCCATCATTAAATTATAATCAAGGTCCTTCAAATGCTTATAAAGACTTCAGTGCAGATGCAAGCATCCTATTGGCTCTCTTGCTCTAAGTCCATAAAAGGTTTGCATTTACTATAAAATACCCATGATCACTAGAAGAACCATGATGGATTGATTACCTTAAAAGGACATGTACAGTGTCATCCATGATTGAACAACCATTATATCAGTTTATATGAAAATTCAAAACGTTTTACAGGATGGTCTTGGTTGTTTACATAACTTGGGGAGTTTGATGTAAAAACCTCAACGGCTACGCATACTAAAAAGCGCATGCATGCATATTAATTTTGAATTAGAACTGAAATTACTGGTACCTTCATTGCTGAAGAGTAGAAGTAAACATACCACTGCAAAACTCAATATTTAAAAGCTGTTTAATGACAGAACAACCTAACAACAAATCCCCATACCTGGGAAAAGTGAGGTAAATTGCTAGCCATTAATTCTTTGTATCAATACAAGTATTCAATTTGTCTGATATAGAGAAAGTTATGTGTATTCCCTGTCAGGTGCCTTTTTAAAACTTTAGTTCTAAGGTAAACATTGATAAAGCCTATAGTTATCCTAATTCATTTGAACTAAAGCTTTATTTTTTATGTATGTCTAATTTAATCTATAGCATGTGTGGAGATGTTATCTTGTTATTTTTGTTATAATGATTTTGGATAAATGTGAGTATAAAGACAATATTGTGTTGTCAAAATGGGAGTCCAGGCCACCTCAACTCTACACTGGGGCGGAGATTGGGTTTACTGAAATTGACACCTGCATACCCGGGTCAAGTGGAATTCATTAGTCACTGTTTCTTGTAGACATTATAACTCATGTTAACGAAAAGCTTTGTCAATGTGAATATACAAATCAGTCCTGGTGGCTTAATGGTTAAAACAAGCAGGTGGCTGAAGGTTTGATCCCTGGCCGCAACATACCAAGGGCATTAAAATAGTACTTGGATATCTCCTTTGCTTGGCACTCTGCATCATGGAAACCCATGTTCACTCGAAACACTTTGCTTCTTAATCGACCGTGGGTTATTTAATCAGTAAATCTTTGCACTCATCAATTATTAATTAGGCATTTCATTGGGCCTGTAGTGACAAAAGGGATCAATTGACCAATGAAATGGCACAGGATTTTGAACGTAAGCTTTGCTCTAAAATGTGCTTATAGTCTAAAGCATAGCAGTTTATATTGGTGACACAATGAGTAATTTTAACGAGTGTTCAAAATATTATCATGGTTTTATTGGTCAGCAAGACACTGATTAATATTCATGAAAACAAAGATTTGACAGTTGAAAATCCCATGGAATATATAGCAGTGATAACAGAATACATCATGTGGGTTCCCGACAATGCCTACTTCAGTTCCAGGGCTCAAAATAATGTGAAACTGGGTGGAAGATTAATTTGTGGTGATTGCGAGTCCCCATACGGCTGAAATACTGTTGGTGGGACGCTAATCCAAAGCAAAATACACAATACAACTACGTGTGACTATACAGAACAATATCATTAACAAATTAACTATTAGGTTTAAGAGTCTTATAAGCTTTGCATCAGACGCCATTATTCATAGATTAAAAATAAAAGCTTCAAATCAAGACAGATTAAAATCTTAAGCAGATAAGGAGAGTCAATGCTCTTGGATCTGCATGTTTGAGTGTTATACATATATACACACCATAATATAGGTGCCATGTCATTCAGCTTTAATGATAACACTTGACTGCTGAACAAACACGGCCTAATGGAGTCATGATAAAAATACAGCTACTTTTTCAGTTTTTAATGTCTTCAATTTTCATGTCAAACATGGCATGTTTAAAAATGTTATTTCTTTTTAGTGGCCCATTAACCTAAGCTCTGACAATGAATGTTCTTAAAGGAAAAGAAAATTGAATAATTAGACATATTAGAAATAATTTTGATGTACAAGGCTGACAACTATTTAGGACAGCATAGATTTTTTCCGGTTCAATGAAAGGATATGATCTTGTATTTGATTATAAAGTCTAATTTGAAGGACATATAATTGACTTAATTTTTGGCAATGTTACCTTGTTAGTGAAAATAATAACAACTTTATTTCATTTATTCAAATTAAACCCATTAGAAAAATTTATTGTAAATTTTGAAAGATTAAAATAAATAAGACCCCCCCCCCCCACCCCCCCCCCAAAAAAAATGTTTTAAAACTATGTAACATAATTTTAATAATTAAACAAGAATAGCGTTGTGGTGGGGGGGGGGGGGGGGGGGGGGGGATAAAAAAAAAAAACAAAAAAAGATGAAACAAATAATCATAGTCATCACAAATAAACAGCTAGAATATACAGCATTTTCATTTCATAATCTTTTCTGTATTAATAAAATGGTGTAGATTGTACACCATAAATATCCTATACTCAACATGCTGAGGGTGATACGATCAATTTATAAAACTGTTTTGTCATAACCTGATAAGTATGTCTATACAACCTGATAGCGCAATCAGTTTAATTTCAATCTGTTGAGCCAAACATTTGGCTTTCCATTAAGCAGTATGGCACGAAACACATTTCTGACGTGCGTCTACCCAAATCATCGACATGCCTTATCAAGAGCTGATATTTGCTTACTTGAATTTAAAACAAACCTAGATACATTACATATCGTGAGCTATTTGTCTTTCGATAGACTGTCAATCTCTGCTGTTGAGACAGATAGGGTGTACGGACTGGGATAATAGATCAATAAGACATTTTGCACCGCCATGAAGTGTTTCTTTTAACTCGTTCCTCATGCTGCCTGTATTGTTTGAACTCCATTTAACCCAACTTAATGTTTAAACACTGTCCACAAGTTGTGTATTTAACACTTAAGCTACTGTGTCTATCTTCCATAAACGTCTTGTGAACCAACTGCTTCACATAACAGTCCTACTTTCTTGGACCATTTAGATAAAGGATTATTGGATTTTTGACTAATATTTTTGAAGTTTTTAGTTCTACTGCTAATTAATTTTCTATTTTAATGCAGCTGACTGGTATAGCTTCTTACAAGTTTAAAGACAACAGTGCTGGTGATATATAGAACCAATGACATTTTTTTTCCTTTGGTTAAGAAATAAACAAAGAAAATGTAAGCAACTTGCTATAATTACACATACATATATAAAATGTACATACTGGTATACTGAATAGTTCTTAGAATTTACAATACCATGTTGTACATGTTACAATAGGCCCATAAAGCCCAAATTCCACCAACCCTACTACTACTACTACTATTAAGTGATACTTAAAATCTTTATTAACCTTTTCCCTCATAGAGGACACCATGAAAAGACCTATGCGAACAGCATAAAACCAGAGCAGCCTGCGAGTAACTCGCAGGCTGATCAGGTTTTATGCTGTTCACTGCTCCTCAGTGGTCTGGAAATGAGGATTTTGTAATTAAATTTGATAAGGTTTAACTGTGGTTTTCTGCAGATCAGGCTTTATGTGATACCTACTGAGTGCGTCAAAATGAGGGAAAGGGTTAAGATAGGAAGTTACTAGGACATTATAATATCCACAAGCCTTGTTTCTTGTGATAATTTTAAGTGAATGACCAAGTTATCATAAAAAATTAATCTACAGACTACAAGTAATACAATTTTTAGTGAAAGAATTATTTCATTTTTTAATATGATAGTTGGGAAAAAAAAAAGTTTGATTCAATGTCGACATTATTACATTGCATTGTAAGACATGCGTTAAATAAGTTGATGGAATTTGGGTCACGAATATATGAGACAAAGTTGGAAATAGAATAAGGTGTTGAAAACCAATCAACAAAAATCTCACCTGTAGGCCTCCTTCTCTGCTGGCGCTCCATAAAAAGCTTTGGACCACGCGGAATGGTAACGAGTATGTTCACGTTTTTGCATAAGTAAGCGTCTTTTCTCATTTTCATGATGTTGATCTGTCGTCTCCCAGCTCCAGTTTATTCGTTTTCTAGGAGGGGGTGGAGCCAGAGGATTCACTCGCTGAGGAATACGTATAAAATCCATGGAACTGGACAAGTCTTTAGGAGGGTAAGGAACATACTGGGAGGCTGAGGAGTGAGCCCGGGGCGGGGGCTGGGTGAGGCCCGTTGGCAGTGGCGTGCTCATCGGCGTGATTCGTGGCAGTGTGGTGGTTGACATGGTTACACCTCTTCCCTTGCTCTCCTGTCCACAAAGCAGATAAAAATGAGTGTATGATTATAATTATTACTTGACAAAACACTCAATCCTTAACCCTTTACCTCATGAATATTCATACACAAATCTATGACTCAATGAATATTGATGCATTTAACTTTAAATGGAATATGATACAATATTTTCCTTATCTGTGCAGACTGTGCAGAATCTGAACTACAATATTGTATGAGCAAATAGAGAAAGACCTTGATCAGACAGCTCCTGGAAAGACCTGTCTGATCTGGGTCTGCTCTGTTTGCCAATTATACGTCAAAATGAATCTATATGAGGCAAAGGGTTTATCTATTTATGTATATGTGTAGCTCCATTATAACACAATAAACTAGGCTCCAAGTCATGGTATCACATTACATTCAACCATATTATAACTATCTGAAGTAGAGAAAGAAATCACAATATGTAATAGAATCAGGGTCCAATTTCGGCCATCTTGATTATTGGGTTTTGCTTTATTACAGCTCTACACTGTAATTATCATGTTATAAAATGGTAGGTAATGCCACTGAACTGCAATTATTAGTCACATCTTGAAATTCATTTAAAGTAAATATCAATCCAAAGTACCAAAAAAATAAATATATAAGTTTTCTATTTTGTGATCATGCAGACTTAACATAAATCCAAATTGATTGTTCAAGATAAGAGAACGTCAAGGACCCATTATATAAAATTTACAAAAATTACCGTAATAAGAATAAATTTACCAGTAAAACAAATTCTCACAATGTCACTGATAAAAATTTCAATCAAATACACAATTTAATACTTTGCAGGTGATCTCATAAAGTTAGGCAGATAATAATAAATCAACAGAATGGTTGAGAACAGTATGTACTCTTGAAAATTGCTTAACAATTTATTAAAGAGAATTTCAGTTGGTAACTAGTGATAAGAATACTAAAAGATTTGAAAATAACCTTATCGCCAAAATTACTGAATGCATCAATTATCAGAAACAATATTTTGCCACAATTTTTCCCAAACAATTTTTACATTGAATTTATAATCAGTTATATCCTTTTTGGATGGCCAGTCACATGATATACTACTCAAAATTTGTTAAGGATCACGTATTGTTCATTGCATATCAGAACACTTGAATTATTTAATATAATGATTGGAAAGGCAACTTGCAATGATTACTTTTATTGCCTCAAAGAATCAAATAAACCAGCTAAGAGGTATCACTCAAAATGGTGATCTTCAAAAGCAAATCTATCAAATACACAAGTAAGTGGGATTTCACTGAGTGATCCTTAGCAAATTTTGAGTAGTATATTATGATGATGTAAATCAAATTCATTGAAAAGGAATTTTTTATTTTTTAAAAATAAATGGAAAACTCGAATAAATCAGCATAGGCACTTGATTATTCAACACTAAAAAGTGTACAAATGTATGATATACAAGTACATGTACATGTATAGTAAATTGCAAAAGAAAGAGTGCACCTGAGTTTACATTTATTATATGAATTATTTGTTTGGACTGCGAAAGGAATCCATAAATTTCAACACTTTCATAATACCGGTAAATGAAAATCTACTAAAATTTAATAAAAAATTTAAAAGAAATCACATATTTACATTTCATTTTATTAATGAAAGCTTGGAGCAAAACATGTAACTACATATAAATAAAGCGACAGTTACAATAATTTTGTACCAAGTCCTCATTTATTTAAGTTAATGAAAGGATAAGTACACATATCATTCGCAAATGAGTATACAAAGGACTGGGGTAGCAGAATGCAACAATATGCACATAATAAGGTATATCATAAATAGTTAGAAATGTTCACTTAACAACAAAACTGCAATAAATGGTAACTATGAGACTGACTTGCTTTCTTACTGATGACTTCAAGACAGGAAGGCACTAGCTTGGTATGTTAGAAACGGAAAGCTTGCAGTCAAATATGACTTTTCTGTGGTCCAACAAGATATAGAAAATTAATAGTATCTATTCAATAATAGGTTAAGCTTTGAAAAATGTACCGTTACAGTCCTTTCTTTCACACCGTGCTTATTTCTACTATACAGTTAAACATATGGTAGCGGCCACCTGTATTCAGCGGTCAACCTGCATTTAGAAGTCAGTTTTAATATTACCAAACTGTGGAATTTTGTTATATATTCGAACTTCATATAGTGGTCACCTTTGTTAAGCTGAGACATCATCTTGTTCCCTTGTCTGACCACTTAAGACGGTTGACTATATTTGCGTTTTTGTGAAATAATCCAGCCACAAGTATTCCTTAATCAGGACCTAAATATTACACAATTACTATTACACATTTCATAAACCCTGAGGAAGACCAGGTGAAAGAAGAACAAGAAATGTTTGTGAAACATATATGCCCCTCTCATATGCCATAATATGTATATAGCTATATTACATGCAAGGAGTTTGCCTTCATAATGTTGGCTTGTCACAAAAAATTCTCAAACTTCAAAAATTTGAGTGAAAATATAATGTGCTAAAATGTGGAACTAAACATTTACTGAAATAAATGGGCTGGAGAAATATTTACACAAGTCCACAAAGGTTTAAGTGAAAGAACATTGTCAGTTATAAACAAACAAAACATTAAGACTTAGTGCTCTAGGTTTATTATAAAAATTAACAAATCAGCCTTGCTAGCCATAAGCACAAACATCCACAATAATGAAAG
Organism: Solen grandis; assembly: GCA_021229015.1. Taxonomy (NCBI): domain Eukaryota; kingdom Metazoa; phylum Mollusca; class Bivalvia; order Adapedonta; family Solenidae; genus Solen; species Solen grandis. The sequence continues at coordinate 30,621,965 of CM037786.1, forward strand.
AAAATGATACATCATCCTTCAAAATTTCAACTAACAAACTACAACATAAATTAGTTCTGATCTAAATAACAAGCAAGCATCAAACATATACAAATGAAGATTACTGATTATTCACATTGATATCTTACACAAAGAACACACATGAAGTTGAGACAAGGTCAATAGAACTAAGTATCACAACATATATACAAAACATGACCTTGTACCTTGACCTTTGAGGTAATGACACCAAAATCGATAGGGGTCATCTACTAATCGTGAGCAACAACCACAAGAAGTTTGAGACTTAAAGGTCAAATAGAACTTAAGTTATCACTCGGACAAGGTCTGGTCTACCGACAGACCGACGGACCGACATGAGCAAAGCAATATACCCCCTCTTCTTCGAAGGGGGGCATAAAAAATGGATAAAAGAATTCTTCTTTGTTGTGTTGGTCATCTTCCCCTTCACCTCTGTCAGTTATATGTTTAGGGCTGAGTTGCATAAATTTAAGAACCCTCAAAATAATGGGGTTTTCTTTTTGGAAAAAATGAATGGTGAAATAAAAGTCCTGGAATGCAGTAATAGATAAAAAAATTCTTAAACTCTTGGTGAGTTTACCTCCTAAATAAAGTGATGACAATTACAATGAATAACTTACCCATAATACAACATCACACAGATACACATTTACATTTTTTCAGGCATTTTTAACAACATCCAACCATTCAGTTCCATCAAATATCCACATGCAACAGGTGAGTTTGTCACAGTGATGACCTCTACATTACATAACTAATCAGTGACCCAGTTCTTTGTGTGATAATACGAATGACAACATCGGTTTTTTACCCCAGTATCAGGTTGACAATTTTCTGCAGGGCCTTCATTTCTCACTCTAAGACTTTCAGCAACATTTTCAGCCAACATCCCGTTGGACTGTTTCCTGGTACTAGCTGCTGGGGACAACTGCCCACTATCACAAGCTTGTGAAGTTCTTGTTCTCATACCTTCATGCCTGTCACAGGAAATCAAAAATCCTACAGCTGAGGTTGCATCGCTCCTTCCAAACAATTTGTCCAGATATCTAACATCACTTATACCTTTCAACAAGTCTCTAACTGTATCCAGATTTTCATTCACACAAGTAATCCTATACTGTTTCCCATTACTGGAAGCTCTTTGACCCCCAGACATTCTATTTTCTTGATTATCGACAAAATCATCTTTTACAGATTCATCTGGTTGAGATGTTTCTTTTCTTCCATTGTTGTGACAATGTCTCGAGAAGAATTCAACTGAATTTGATACATTGATATCTCTTCCATTTTTTCTTATCAGGTCCCTGTCATTTTGATCTGATCTATTTCTATCCTTAAATCTCTTAGACTTCTCTATAATGTAATTAACCTCACCCCAGATGCTCCCAACATCATCAGACTCCTGGTTCAGTGCCGTTGTAAGACCATTAGTAGCTTTACCACTTGTCGTCTTGCTTCTGAAGTTATCAAGACTTGTGCCTGGTCTGTAAGCTGTAACCTTCTGATGGGAACCAAACCTGGAGTTCCTTACGAAACTGGAAATGTTACGGGTACTGTTTCTCGTCATGGTGAAAACATTTGAAGTAGTTTTCAAATTCCCATTATCTTGAGAGACATCTTTAAGATGACCCAACTCGAGAAATGAAAAATCATTCAGGTTACCAATATCTCCGTCAAGAGATGTGCCACCAGAATTTGAACGTATGCCGAAATTTTCTGAAAAAGTACTGCGCTTTGCTGATTCCAATTTTTCCTGCTTTACCAACTTCTTGCATGCTGAAGGCATTTGTATGCTGCTCGCAAAGCTATTATCTATCTTCTTCCGTGCGGCTTGGTCAAATTCCTCTTTTTTGAAATTTAGGTCTTGTGTTATCTTGTCCTTCAAATACTCATCCAGTGCACTTGAGTATTCCAGCATATTGACTGAAGCTCTACCGAAGTCAATATTTTCATCATGGATTACAATAAAACCAGACTTTTTCCTGTTAAGTTTCCCTACCATGTTCTTGTTTGCTGAGTCTATAAGTGCCACTGTCTGCTTTGTGGCATCATCTGTTGCTCCTATGTTACGTGGCTCTGTCTTCACACAGTCAGGTATGTCTAATGTTGGGTCAGTATGACCAAACCATTTCCTGGGGGAAACTGCCGGTGACTCTGTAACTGTGGATGCTGCCATTTTGCTTATGAACTCCCTGTTTATTTTATATTCACCAAAACTGAAATATAGTTTGTTGCAGTATGGAAAAATTATTGCTTAATTTTAAGGTAATTTCTACTTAGATATTCAATACATTCATTCGTTTTTCTGCTTATATAAATATAGTTTAAGCATAAATAATAAGTTTAAGCATATATAATAATGTTAATCTAGGGTTTAGACAGGAAAAAACTTCTGTAAAAGCCAGGGTGTCCTATATTCCTCCATCCCCTAAAACTGCCTGCACTACAGCGAGTGCAATCTTCAATTATTACTTTTTAAACTAAAGTTAAAAACATCTGGCCTGAATTCCATCAACAATACTTAGTGCTTAGTAATATTAAAATACCAGTACTTAGGGGCTATTTTCATCTTTCTTGTTTCTCTGATAGGAGTACCAAAACATTTCATTTCCTAACAAATATTGTTAGTTATTAAGGTTATAATTTATGTAAACTTATGCATAAAACAGGAATGGTGGAATGACTTTCAACCAAATTAAAGAATTTAAGTTTTCCTTATCTCTGAGCAAAACTTAAACACTAAGAGCTAAGTAAAACTTAAATTCTTTAATTTGGTTGAGAGGCAATCCACCATTCCTGTTTTATGAAATAATCACATATTTCATCATTTTTGTTTCTCATACAAAAAAATCTAAATATTTCTTTCAATTATGTCAACTTCGACATTCAATAAAACATTTAGTAAAACTAGACAGGTAGAATTTAATTGTTTCTTGACTTTCAAAGTACGTTGAGATAAACTAATTGTGAGACTTGCAATGTCAACATAACAAGTCTCAGAGTATTTTATTCAAGATATCAAAAATTACTGGTATACATAGCACTAGGTACTGTATTAATTTGTTCAAATTCCACAAACTATACTTGGCTGTTAGTAAAACTTATAGTATTAATTAAGGAACATATTTCATCGTTCTTGTTTCTCTTACAAAAGCATTTTGTAAAACTAGATAGATAGCACTAAGTATTAATGGTGGAGTTCAAGTCTGTACTCCTTTCTACATAACTCTGAATTTGAGCATTTGCAGAGAGGAGAATAGGAAAACAAACTGACACTGCAGGAATAAAAGAATGAATCTAATTGGTTGTAAACCTATTCATCTGTTCAATACTGAAACTTTCCCTTTATTAGCAAACTGACAATACTAAAGTCTGTGTCCTCTGTCAAACACAGAGACCACAAAAAGTGTATTTAGTGACAGTTTCTTCACTGACAGATACCGTCTTCTTGCATCGGACCACACTTCTCCACTCCCCTAGACATATTATTCAGGTGTATTAGACTATGCTACTGGGTTTCATTCTCACATATCAAGATCTCTTAACAATATTTCTAGCAGACTATGAATGTAAATGTATATGCAATTTGATATTAACCTTTTGAAAAGCTTATCTATTGTGGCGGAACAATTTTATTAAATATTTAATGAGTAACTGACAGGTTATCCGAAAAGAAAAAATGAGCCATTCATTTTATGAACAGACATATTTTGTCCATCTTATCCATTTAAAGAAGTCAAAGGCTCCTAAGGAAAATTTTTATTTCTAAAGCGTTGATAAAATTTACTACCATATGAGTAATTGTTAGAAAAAAAATGACTTATTCTTACTTTAAGACCAATATCGTAACTCATTATTCAAGTGTTCAATACTTTTGACAAGGAAATGAAAAGAAATATTTTTTATTTGTATCTGACAATGATAGGATTGATTTCATCACACTTTTATTCACTGTGAATGTTACAGGTACGGCAATAGATCCTGTTTATTACATTTCATTTCAAAAATACTGTATTTCTTTTAATATAAAATGTAGGAATGGAAAATTACAAATAACAAAATCATGTTTATTCTGAAATATTTTCAATCAATTTGAATCATTATGAATTATACATACAGTAATACTTTTTGTGTTCGAAACATTTCATTTTACATATTTCATAGTTATCTATCATAAGTTCATACAATTTACATACATATATATGTAAAGATTTTAATTCAATTTTATTTATTTACATCAATTGGAGAAAAAAGTTTTCACAGCTTATACTATTCCACTTTTAACAATAACTGGGTTGGACCAGTACTTTGCACCTGAAAAGGTCATGGAAAACCCTTGTCCCTAATGAAGCGCGAACCCACCTTTAGATATGGATACATACGTACATAAGACTACAAGTAGTTGGCAAACACAATCTGTCAGCCCTTTTATAAAAACCAATTGGGAATCTTTATGACCCATTGTAGCCAATATGGACAAATATAAGGTTGATAGCTCCGATCAAATGCAGAACACTGCTATTGCTATTCATGAAGCCTAATTTATACCAGGCTTTGTATTAATTTTAGAGTGACAGGTTAATGTTATGCAATTTATTCCTAAAGTCTAATGAAATGGAGACAATCTCTCCTTCTCAGTTGGCTACAGCTTTCCAATATGTACCGGGGCCTCTGTGGCCGAGAGGGTAAAGTCGCTGACTTTAACACTCACTCATCCCCTCACTGCGTGGGTTTGAATCCCGGCAGGGTCATTCGGATTTTCATGTGGGGAAGCCTTCCAGCTGGGTTGCGGTAGGTCGGTGGTTCTACCCAGATGCCTCCGTGCATTCGGGGTCTTTCTCCACCAGTAATTAGCTGGACGTCGCTATATGACTGAAATACTGTCGAAGCAACGGTAAACTCAAATAGTCAAGTCAAGTCAAGTCAATATGTACCTGTTAACCAGTGACAACCTGATTCAATACCAAACACTCTATACTTTTTTTTATTCATCATTTTGAAACTGTTTAAATATAAATGATTGGGGTTAAATTGTGCAGGTCCCTCATGGTACAGTACACGGTACATTGTCTTTGGTACAGCACCGAACATGCATTTCAATGTATATGCAGTGGCTATGGACAGAAAAGACATCCGCAACTTCACCAGCTTATGCATTTGTACTCGGTACCTACCAAATCTACAATGTAATAAAGATATGTACCATGTACCAAACCCTAAAACGAAGTATTGTGGTACAATTTTACTGTCTCATACTGTTTCAGTCCTAATAAATGAAAATAATTCCTGGCCATGGGGCTCACACCAGGCTGCAACATTGCCCTGGCATACCATCTTACCTCAACAAACAAGAGTAGTAATACATTACTGATTTGTCTGCTTTTGAATATATTGATGAGTGGCATCATATGGTATCAGATACTATCATTTGATATCAAAAAGTATCATGTAGTATCTGATTGTATCATATGGTATCTGATGGTACTAATGTAGTATCATATGGTATCAGATAGTATCATATGGTATCAGATAGTATCATGTGGTATCTGATAGTATCATATGGTATCAGATAGTATCATATGGTATCTGATGGTTCCAATATGGTATCAGATAGTATCATATGGTATCAGATATTATCATGTAGTATCTGCTAGTATCATATGGTATCAGCTAATATCATATGGTATCTGATGGTACTTATATGGTATCAGTTAGAACATATGGTATTAGATAGTATCATGTGGTATCTGCTAGTATCATATGGTATCAGCTAGAATCATATGGTATTATATAGTATCATATGGTATCAGATAGTATCATATGGTATCAGATAGTATCATATGGCATCAGATAGTATCAGATAGTATCTATGGTATCAGATAGTATCATATGATACCATGCCACTTATCCACCTACAGCATTATATTGTAGTGAGTTAGAGCAATGATTGTCCCTCAATGACTGAATTTGGGCATTGAAATCCAAGCAAACAATCTTAAATGTTCAGTAAAATGAAATCTGTCTCCTATAACATGGTCCAATCAATACCTTACACCTCTGTATCTACCAGTACCACTTTATCAAGTCTTACAAATAATTGCAAAGCTTCTAATTACATCTAGTTGCATCATATCTTGAGCTCATTAACAAACTTCTAAATGTGTTGAACACTTCACCATTAATGTCACTCATAAATCTAGACACATAAACAGTATCTTTTAACTAGCTCATGTCAGACGGATTACCAAGTCTTCCAATAGTTCTATTACTGTTGCTATTTGCTTGTAATTAAAGCAAGGGTTTTATGCTGGCATTCATTAATAATTCAGGTCCATGCTTATTTTGGTGGATATGCAGGTCCAAACAGGGGTGGCTGCTAATTGTTTGTGTGCTCCGTTTACCAGGGAAGCTGTGTTGCATGAAGATGAAATTTTAGCTAAATGTATTTGTAGCAAAATGTTTCTTTTGGAAGGTATTCCAATCTGCAATCTGGATCTCATGGGAAATTAGACACAGATAGATGACAAAGTGACAGACATACAAATAGACAAGAGATGTGGAAATCCTGGTTACTTGTATGGAAATAATATACCTATTTTTGACTGCAGATCCAGGGGTTGTGGGTTCGAACCCAATGGGGGGGGGAGTTTTATAACATTCCCAGGCACAAAGTACTGGTCAGACCCAGAGAACCATCATGAAGAATTAGTAGAAGTTGGAAGTATCTCAGCTGAGGTAAAATCAATAAGATTAAACATATTTTGGACCTTTAAACTTCAAGTGTGACCTTGATGCTTAAGCTATAGACTTGAGTGGTGAACTTGCATATTGACTCATTATGAATTTTAAAGAATTATATTAAAGTTATTTTTAAATTCTTCAATTCAAAACAAAGTTACTGCCTGGTCATGGTCTATTAACATATGCATTTTTGACATTCAACTTCAAATGTGACCTTGACCTTTGAGCTATGAACTGAGTCGTGCACCTTTACATTGTCTCATCATGATGAATAATTGTGCCATGTCATTTTTAATACCTCAGTAGTTTAAACTTACTTATTTAACGCCAACTTGAAAACAAGGTCTTACAACTTATTCTAATCCCTCTTGATGGTTCCTGGATTGTACCAGTACTTTGCACCTAGGAAGGTCATGTAAAGTCCTTATGGGGTTCAAACCCAGAACCTTCGGATATGTAATCAGGTATGTTACCACTGGACCATAGGGCCCTTCTCAGTACATATCATCATTACGGTAAAACTATGAAAGTTGACAGCAGCCCATTCAACTGCCTGCTAGCTAATTTTGTCCATTAGTAAATCTGGTTTGAAATAAATGTTCACATGTGAGAAAAATATGTACTATTTTACAAGCGAGAGAGAGAGAATACTGAATATATAGAGAAACAACTGAAACAAAATAATGGATATTGTCTGTAAGATCCTGTGTGTGGGGGGACATGGGTCTGTCAATGTTCATAGTTGATTAGTTGGTAGTTTAAGTTGGCCACAAACACCTCCCCCTCCTGTTGACCCTCATCTGCACCCCACCCCCCAATGAGATAATGGCAAATATGCATCTTGTTCAGCTGAAAAAAAAACTTATTGTTTAATATTCCCTTCACACACACATATACAACACATACACACACATACACAAACCATCACATTTTTATCTCAAACTGTCACTGAATAGTCAATTCAAATTAATATTGTACATATAGTGTGCATTAAAGTTCCTAACCGAGAGAGACAGAGATTGAGTGTGCGAGAGTTTTCGCGCGCGCTCGTGCGCACGTGTTTTAATTAAACTTGGTTTAATATTAACTGGATAACTAAGTATATGTCAAGTTTTCTTCTAACTAACGTTGAATATTGATCAGGTCATCTAGTAGGAGACAGGTCCTTCCACCCCTGTATTTACACTGTGACTTTAAATAACGCAATACTCTTGATCAATGATATAGGATCGATTACCAACGGTTTAATAATTTCAATCGAGTGTTTATACTCTATAAGCATACGCAAATACAAGACAATTTATTTGAGTGGTTATGATGTTAGCAAAGACTGATACTTGTTAGTAACTAAGGGCAGATGAAGAGCTACTGTTACCTGTGTATACATTCTAAACGATAATCCTACATAAGTCGCGAAAACCCATGTTGTTGTATACGGGTAAACCTAACAGGTGTCGTTAAAAATGTTAAATAATTTTGAAATTGTTTCCTGTATATAGATACTATCTAAAACAACAATCTTACCTTTTTATAACTATATCAAAGGAATCATTTAACTTTCCGAACACTTCCTGAGTCTTATCCAAGTTCTTTTCATTAACAGAAAGTTCGCTAAATGTCTCGCAGTTGTCACGTGACACCAACGTCGCTACGACGACGCCCCCCTGACTCGTGGGTTTGTTTGTCAGAGCGGCAAGAGATTAATTACAATTTTTCAATATACCAAAGAGCGGAGTGTTGTGATATTTCACGGTTTAGTAAAACACAGTCCAGCAATCGATATACATTTTAACTAGCCATTAAATAAATATCAAAGGACCATTCTAACACGGATATGGGTGATCGATTAGGGCGCTTTGGAGTTATTTAAAGTGTCCCAATTACCTCCAAAATTGATGTGTATCTCAGACGTGTTTCAGGCTGCAAATTTCCTTTCTGTCAATCACTTTTTCTTATCATAATTCAACAAACAGAGAGTGTAATTAATACTTGCTCTGTACATTTGGATGAGAGCAACTGTACATAATGGTTTAATGGAGGGGGGTATAAACCAATATGTAGATCTTTATATCAATTTCAGCGAGACATATGATGTCACTAGTTATTCAATAAGTAAAATCAATATTTAAAGTATACATGTATTGTCGACTTCATGTTACCGTTGCATCGAACCGTACATATGTGAAGTCTATCGCACAAATATTAGATAATATATATATACACTCTGCACGTGCCTGGTATCGCATTTCACGTGCAACGTTTTATAACTTTGTTAATTATTAAACAAAATGGTGACTTTCATATCGATTCAAAATACATAATTATTAAATATTCTGAATGTCCCACCAACTGCTTAAACTATCTATAGATTACCATCATCATCACTGAACCTACTCTGGGTTTTCATTCCTTTCTTTGTATATAATAGAACATGGTAGAATATATATTTTCTAGAACAAATAATTACTCTATCCGTCATAGGGATGATAGTTATTGTTAAAAGAAAATCCCAATCAGTTTCAAATTTCCGATCTAATTCCTTCGTATATATACTTTATTTCTAAAGTATGGGCTATGTATTATTTTGTATCACATTGTTTTGTTTTGCAAATGTATCGCATTATGCAATTTGAATGAATATGTTTAAACCAGTGATTAGTAGATTTTCCACATGATGTGTAGATTTATATTCCAAGATGACAATTCATCCGACTTATTTGCCAATTTGTTCTATGCTTTCTCCTGATCACTATCTGAGATAAGTTACGTCTTAGTGGTTTATACCTAGAGTTTGTATTGGCGATAATCCAACATTTAATCAACATTTAATTTATCGTCTGGTCTATACGGGCATACGTGTGCATTTGCGCGCGAATATGATTAAATAACATTTTGACAAGCTGTGCGTTTAATTTATAAATTATGTTAATCCCAAAACGCTAGATATAAACACGGAGCAACCAAAGCTGTGGCTTTTATTCTTTTCAGATATCATGAATCTTCCACAGATCAAATTACCGGTAATATTCCGTCGAACATTTTATACCATATACATGTACATGTATAATGGAAAGTAAATTCAAATCGGGTTTTCACTTTCAACGTTTTGTTTTAAAATAAAGTAAAGATAAAATCACAGGACATATGGTCACAGTATAGTAACTGACAAAAATATGAATCAAATGTTAACCCGATAATAATTGTTCTACGGGGATTAAAAAAATGTTATAAAATATGTTCTATAATTTCCATTAATCAGACAAAATGAGACATTTTTTAGTTACACATTGTGTTTCAGCGACTATTTCATAGTCTAGCTTTAAATTCCAATGCACACTGGCATAATTTGTATGTGCTTATGAGCGGTAAACAGCATTATTCAATAGTAGCTTTGTTTTATTGATAATCTCTGTTAAACAAATGTGTGCAAATAGTGTTGAGCACAGAAAAATAAATGACAAAAATAACTGATATACAAAATATAAAATTTTAAACGTACCGATCTCACGGAGGGAAATATCGGAATAATCCGTTCCCCTGACGTCCATCTGTCCACACGTCCGTGCGACAGTGTTAAATTCCTGGAGCCTGCGTGCTTCCCAACACTGTTCATCCTAATCTGATTAAATTGTGGATTAAAGACATGCTAGTGAAGCTATGGGGAGATAATCTCTGATCTGCGACTGGGTGTCCCTTGTACGAGAAGAGTTTCCTCCCTTGTAGATGTGTGGGGTGGAGGGGAGGGTTGAGAGACCTCTTTCTGCAGCACTTTTTCCTTCATATTGCACTTATTTCTGCCTCATCATCACCACCAAGCTACATTAGACGACAATGTAAATCTGTTATCATGTACTGTTTTCCATGTTAATTTAAGCAGAATAACATATGTTCATCTCCTTTTAATGCATATAAATAAACATAATTATGTAGTAAGATATTGTAGTTTAAACACTAGTTTGCATTCTTATAGTTATTTTTCTATTTCTTGTTTGTTTATTGGATTTAACGTCCAACCGACAGTATTTCAGTCATTTGGAGACAATGTCTACTTGAGACAGATATAGTGCTGCCACTCTGCAGTATTAGCTGTAGAATATGGCATGATACCACACCCAATCACATTATCTTGACACCAGGCCAACCTGTCCTGGAACTACCCTTATATACTGAGCCCCAAGCAAGGGAGCTATACCAGTACCATTTTTAATGACTTTTGAATGTCATGGCTAGGGATCAAACCCATGACATCCCAATTCAGGGGCTCTTACCACTCGGCCACCAGGACCGGTTTTCTATTTCTTGTACACGTCATAATTTGAGTATGTTTCTTCTAGCATTATTCAAAGATTCTGCTGACTAAAGTCACAGAGTTGGTTGTATGTCAGCATCCTGTGTATAGAATGTCAGCAGAGCATTATGAACAATTAGTAAAATGGAAAATTTACTTTTAATTGGTCATTTACTTATTTTCTTTTTATATATGAACACAATTTTTTCAATAATGAAACAATGGCAAAATTTTGAACATGTCACAAACACAATATTGACACATATAAAAGAAGAGAAAAATTGATTTGATTTATCTTTATTCATAGGAGTTAACAAAAATATCAAGTTAATTACATTTTCTTGAATTCATTTTTTTTTCTTCAATAAAATGTTTAATTGTTCTGACTATAATAAAAAAATCAATTAACTTTTTTCTCATAATAACCCTGTATAGCTGGCACACCATATCGGTCTCAAATTTATACACCAAATAATTACATGTATCACATATATGTATACACATATGCCTTTGTTTATGCATAAATTTGTAGATTATTTCTTCAAGCAGATAAGTTGCAAAAATTCATTCTAAATATCTGAGACCAGTATACAGGTTTAATTCTGCATTTTAATACTTTCACAAATCATATTTTAAGTTTATTAAACCAATTCAAGCCTAAAATCTAAACATTTATACAGGCATTCTCCGAATCATTCAAAACTGTATTTAAATATCTTTGTGGCCTACCACTCTTGGGAACAAGATCACACTAGTTTTACAGTTTTAACAACCTTGGAGACATTGGGGAAATAAATCGCCTAAGTCATGGCCTTTCTGAGGACTGTATCATACAAAACCTGTTTTTAAAACAATCCACCATACTTCATTTAAAAAATTACCATCTTAAATTTATCAACCAGTATTTACCCCGTTATCAACAAATCTGAAATATTCAAAAATGTTTGCAAAAGATGGAAGAAAATGAAAACATCTCTCAATAAGAAGACTTTTGATGGAAGTCAGGAAAAAGGAATGGCAGCCAGAACTAGAACTCCTTGACCTCATTTAAAAAAGCTCCTTTGTACATAAAGACAGGTTGACAAATTGGAATATTTCTTATTTATATCTAGATTTTTTGGGGTTTATTTTAGGGGAAAAAAAGTTATACTCATTAAATATTGGATGGAACAGTCTATGTGAGGATGGAACAGTTTTAGAAAGAGATTAAACACCTGTTCATGTAATGCATTAAAGTGAAAAGAAAAAAAATAAAGATGAGGACAGGTTTAAATACACAAGTTCAATCTGATAAAATTATAACCTCCTTTCAAAAGAATCTCTTGAATCTGCCAACCCACCTTCAGTACAAAAGCTTTATTACATGACAAAACACTAATCCACAAGTCTCCCTGTAGATACTAGAGAGGCGTCTTTACACCAAGAAGCTATGATATCAGGAAGATCAGCGATAATTTAAATGTAAATGATACACATATTCTCATACGCAGGACTAATGATTATATTTCTATCTTAATGAAAATACAAGAGCACCGTTTACGGATGCCAATGCTCATCTATTATTTTTTTTTTTTTTAAATGGGGAAGATAAATAAGGTCAAAATGGACCTAAGAGTTATGGGCCTTAATGAAAATGTAGCCCTTGTGATAAAGAACAAGTATATGAAGTTTGATTACAAACAGTTTAATATTTATTTTAGTTACGACCAAGGTTAAAGTTTTTCACCATAATGCCAACGACAACGACAATACCAGAGTTATAACAACACCTCAACTTTTTTTCTTTGAAACACAGAAAAGCTAAAAATCATACATGAAAGGCAATTCAGCAGAGCTTAGAAATAATTGCTCCTCCATTTTCATATCAGAGGCTATTTTTCACTCAAATATGGAAACCTCTGTTGCAAGGCAAGTGGGTTTATCACATAACATTTGTATCAACTTTCAACTGAACTAAAATACATATTAACAGAGATACAAAACATTTCTCCAATACCAGACTGACCTCTGACATCATACAAACACTATTCACAACCATCCAAGCATGGTGGAAAGGAGGCTAATGAAAGCACTCCATACGTCATGAACATTGAGACTGGCATCCTCATTGTTCTTTAGCCTTCTTTTAATACTGTTAACACTAGAAAAAACAACTTTGGACTTGGACTGGATGTAATCCTCAGTATAAATAACCAACCACGGTTTCTTTCAATGCGGTCTTTTCCGCAATAAAAACAGGACCTCACTTGTGGTTTATGCTTGATCAAAAGGTTTAAAATATGGCCATAATAATCAGAAAATGATTGCTAGCCATAACAATAGAAGTTATACAGTGTGACCTCATACCACATTTAAAATTCAGTTTCACCTCATCTTAAAAGTAATGAAGAGTAGCAAATAGTATAAAACATGATCAGCCTGTAAGTTGCTCACAGGTTAATCAAGTTTCATAGACGGTACCAATACATACCATAAAATTACCAATTTCTAACATAAAAGTATTTTAACCTGTCTTCATGGCTTTTTGAGGAGGGAATCATAATCACGAAATGAAACGTCTACATCACAAATGTTTCTGTAGGGTTTATACATCGAGGGAAACTAGGCTAAATGCATATATCCATAAAAGCACTTAGCCTAGTTATGCTCTAACCCCTCAACATGGTAAAATCAATGAAATTAACGAAAATTAGTCCCCTAGATCATTCATCACTTCACAGCAGGACATTTCCTTGATAGCAGTTCTAGGGTAAAGCCACATGGGTCAGCCACTCAATGTACAGACATATTTACAGACATAACATTCTCTTCCTGAGTGAACACAACATGGAATTGCATCTGTTACCACAGCAGCAGGCAATACTTGCAAGTGAGCAGGTATAACCTTGAATTACTTAAATATAACTACACAAGCAAAATCAAAACAACTTTTATTACAGACAGGACTATTCAAAAGTTGTTGTATTGGGGTTTACCGTCGCTGCGATAGTATTTCAATCATATAGCAACGTCCAGCTAATTACAGGTGAAGGAAGACCCCGAGTACACAGAGGTACCCGGGTAGAACCACCGACTTACCGCAAGCCAGCTGGAAGGCTTCCTTGCATGAAAAATCCGAAGTCCCTACCGGGATTCGAACCCACAGCGGAGAGGGGCTGAGAGATTTGTCGACCACTATCCAAAAGTCAACCTTGCTGGAACTTGCAGGTAACATAACTAGTTTTATGAAACAAATAATTTTCTGGGAATTATAATATTGTCAGTACAATTTTCTGACTTCAATTTTTGTTCTGTTTAAAAAAAAATCAGAAAAATGTTTATCATTATACAGAAAACTTCGTTGTAGCCTGAGTAGTGACCTCCAAGCACTCTGCTTTATCCAGAGGTCTACTTGTGTTTAGGTGCAGACTAAATTATTGTTTACTTAATATACACTCAAATTGATGCACTGGCAAACAGATTAGACCCTGACTGTTCAGTGTTCCTTCAAGGAGCTGTCAGATCAGGGTCTCCTCTGTTTGCTCATACAATATTAAAGCTCAGATTCTACCCTGTCTGCATTGCAAAGAAAAATCCATTGTTTCATATATGATTTAAAGTTTAGTGAATCAATACTCATCAAGTCCTAACTTTGTACATGATTATTTATACTGTAAAATCATAAATTTTTCGTTGACATTAAATTAAATTTGATTATGTACCTTAGCGATTTTCATGGGTACATTTATTCATGGATCTATGTTCTAGAAGACGTGAGGTCTATGTAAGAAACAAATTTCCTTTGGGATAAATATTCGTGGATAAAACCCTCCATGAAAATTGACGAAAAATAGTGCCCCAAGAAAAATTATTATTTCACAGTAAATAAAGGGTTAAACTAGATAAACTTAAGATGGAAAACTACTGTTGGTAGTTAGAGCCCCCCAATTCTCCAAGCATCTAACCCTCACCCTCCTCCCTTTTTAGTCCTTGAATCATCACAATTTTACTGCACCAAACTTACAACGAAAATACCTTCTTGCAAAGAAAACAATAACATTATCAACAAATACACATGGAATCTCTTCCATTCTATCTACAGGCACAACTGTAAGCTCATACATTGTACCATTGAATTATTTTATTCATACAGGTAAATAACATATTCTGCAGGACTGTGTATAAACAACATTCAGTCATACACTGAATAATAAAAAAGAAAATGGAATGGATATGATGTCACATACCTCTAGAAATGATTAGTTAAGCAGAAAATACATCTTTCTTTTTCATTAAAAAATATCACAGAAACTAGTTTTAAAAAAAAGAGTAAGAAACTAAACCCTGCGTAGACACTGGAGACACTATTCAAAATTTACCCTTACACTAATGTAGCGTAACTGTTGGAACCACCACCATCTCTCTCTACTGAGGATGTCAATGGTTTCAGCAGATACTCTCTCTCTCATATTTGGTTCTAACATGTTAATGAGACTATTTTAAGCCAATTGAAAACACAAACTATTTCCTTGATTTAAACAATTTTACATATGCTTCACTTGCATCTTTCAGTTAATGAATTAACTAGGTTTATTTATGGCTGGGATACACCTTGACCTCGGCATGCCCAAAGGATGGTGAAATTTATGAAATTATCATGGGATGATGTTAAGTATAAAAGGTCTAGCTATTAAGCATTTCAAAGAAAAGGACATAAGAAAAAATGCTTTAATTACTACATCAAGCAAAGAATGTGATTTCAGAAGAGAATCTCCCCAGGCACATCATGAACTTAAAATAAGAGCAACTTGTGCAAATGTTCTCATACATTTATTGTAGATTTTTTAATAAAAAACAAAACACATACACACACATTTTGCACCTAATGTCAAGTAAACCGTACACTGACCATCACAAATTTAAAACAGTAATCCTAGCACATGCAGCAGATATTTTCATCTTTCCTTCATTCCTCTACACACACACACCTACAGCTTAGATGTAAATGGAAAACAAAATGCCCTTGAATGTAAATATCTGTAATACATTATCATTGTGCCATGAAATACAATAGCCATGCAGGAGAAAGCCCTAGGGTAAACTCCACACAATTTCTGTAATTAAGCTTCTATTTCTCCCTTCCTCTCTAGTGCACTGAGCTCTCTTTCTCTCTATCCAGCAGGCACAAACTTTTGAAACAAGCAAGAGTAAAACCTATTCAACCACTAACCAACATTGATACAGATTTTCATAACCAATATATAAAATTTTATACAAGAGCTCTTAAAGTCACTGGTGCTCTTTGTACACAGTATTCTCATACCTTAAATGAAACAATAACGATCATTATTTACAACTTAAATAAAAAAAAACCTTAAAATATATCTATATTTTTCTTGAAATACAGAAAATAACAGTATAATTACAAGTTTAAATGTACAAGTATATATAATTTTTTTTTCACATCAAGCGTAATTTATTCTTATATTATCACATTTGATTAAAATGAATAATTTGCTGTAATGAACTTTTTTTCCTTTTGAGTATAGAATGGAATACTTCATAAATTATGCTTACCTTTCTTTGACTAAAATTATATACATTTAAGATTGTAACAATATTTTTTCTTAAGAGCTAAATTCATTCTATGAAACATATTCCTCATTACAGGCCATTCATAGGAGTTTTCCCTTTGAACATTTCTTTCAATTCCCGCAGTTTTCCCTCAAATCACAATTTACCCCAGGATTTTCTCAATCTCAAAAAATTGGTACTTTTAGCCCCCTCCAAGATAAAAAGGTAAAATGGGCTCTGCTCATCATCAGGAAAAAAAAGGGGGCCTTGAAACTGAATATTTTTGTTTACATTTGGTACTTAAGGCTTCAGATATTGAGTATGTTTTAGTTGGTCTGCTTTTCAGTCTTGATCCCTGGGGAACTCCAGAAACTGATGGGTGACACAACTGTAAGCCTGGTACCAGACAGACTTGAATAATGAGTCATATATCAAAATGATTATTTGGTTCACAGGTTATTTGGTACAAGATCACTATAATGCTGACTCTATACAGCTGTTGTTTGATGACCCTTCTGTCTGGTTCCCTCAATCTTCCAGTACATATGCACTTGCAGCATGAGGATGACTTGAACCCCTGTGCAGCTGGTATCCGGACCTTCCGACTCCCATCCACACATCTAATGTTTATGTGACAGTCACACTGTGCAAGGAAAGGTCAAATGGAACTGACCTTAACATTCTGACCTTTGACCCTACCTACCTATTGTGTAGGTAGTCCACATAGGTCATGATTTTGCCTTCATGAAAAATGTCTGAAACAAAAGAAAATCAGGTATGTCTGAGATTTGTCAATTATATGCATATGTTATGGAACAATTGTTAAGAGTTATGAAAAACTAACATTTCTTTACTGTTGAACTCTTATTTCACACCACAAGACCTGACCATAAAACTGTTCCACCTCCTATTTTTATAATTATGCACTTAATTTGGTGGTCACCCCTTTATCTATAAACAAACCTGCTTGAAATCTTTTGTGACAGGTAACATAGACTTATAGACTTAAAAAAAAAATCTACTTTGACATCAACTTCATTGAAAACCAAGAGGTATCAATGAAAGTGCTGAATATCCTTGCTACATAACCTTGACTCAACAATGTGAAAAGATAATTAACTTTATTTTAATGCAAGTGATGCCTATATAGCACAAACCTCAAACTTGAAACAAAATCTGTTTATCTACTCCAGGGCTCACGCTGTCGAGCGCCAAATGCGCCAAATGGCTCATGATTATTAAAAGTGGCCCGAAAATTTTGAATTTGGCGCATTGTCTTGTCGCATGGTTTTTATTTTTGTCATTTACCTAAGCAGTCAGACTGGTTATTGGTTTCGCTCACGCAGAGCATCGCTAGACCGAGAAAAATCGATAACCAGTCTAGCACGCGCGTCCTTCACCCTGTGTATCAGTGTATTTCACAGTTATGGCAGTTGGCACGTACGTGTTGATGACTTAGTAGTTTATCGGCAATTAAAGAAAAGGTAACGACGGATTAAGGACACGATGATTATTTATTTGACTGTCGGAACAAAGGCACACTTATTGGATTGTTTGTTACGGTTTAGTCTGACGATATTCAGTCTCGTTCGGCAAGCGATAATCAAAAGATACGGTAAGTATAATCACAGGGAATCGGCTCATAGTCCATACAGTCGATATATAGAGATAACATAATCAGGGAATCGGCTCATAGTCCATACAGTCGATATATAGAGATAACATAATATTATGTTATCTCTATATATCGACTGTATGGACTATGAGCCGATTCCCTGTGAGTATAATTAAAGGGACAATTAAAGATCACAAGCAAATTAAATAACCGACAACGAAAGGGTATATAATCTTGACCAATCCATCAGTCATCCTAGTAGCACATATAATCATTATAAATGCCCATATTTTGTCGCATTCTCATTAAATTATTGGCTCATCCTGGCTCCAAAATTTGGCTCAAAGAAAAAAAAAGTGGCCCCAATTTTGGACCATTTGGCTCATGCCTTGGCTCATAAAAAATAATTCCCAGCGTGAGCCCTGCTACTCAATATATGTCACACGCAAGAAGAAATAAGTGTTCTTTAGAACACGTGTGTCATCTGCTGAAGCGTGACCGAAAAAGTGTGATGGACAGACGATGGAAAAGTGATCCTTAGGTGTCATCTCAGCTTACAGCAGGTGAAACAAAAACTCACCTTAAGATAATTTTTAAACTGTTTGTGTTCTGACTTAAGGGCGCCACAAAACTCGAGCGCCTGATGTGGGGAGAGCTGGTGTGTGGGCAGGTAGTCGCCCTGTAGATAGTTCACCATCTCGTCACCCTGTAATACAACATTGTCTCATTATACCACACATAACACTGTCTCATTATACCACACATAACACTGTCTCATTATACCACATAACACTGTCTCATTATACCACACACAACACTGTCTCATTATACCACACACAACACTGTCTTATTATACCACACACAACACTGTCTTATTATACCACACATAACACTGTCTCATTATACCACTTATAACACTGTCTCATTATACCACACATAACACTGTCTCATTATACCACACACAACACTGTCTCATTATACCACACATAACACTGTCTCATTATACCACTTATAACACTGTCTCATTATACCACACATAACACTGTCTCATTATACCACACACAACACTGTCTTATTATACCACACATAACACTGTCTCATTATACTACACATAACACTGTCTTATTATACCACACACAACACTGTCTCATTATACCACACACAGCACTGTCTCATTATACCACACATAACACTGTCTCATTATACCACACATAACACTGTCTCATTATACCACACATAACACTGTCTCATTATACCACTTATAACACTGTCTCATTATACCACTTATAACACTGTCTCATTATACCACACATAACACAGTCTCATTATACCACACACAGCACTGTCTCATTATACCACACACAGCACTGTCTCATTATACCACACACAACACAGTCTCATTATACCACACACACACTGGATACCTATCTCTTGAATATACATGTACAAATTTATGTCTTGTTAAACATTAACCTTTTACCTCATGAATATTCATGCAAAAATGACTTGTTTAACATTAATTTACAGAACAAAGGAGCTGTCTGATCTGGGTCTGCTCAGTTTGCCAATGAGCCAAATGCATCTGTATGAGGTCTGCATGAGGTAGAGGGTTAATGATAAGAGCTTCTTTCTAGGCCAGAATTTGACTGCCTGTTTGGACATTTTTTTTTCTAGGTACTCTGATTTCCTCACATATGCAGAAACAAATGAATACCACTATCAGTGCAAGTGACATACAAGAGTGTTCCTTGGAACATGTGTCACCTGCTGAAGCATGACTGAAAACTTGTGACGGCCAGACAGACAAACAGATGACGGAAAAGTGACCCTATGTGTCACCTCTGCTTACAGCAGTGACACAAAAAAGTATCACCTTTTGGTCAATTGTTATAAAACCAATTACGCTGAATTACGTTGAAACTTTTAAACACAAATATACACTTGCAGTGGGGTGTATCTACAGTACAAACCATTAAAATGTAGAGGATATTTAATGAGTTCAGACCTTAATATTATGACAAGCCAAAGAATGTAGAACATTATTCTGGCAATGACAGTGAAAACATTGTATATCTCAAATGTGTTTTTCTACAATTTTTTTTTTTTGGTACACAATTTTTTTTACCTACCCTTTTCTCCAAAATACACTTTAAACATACTGCTATTTCACCAACAGCCTGAAATGAAACGTATGTATTTATTATTATTTATCATAGGCCCCACTGTTTTTTGTTCTTGAATTTGTATTTTAACTCTTGACCTTGATGTTTAGTTAATTCTGGCATTGTAAGCATTAAGCAAGCCCTAAACTAACAACAAGCAGTCTTCAATAATACTGTTATATTGTTAGATTTTTTTCCACACCTTTACCGCAGACTTTTAAGGAATTTCTCTCTGAAAACTTCTCATTATTTATCTCAAGATCATAGAATGTCTCTGATTTTTTTATCTCACGATCAAAGAAGGTCTCATTATTTATCTCAAGATCATAGAATGTCTCTGATTTTTTATCTCAAGATCAAAGAAGGTCTCATTATTTATCTCAAGATCAAGAATGTCTCTGATTTTTTATCTCAAGATCATAGGATATCTCTGATTGTTTATCTCAAGATCATAGAATGTCTTTCATTGTTTATCTCGAAATCACAGAATGTCTTCCATTATTTATCTCAAAATCATAGAATGTCTTCCATTATTTATCTCAAGATCATAGAATGTCTTCCATTATTTATCTAAAATCATAGAATGTCTCTCATTATTTAACTCAAGATTATAGAAGAACACATAATGTAAAGACATATTTCCCTGTATATTCTAAAACTGATAGCCAAAGTACTCACTAGGGAGGACTGGGCATCTCTCAGGTCAAACTCAGGTTTCATGGGGGCCATGAAGCAAGCTGGGACGATGCTCTTGTAGATGAAGTCAGGGAATCCCTGTAGACCATCCTTACCTCCTGCAGAGAGAGTGGAAAATGTATCAACATTATGCAATATTCAAGTCACCTAGAAGTTTCAAAAGTAATTGTTGATACAAACACCAAAGAGAACTTTCATTCCATATTTAAAAATGCAGAAAAAGTCAAATGTATCATATGAAAAAGACAACAACAGTTCTAAATTAAAAGTAGATTTGCATATTTTTAATTGGTCTTATTTATCTTATTTATATCAATTTTCAAATACAGTACTGTAAAACCTTGTAAAAGAGTGTTCTTTTGAAGATATGTGTCACCTGCTGAAGTGTGATTGAAAATGTGTGACAGACGGACAATGGAAAAATCCCTATGTGTCACCTTTGCTTACAGCAGGCAACACAATAAAGACCACCTCCCTATTAAGGTCAATATTTTCAGGACCATGTTCCCACATAAACTTCTCATCTTGACTCAATAATCAGACCACCTCATTATTACAACCAGTGGGTCCTGTTTTAATGTACCAAAGTTCAAAGTATGATATATTATAAAATTGCAAAAGGTAAGCAAATTGCTGACCAACATTCCCTCTTCATGTAATAAATTGTTTAGCTATGCAATAAAACTGATTTACAGCTTTATATTAACTTACCCCAAGCATCAATAAGTTTTCTCAAAATGGTGAAACAAGTTTTCTGGCTCTGAAAAACAAATAAAAACATTCTATTTTATATATACACACTGATTGTTCACTTTTCTCAAAAACTCAAAAATTTGAGTACTACATCATATCTGGTGCACTAATGAAATATGACATTACAAGCTCCTTCTGTGCATCAACTTCTTAACCTAATTAAATAAGGGGAAAAAAGTCCATTATAGGAAGGAAACAGATGAAGAGAATAGCCAATAAAGGATGTTGCCTTGTGTACCTTTTGAAATAACAGAGCTTTTTTCAGGTATCCCACGGGGCCGAATATCGGCCCCATTCCCAATGCTATCTAGGTACATTTTTTCCCAATCAAAAAAACAACAACAACAAAAAAACATCCAAAAGCCAAGAAATATATATTTTTTAACAAATATTTCGTAAGTGTTTACATTAACAATTCTTGTAGGTAAAATAATTGCATGCACTGCCTGAGGTCACAGTATAGTATAGTTTAAGTTCTTGATGAAAATTTGATGATGTTTTTATGATGTATTAAGTGAATTTTGTATTTCAATGGGTCAAATTTCGCTATTTTATCGATTTGATCATTATTTTTTCCCCAATTTTCCAATTTTACTGATAAAAAAAAAATTCCAAAATTTGGCAAGGGCCTTCTTCCCAAAAGCCTGAAAAACACCCTGAATATACTTTTTTTTTAATTAGGCAAATTTCAAGATATTTTACCTAATGCTAGAACAAAAATTCCATTTCCCTCTGTAGAAAGTGTTTCCCTTTTAATTTGGTTTTGATTTGAATATTTTTTTCATTAGATTTGCAAATCAGAATTAAATCTGGAAAATAAAAACAGACTCCGACGGTACCAAGATTTGAAGATGCAGGGGACTAATACTCACAGTGGGGTCTGGGCAGTCCGTGGCCCCCTGTACAATGGTCAGGAGCACTGTGTGTAAGTTCTGCATCTCTGTAAATATGGACAAAAATTCTTTTAATTTGAGCTTCAAAATAGAATTACACACAAACATTATACAGTTCAGAGCTTGAAACTAATAACCATCTATACTGATAAAGCTATTCATTGATGAACATCTTGAAACCACCACCTTGATTCAACAAGAACAACTTTTTGTAAAATGGGACAAAGCATGTGATTCCAATCCAGCACCTAAATCACATTCTGAAACAGAGGTATAATAAAATATTCATTAGAACCCTAAATGACATCTATGTTTTTCTTTCAACCAGCCATTTTCTTACATCAAAACCAGAAATCAGAGATTTAAACCAAATGTTCAGTAAATCCGACACAGTATCTAATTTTTCAAACAAGAAACTCACCAAGATTCTTCAAGACATTGAGGACATCATTAGT
This sequence comes from Solen grandis, assembly GCA_021229015.1. NCBI lineage: Eukaryota > Metazoa > Mollusca > Bivalvia > Adapedonta > Solenidae > Solen > Solen grandis. Next base: position 30,645,142 of record CM037786.1, read on the forward strand.
GACGACAGTGGATATAAACTGATAGTAGCTTTTCTGTAGCAGCAGTTTGTCTGTCTGTGCCACCTGGTCCAGGCTGTCCGTAGGGGCGGACAGCACTTGGAAGATGGAGCTCACCAGTGGCATGAACACTTCCTGCAGGAATGGGCCTATTGCACTCTGTCAACACACATCAACTATGATAATGTTTACTTTTCCCTAATTAAAAATACACAATATGACAAAACTTGGACATATTGTAGTTTCACCAGGTGTAACATACTTACTCTTCATTTTAAGACAGACTGGTAAAATTTAAAAAAAAATTAAAAATAAAAACCTGATATGGCTATTAATTTGTCAAAAAATGTGTCAAATTATCTCAGAAGTGAAAATATTGCCCCCCCCTCCACCCCTTACCGTTTTAAACAGCAGCAAAAACCATCAACATTTTCCTAAAACTAGAATACAATAAAAACTAGACAGAAATATAAATATAATTTTGTAGTACATAACAGTATGATCCTCCTATTTATGAAATTACCTTAAAATAATGTTATACATCTGAGCCTCTCCACCATACAAACAATTACAGCTATCATTGCAGGTGATTAATTCTCACGCACAACACCTGGACTCTGCAATAACTTTCCAACTCCCACTCCAAAAAACAACCAAACAGCCATGGTATACCTTGAATTTCATGATCAGTTGGTTCATGAGAGGGATGAAGTCATTGAGCTCCTTTGGTTCGGGCTGTTTCAGCAGGTTCTCCAGTACGATGGGAACGAAAGGGAGGATTTCCCTCTCTAGACACACAACCATGCGGTGCAGGTACTGCCGCACCCCAACGTGTATCTGCTGTCGGTGGCTGGGCACGTTCACGGCGTGCAGGAAGAGACGCAGCAGCTCAGTGAACACACCTTCACAGCCACACTGCTTCATGGTCTGCTGACTGGAGAAACCCTTGCTGGCACGGCTGCAGATAGCAAAGAGATCTAGATAGGTTATCTTTGTTCTGGTACATATTTTCATATATTAGATAGAAATATGGTTCTATGGTAACAATCTATTTTCTTGATGATACATCTTTCAAACTGGAATCAAAACTGGTATTTTTTTTTACAATAAATTGGGACAATTTTTCTACCTTCCTTTCATGAAATATGTAACTGGTAATTTTTTTAGTTATTTTTAATTTTTAATTGAAATACCTTTTCTATTAACTCAGTAATGGAAAATAGTACTTAATGTTTGTGTTTAAAAAGATTGATCCCTTTATGCAAAGCTTCAAGGTCTAACATCTTTAAACACAAACTTCTTAAGCACTCAAATGTATACAACACGTATGGTGGGTGCTCACCTAGCCAGGGACATGGCATTATTGATGCTCTGAGCGTAGGCAAGCTTTTTCTGCTCATTCTCCTCAGCCACCATTTTCTCCATCAACACAGGGAACTTTGCCGCAATGGGGGCCAGAACTTGCTTCATCAGCACTGCCTTTTTCTGTATTAAACCAATCATTATGTCTCTATTACAACGTTTTCCTAATTCTTTTAATACATGTATAATTACTGTATGTAACAGTTCTGAGATACTTCATTTTTGAACCAAAAAGCTAGAGATATCAATGAAGGTGATAAATACCCACTATACAGCATTGTTTGTTTGTTTGTGTTTAACGCCCCACCAACAATATTTCAGTCAATTAGAGACCATGTCTACTGGAGACAGATATAGTCCTGCAACAATGAAGTATCATGCTTTAGACATGTTGCATGATACCACACCTAGTCATATTATCCTGACACAGTGCTAACCAGTCCTAAAACTACCCTGTAAACATGCTGAGTGACAGGCAGGAAGATTGTGCTGCCCTAACTCAATTATTTTAACTAAAACTATATGGATTTTTTTTATTTATTTTTTTTAAATTGGGACAGGACACTAAAGAATCCTACATAATTCTCATACAGCCCCTCATCACCATAATAAACATAAGCCTTGCTCTGGCAATACTTCATGAAGGTATTCACAACAGTGTTCTTTGGAACACACGTGTCACCTGCTGAAGCATGACGGAAAAAGTGTGTCGGACGGACAGACAGACGACGGAAAAGTGACACAAATAGCAAATTTTCCTTATTCTGAGACAAGCATAAAACCATATTCTTTTTTAGTAAAAAAAAAAAAAGTGCAATAACCCTGTGTATTACAAATACGTGTACATGACATATGGTGTATGACCACTAACATTACTACAGCCAATGTAACTACTGACCTCGGGTTCAAAGGTGCTGGTGACAATCAAACTGCCCGCTGTCTCGTACAGGAACAGTTGGTCATCGTTACTTAGGAGGTGCTGGTAACCATTGTCTGGGGTGTTCAACACCAGCAGATCCCACATCTGCTCAAAGATGTCGTCAATATAGGACTGCATGTGGTTCCTGCAACAAGTGGTTGGAAAAGAAATATGATTTAATGCACTTAGGAGGTATTTGGAAACTACATGTAGTTAAACAATAGACAATGTATTTAAAATCAATGAAAACTACATACAGATGCAAACACTTTTTTACTTTTTCAACATCATACTTACTTAAGTCCTTTGACAAATCTTGAGAATAAATATGAGGCTCGACTTCTGACCTGTGCTGATCGGTGATGAAAACCTCGCTCATCCATAAAGGCCATCTAAAAAACAGTTCAGATTTAATTGAGAAAACAGCGTTAGGGTTTAATCTTAAAGTTACACATGTATGTCTCTAGTTACTAGAACTATATGGACATTCCACCTTGCCTTTATGTAATGAGAATGTAGGACAATACATGACAGACCGTAACGAGCAAGACTCCAAAACAGCCCCAGCTACATACCTGGGTTTAAATATAAAATCTTATATTTGGTATACTTTGGAAAATTAACTAAAGATATTTATTTTACAAACATACTTACTATGTCAATTATAGCCCTTTATATTTGACTCTATGAAATCTCATGTACATGGAATATAAGGCATAGACTCCAAAATCAATAGCAGTCTGATACTGTCATCTGCTAGTCATAAATACAAACTGTACAAAGTTTGTGATCAAAGATATAAATTTCAAGTTTTCACTCATGCTAAAACTATTATGTATTCACTGAAACAATGGATATTAGAGGTACAATGGATACACAAGTGTAGTTTCTGTGACAATATGATGAAGTTCTCACCAGCACATCTGGAATATGTTGAACTTCACACAGGAAGAACTTGTCATATCGCACCACCGTCTCAAAGAAGTGCAGCATGACTATCATGTGCCCATGGCAGCTGACTCGACTTGTGATCAGCTGAAATGCCAAAAGATTTACAGATTATAATATTCTTTTTCCATATCTATTTCATAAAAAAAATTCAAATAAGTGCAAATAAGTTTTGGAACAAGAGTGTTCTTCGGAACATTTGTGTAACATGTGCTGTAAGCAGAAGCTCCAGCAGGTGACACAAAAACTAGATCTCATACATGTTTACTTTTTTCTGAATGGGTTATTTTGGTGCCCATTTTGTTTTTCTTCATTTGTTCATTTATTTTTTTGTTACAATAATATGTGCGTTAGTGTGAGTAAAGTGTATATATGAGAGCATGCATTCATGAAGAAGAATTCAAGTCAGTATAAAAGTATCAAATGGGTTTATTTGCCACTCTGTATTTCCTTTTCTTGGTGATGATAAACAGAAAGAAAAGCTGATAGAGAGAGAAAGGGACACTCACCAGCCTCATCATTTCCTGTAGAGCTGAAGCTTTCGTTAGATCCCCAGTGAAGTGTTGACCCTGTTGAGCCTGTTCACAGAAAACATTCTGTAAGTCCAATATACCAGGACTGTGGCAGAAATTCAGAATAATAAATCAATCACAAAAAATGAATAGACAAAAATTTGTGGAAACATTCAGACATGATTTACTGTCAAATAATACAAACATTTTTTTTGTCAACATTAAATTTACCTGAATTTGTGTTTTAGTCAATTTTGTTGGTACATATTTTCATGGATAAATGCTAGAAAAACATGAGGTCAGTTTTCATGGGGTTAATTTCTGTAGAAACTATCATCAACAAAAAGAATAATTAAAAGTAAAGGACATTAACCCTTTCCCTCATATAGACTCATTTTGACGCACCCAATAGGTACCACGTAAAGCCTGATCTGCAGAAAACCACAGTTAAACCATACCAAATTTAATTACAAAATCCTCATTTCCAGACCACTGAGGAGCAGCGAAAAGCATAAAACCTGATCAGCCTGCGAGTTACTCGCAGGCTGATCTTGTTTTATGTTGTTCGCATAGGTCTTTTCATGGTTTCCTCTATGAGGGAAAGGGTTGATAATCCACATGTCCCACCTTGTCTCCATGTAATATGAGAGCAGAACTATGTGACAGAACAGAGCATCATTCCTATATAATCCCCACTTCTGTGAAGCAGAGTATAATTAATGATTTGAATGCATAAATTTCTTTCAGTATAATAGTCCTAATACTTAACATACTTTTTTATAAATGACCTTCTGTACTGAAACAGGACCACCTGTTTTTACTTGCAGGAGATAGATAATGACAGGGCTCAAGAAGGGTAGGTTTACTCACCGGCAGGGCCTCGCCCAACATATACAAGAGAGTGATGGCCACCTCCACATCCTTCAGTTCCAGTGTGTCCCAGCGGGGCAGAGTCTGACTTACAATGCTGTGAACCGTCACTAACACTAGCTGGGAGTCCTGCACACAACACAAATAAAAAATCTTAATACTAATATTCTAATTAACATAGGATTCTTCGACATGTACACTTCAATACTATGGATTTACAAACAGTTCAAAATTTGTTTCTGAAACTGATGGGATATATTTCTGTGCATGAGCCTTGGAAACAACTCGAGTCTGGTTTATCAGAGCTTCACAACAAGTCACTGTTTATTTCTTTGCATGGTTTAAACAGTCCTTTGATAGTATTTTAGTCAATTGTGGACATGAAACGTATACAGAGTGATGCATCACTGTGAAATACTTAAAGACAAATGATATGATAACAAAGCAAAGATACATTACCCTAACACTGGGCCAACCATTCCTTGAACTACCCTTATTTGCCAAGTGCAAAACACAAGGGGGATGTAACAGGCACATTTTGTACGAATACGTTATGGTATAGGATAGATCCCATGACCTCCAGTTTATTGGGTGGATGCCTTAAGCATTCAGCCATCTAGATTTGCTTGTTATTAACTGGATTAGATACATTTCACACATTTTTTTAAGAATTACCACATCAATCATCAGTAAAAGACCTACCAGAGAAGCCAGGTTGCTAAATATCGTTTTCAGCTGTTTCCTATACTCCTGAAACATGGCTTCATCCTCTCCCTGTAACAAAGAAAAGTTTGAACTAGAACTGTCGCCTAAGGGCTTACTAATACCCCCCCGCAAGTGTTTTTGTCAAACATGGCTTTGGAGCATGAAATCAGAATTCTTGTATGCAACACTCCATCTTAATACGTATATAGAGGACATATGTGCCAACTACATGGAAATCTAGTGATCCTTTGTAACACATACCTATGGATATACCTATGTCTATGGATAAATATCATTAAGATTCACTGAAATCTATCAATGGAAGAAAATTGTAAAACAAATACCATCAAAGGGACATATCTTTAAAACAGGGGGGAGGGGGGGGGGGGTAACCCAATGTTATATAGAAAAAGCGCTACTACAATGTCTAAGGTTGAATGACAGCAAGTTTCATTGAAATCCCTCCAGTAGTTTAGGAGGAGTAGTCTGCAGAAAATTGTAAAGCAAAAATCATCAAAGGGGTGGAAAATAGGGGAGGTAACCAAATGATATATAGATAACGCGCTTATACAATGTCTAAGGATCACTGCCAGCAAGTTTCATCAAAATCCTTCCAGTAGTTTAGAAGGAGTAGTCCGCAGAAGTTTGTAATGCAAAAATCATCAAAGGGGCATAACTTGGTAAATAGGGGAGGTAACTCAATGCTATATAGATGTCTAAGGATCATTGCCAGTAAGTTTCATCAAAATCCTTCCAGTAGTTTAGAAGGAGTAGTCCGCAGAAGTTTGTAATGCAAAAATCATCAAAGGGGCATAACTTGGTAAATAGGGGAGGTAACTCAATGCTATATAGATAACGCGCTGCTACAATGTCTAAGGATCATTGACAGCAAGTATCATTAAAATCCTTCCAGTAGTTTAGGCGGAGTAGTCCGCAGAAGTTTGTAATGCAAAAATCATCAAAGGGGCATAACTTGGTGAATAGGGGAGGTAACTCAAATGATATATAGATAACGCGCTACTACAATGTCTAAGGATCATTGACAGCAAGTATCATTAAAATCCTTCCAGTAGTTTAGGCGGAGTAGTCCGCAGAAGTTTGTAATGCAAAAATCATCAAAGGGGCATAAATTGGTAAATAGGGGAGGTAACCAATGTATATAGATAACGCGCTATACAATGTCTAAGGATCATTGCCAGCAAGTTTCATCAAAATCCTTCCAGTAGTTTAGAAGGAGTAGTCCGCAGAAGTTTGTAATGCAAAAATCATCAAAGGGGCATAACTTGGTAAATAGGGGAGGTAACTCAATGCTATATAGATAACGCGCTAATACAATGTCTAAGGATCATTGCCAGCAAGTTTCATCAAAATCCTTCCAGAAGTTTAGGAGGAGTAGTCCGCAGAATTTTGTGTCTACAGACGGACGGACGGACAGATGGACGGACAGACGGACGGACGGACAACCTGATTCCAGTATACCCCCCCCTAACTTCGTTGCGGGGGGGTATAATAAATCTGTTATACATGACAATACTAAAGATCTTATTTTTTTAGAGAGATTTTTGGATCAAATTAATAAATCATGGATGGCCACTATTATTAACTTCCATATTAACAAATGAAACTACAGTAGAACCTCGACAAACCGAACATCGTTAAACCGAATTCCTTGCCATTTCGAAGTTTATTTTCGGTCCTGATTTCTTCCCTTCTTATTTTAACTAAAAATAAAATGTTTAATCCGAATTTCGCTATTTCGATTTTTTAGCTATTTGAAGTAAAATCCCTGTCCCAAGATCGAAATTCATGCATATTTTTCCATTTTTATTTCGAAGTCAGTTTTCATAAATTTTGGTGAACTAATTATCGCCCTTATCATCAATCATATCCAGGTCAGTAATAAAGTGATAGCTCAGGCAAGATTTTCACACCTCTTTTCGACATTAGGTTGGTCAATGTGTCCGACCTGATAAGTTGAAGCAGTAGATCGACAGCAAAAATATATGTCACTATGTTGATCTGTTTGAACTATTATGTTAATCAGAAGCATGAAATATTTCTATTATTTCTCATAACTTGAAATAGTATATACGCACACCTAATAGGTTGTTTTAATGGCATAACGATTTTCCACTGACATGCACACGCACAAACTGAAATTTCCATCGTATTTTAATCCGTAATCGTTATTTCTAAGTTTACATCTTGGTCCAAAGGACTTGAGTTTAAGAAGGTTCTACTGTACAAGTATCACTGAAAGTGATTAATACCCCCACATCCCAACTAGTCAACATGTAATATGAGTGAAGAATGTGGCATGATGGGACATGATAAGCTTGATTCCAATATAGACCCCATTTCTGTGAAGCGAGGGTATTGAAAATAAATTGAAAAACTCTCAAAGGTGCTGCAACCTATAGAAGCTCCAAAAAGAAATGCTTATATCAAAGAAATATTGGTCTTTGTGCTTAAAGCCAAACAGTTTGAAATCAGCTGGTCTAATTTAACCAAAATGCATTTTTGATATCCATTTTGAACAATTGCAATTTTTTTTCCTAATCTTTGAATTATAGCAACTGCCTCATCAAAACTTGTATATTGTATAGAAGTCGGCTTTGGGTCATTAATTGACTCTCCAGCTGGGAAAGACAGGTGGTGGATCATTCGAAATGATCACTGAACTTCTTGGGCACTAAGCCAAGCGGTGAGAAGTTCTCAAAAGGGGGAGAGTTAAATGGATCTCCAACCCGCAGCTTCGCTATTTCTGAAATAAATTTTTTTTGATATCCTGGTGAGCCAGGCTTAGCGAAGATTTTTTGAATTGCAGGCCACTCTTGGCTGGTATAGTGTACAGCAAAGCCAGAGGTGAAGCCATTTAAGATTGTATGCAACTTAGAAGTGTCATATAGTATACCATAAACATGAATTGTTGGCACAATAGCAATATGCACTTAATATTTACACGGTAAATTTCCCAAAAAATAAATGTTGTTATGCTCAAATGGCATAACGATTAAAATAAATGAGTAATTCTTTGTAAATTTCCTCATCTTTTCAAAGATTGCAAAAAGACAAACAATATTACTGTAACAAATCTGATCACATCAAATGAGGTCTCTCTTAAGACATACTTGATAAGATCAAGAACCGGTGATCTACCTACCTCGTGTTCAAAATTATAAGACTCATCATACTTCATTTTCTTGATCAGTATATACAGAAGTCTCTGAAATAAAAATTTGCAAAATTACAAAATTATATAAACTAAATACACCATGGAAAAGCATATTAAATACAGGATGACAGAGGGCAACATTGAAATGATTTATTCATATTTTTTTTTATATTTATTTTTTATAGAATTACAGTTTTGGTACAGTTAAAAAAGACTTTTCAAGATGATGCTTTTTACTGAATTAGCGACTTCCAGCTATCAACATGTGGAGGAAAACCTCAGATGCACAGAGGCACCCTGTTACAATCATTAACCTAATGCAAGCCACCTGAGATTCTGGTACTCACCACATCTCATAAACTTTAATACAATGTACACTAAAAGTAGGATATTGTTTTTCTCCTGCACGACTGCATTCTCAGACAAGCTGACCACTAACATGACTATATATACATAATAGTATATACAAGAGTGTTTTTTTGAACATGTGTCACCTGCTGAAGCGTGTCAGAAAAAGTGTGACAGACAGAGGGACGAACAGACAGCCAGATGATGGAAAAGTGATCCCTGTGTGTCACCCCTGCTTACAGCAGGTGACTCAAAAACCATATCAAAGTAGTCAGGGACACAAATAATCTATACTGTTATAATAAACACAAATTCTGCAGTGACTCTACTATTATCTTCTTGGGATGCACAGATTTCCCAAATCTAGACTTATATTTAGGTACCTCTATATTTTCTCTCTGCCCCTTCATGAGTGGGTTGATCTGTTTCAGGAGGGAAATATAATCTGTTGTGAAGGTTGCTACCGCACCAGACACATCATCGTCCTCATCACCAAGGAAACGAAACATGAACTCAATCTTCATCTCTACTGCCTGAAGAGTCTCATTGGCCATCTGAGGGTCAACTTTCAGCAACCTATTACAGACAAAAAGGAATCAATATAATGTATCAATAAATTTACCAGACTCTGCATCAAATGGGTGTGTACTAAAATCCTGCTATAAGAAAGATTAAAAATAAATCTTAAAATGCATGCGTCTTACCCAAGAAATCTTAATATTAGAAGTTGTATAATTGTATTTCCAAGATAAACAAATCAGTAAAATCCCCATTAACCCTACACATTTTTAAGTCTTTTATATCCATTTATCAACAAGAAAGTCAGTAGAACTGACAGATGCTCCCCGAAGAACGTCATTGTTACAAATAAGCCTTGGTCAATGGGTGGGAGAATATGTTGAAATCCCCATTCCTAAATCATATCTATTCTCCTCATCAGATGAGATGTTTTACCAACTCTAATTTGGAGACTTAGTAACAGTTTACTATTTAATATGATAATACGTGTTACTCATCAGATCTTTCATTGATTTTTTTAAAGTTTTTATACTACTAAAAATTAAGTCATACATTTCAATGTGTGCTCATATCAAAGAGGTTAACCAACACTCTTGACATATGACTGGATATTTGAAATAGTGTATAATGGCCTAAACAACAATTAGCTGACATGATTATGATTGACATTACTAGCATATTGAATTTTGTGGGGTTTTGTTTAAATGATATCTCCTGTTAAATTAGGCAAATGACATGAATATTAGTCAACAACATGGTAGTAGGGGCCATAACTCTCTTAAAAATTGAGGAACCAGGTCACACCGTCGATATGCGTATCTACTCTTGGTGATAAAGCTTCCCATAAAGTTTCATTGAATTCAAGCCATTAGTTCCTGAGAAATAGCCCGGACAAGAATCATGCAATATGTACTATAGGCCAAAAAGTCAAGGGGCCTTAACTCTTTGAAAAATTTAGGAATTGGGTCATGCTGACAATATGCGCATCTCCTCTTGGTAATAAAGCTTCCCATAAAGTTTCGTTGAATTCAAGCCATTAGTTCCTGAGAAATAGCCCGGACAAGAATCATGCAATATGTACTATAGGCCGAAAAGTCAATGGGCCATAACTCTGTGAAAAATTGAGGAACCAGGTCACGCCGATGATATGCATATCTACTCTTGGTGATAAAGCTTCCCATAAAGTTTCGTTGAATTCAAGCCATTAGTTCCTGAGAAATAACCCGGACAAGAATCATGCAATATGACTATAGGCCAAAAAGTCAAGGGGCCTTAACTCTGTGAAAAATTTAGGAATCGGGTCATGCTGACGATATGCGCATCTCCTCTTGGTAATAAAGCTTCCCATAAAGTTTCGTTGAATTCAAGCCATTAGTTCCTGAGAAATAGCCGGACAAGAATCATGCAATATGTACTATAGGCCGAAAAGTCAATGGGCCATAACTCTGTGAAAAATTTAGGAATCGGGTCATGCTGACGATATGCGCATCTCCTCTTGGTAATAAAGCTTCCCATAAAGTTTCGTTGAATTTAAGCCGTTAGTTCCTGAGAAATAGTCCGGACAAGGAAAGTGAGACGGACGAACGGACGGACGGACGAAGCGGCGACTATATGCGTCACCTTCGGTGAGCATAAAAAAGTATTGTCCATTTTTATATCCTTAATAGCAATATACACCAAAAATCTACAAGACAGGGTCAAAATAAGACAAGGTTGGTATTTATGTTGTATCTGGAAATGTATGTGGACACACAGGACAGTGGATGACTTACTTTTGCCAGGCAGATATCAGCTGCACACCCATACAGTTGATCAGTTTGGCCATCTTGGCCAGGAAGTCACAGTCCTCATCCTAATGACAAACAACACACAGGGACTGTATATTGTAAACTCAGTAAAATACATAAAGTATATGATATGTCTGTATAGTATAAAAAGCAGCATTTAAATGAATTCATATTTTGGTCAAAATGTAACCTTTCTATTAAAATATTTTTTCCCTTCTTTTAATTGTTACCTTGTCTAAAGATAATTTCCTCCATTACATACTCAAATATTCACCATTGGTGACAATACATTACTTTCATAAAGTGCTGTTACGCTATATCATTTACATTAACTGTAACTTTGGTCTAAAAATGCTACCAATAATTTGAATTTCTTACACCCTGTATCACATGAATAATCATGTACAAATTTATGACTTGATGAATATTAATATTCTGAACTTTAAATTGTATATTGCTGTTCAGACTGTAAAATCGGAACTAAAATATTGTTTGAGCAAATAGAGAAGACCCAGATCAGACAGTTCCTGGTAGAAGCAGTCTAATCTGGGTGTGCTGTTTCTAAATGCGTAAAGATGAGGTCATATAAGATATAGCTATAAATGCAACAATATATGAAACTAGAGCCATCACATGTGATAATTAGTTCTACTAAACTACCTCAGCAAACCATAAACAGTTTATAAAGATAATGAACTTTTTGAAAGCTGTATAGTGTGAAGTGAGCTGGAAAAATGTCCGAAAAACTCTCCCGTCACTCACCTCTCCAAGATTGAGAACCCCAACATTTTTCAGGACATCTGTGAAGGACTCGACCAGCTTGGTTTTTGCAACTGGGTCCATACCCTTGCTGACTATATCGTGTATACAGTCACATGCACTCTCTCTCAGCAGCGGCATGGACATGAAGCGAATGATGATGGAGACAAACTTGTCGTTAGCAATGAGATTGATGTCGATCCAGGAGATGTATTTCCCCACAACCTCTAGACAGGAGCACACAAGGTGGGGGTGGCTGGTCTCATACTGGTTCTGTAACATTCACACAATCCACTGTATCATAAACATACTGTCAGAAGAATAATCATGAGAAAGACCATGCTCAAATAATACTATAACATTTTATACAAAGTATTACAAAGACTTCTTGATTTTTTTTTCTAATTTAACAGTGAAGATAAATTTGAGAAGTAATCAGTACCATGGTAAGAAAAATATTTTTGAGGTTAATAAATATTTTGTTGAAGAACAACAACAACAAAAAACACAGAAATAACATATAGATGTTATGATGTTAATATGATACAATATTGAAAATAACCAGTTTTCCAATCACTGGAACATTGTCAGTATGCATCCAGCACAGATAAATTCAAAGAAACAATCAAGGTATAAGCAATTTGACTCTTTGATTTTTTGTTTATTTTGATAAATGAATGGTACAGTGATAAGTTGCAAGTGTACAATGACTGACCATAATCTGGAGCCAGGAATCTGCCAGTTGTAACACACAGTGGTCTCTCATTGTGTCCTTGATCAGTGTGTTCCGCTCTGTCTCCTGCAAATAAAAAATAAATCCTGGATATTTAAAAAAAATGACATGACCATATTCAGTTTTACAGTTACAAGAGTATTGAAATAATATTCATGTTGTCCAGATACTTCAAAGAACTGTTATAACTGAAATCATAGTATGTAAATATACTAATATGTTAATTACAACATTATCAGGATCACCTATCAACACATTATTTAAGACTTAAACAAGAGGGCCAAGATGGCCCTAGATCGCTCACCTGAGAAAAGTATCATTCATTGCCTGTACAAAACAGATTGCTTCAGAATTAAGATGATGAGGTGAAACAATGTTCAGGAATTTTCTGACCCCATCCACAAAAGATATCATCATGACAAACATTCTGCCAAAGTTTGGATGATTGGACCAAAAATGTTGCCCTCAGAGTATAAACAAGATTTTTCTAAATTTGACCTACTGACCCATTTCTATCCAGCCCCACCCATTTTCAAACTGGTTCGAGATATCATCATGACAAACAATCTGACCAAGTTTGAGGAAGATTGCATCAAAACTGTGGCCTTTAGTGTGTAAACAAGATTTTTCTAAGATTTGACCTATTGACCTACTTTTCGGTCCAACCTGACCCATTTTCGAAAGGGTTCAAGATATCATCAAGACAAACATTCTGACCAAGTTTGAGGAAGATTGGATCAAAATTGTGGCCTCTAGTGTGTAAACAAGATTTTTCTAAGATTTGTCCTACTGACCTACTTTTTGATCCAACCTGACCCATTTTCGAAAGGGTTCAAGATATCATCAAGACAAACATTCTGACCAAGTTTGAGGAAGATTGGATCAAAATTGTGGCCTCTAGTGTGTAAACATCAAAATTGTTGACGGACGACAAGATTTTTCTAAGATTTGACCTACTTTTTGATCCAACCCCCTTTTAAAGGTTAATCAAGACAAACATTCTGACCAAGTTTGAGGAAGATTGGATCAAAACTGTGGCCTCTAGTGTGTAAACATCAAAATTGTTGACGGCCGACGGACAATCAAGTATCCCAAAAGCTCACCCTGAGCTATGCTCAGGTGAGCTAAAAAGCAGGCAGGGTGCTGTGACTATTTTACATTACTACATCGGAATTCCTTAAGGTTTTCACTGACACAGAATATTAAGAGAATGATTAAGTATACACTGATTTAAAGACACCCTAAGTGTCATATGGTGTCAAAACAATATAAGAAAACCTTAGGAATATTCTGAAAACTATAAATCTAAATCAGAGTAATGCATTCAGGCTTAAGATATCTAAATACACCCACATACCAGCTGGGAGTGTACAATGTCCCTGTCGACCACCTCCGAGTCAATCTGCAGCAATATACGGAGATACATGTCGACCGCCAGGTGACCCAGTCCCATGGTCTGTAGCAGGTCCGAAAAGAAGCTGGCCCAGCGCCCTGGGTAGTCCACAACGAAGGCCAGGGAGATGATCTGGGACACCTTGTTCCTCAGAAAACTCTTGTCCTGACTTTGACCCTATCATACACAAAAGCAAAGAAATCTCTATCATAAAACTTAAGCAATAAAAACGACTTTTCAAAGTTGTCAGACAAGATAGTTTTTGCAATTCTTTCTAAACGAAATCATCAAGCATAATGATTTAAACAAGCTTGCGACTTATTTGACATTATTATTTCATCTCATATGTTTATGTTAAAAAAAAAAAATTGTGCATTATTTCTTTCTGGAAAAAAAAAATTATCAATATAATTACAATATCTTTAACAGCATCAATTTTAAACAGGATTCACAGAAACTACTGGTATGACAATACCATCATTTTTACAATTGAGTACCTGTTGCTGTAGACAGCTGCTGATGACATGTTTCACATACTGTTGCTCCTCCATACCAGCTGACCCATACCTGCAGCACAGTCAATACAATGTTACACATCCTTCCAGTGAAGGATACCAGGAATCTGGTTCTTGGCAAGTTGCAGGTTATAGATATTCAATGTGTGACTTGTATACTTCTAGGAAATGTGGAGTTGTATATTACCTTTAAAATCAAATCTTTAACACAAGATATAACCTAAGTGGTCAACATAAAACCAAATTTTCCATGCTGTCACTTAAAAATATCATGAAGACAACAGTTAACTGATGGAAACAAGAACTATCACTGAAGTTGATGAATATATAGTTCTAAAAAAATGTATATAAAATTTTTTTTTTTTCTCAGACATATGGGCTTGCACTAATTTTAGACACTGAACGAACACAGGAGCAACAAGAACATCATATACATTGTTTATGCAACTTGAAAGGCTACTAAAATCATTTCTTTCATCAATACTGATGAATATAACAGAATTTCATGTACACTATTCAAACTAATTAGTAATAAATTTCTTACATACAGGACTTGGAGTATATAGTACATCATAACATAGTATATTACCTTGTCCTCAGGTAAAACTCTATCACTTGCAACAGAAAAAATTTACATGGTCATTTCTGAAACAAAAATAGGGACACATTTATCATCAGTATTTACTTGCCTATAACCCTATTTTAAACATCTTGGAGCTTAGTAATTTTCCATTAGACTAATAATGTCACAACAAACTTTCCATTAAATATCCCTCTTATCTACTTGCTCAAAAATGTTGATTCTTCAACAAATTTTAAATACATTTAATTGTAATTAAGATATGACTTCAATCAATGATTAAAGGTAAAGTCTATTTTATATGATTCTACATTTTACTCAAATTCCCAAAGTGCTTTTAGGGAAAAAAAGCTTAGTTTATTTGCCAGGAAACAAAGACTTCACTAATTTTTACAAGGGAGAGTGGAACGGATTTTCTTTCTTTTTTATTAAATTTCCACCGATCAACTATGAATGAGCTGCTTTTATGTAAAAATATTAAATGGAGGCTCCTACCATTACTTCAGTAGTATATGACATATTAAGACCTGAATCTTTCCAACCATTCACCCTACCACTTTTTGTGAAAATAATGACATTGAAAAATGTATAGATTTCTTAAGAGGTCACTGGGTAACTGTTTATCATATCTACCTACCCTTCATATGTCCCATTTACAAGTGCATGAGCACACAGTTTCCAGCCATCCTCTGAATTCTTTAGTTGCTCAAAGTATTGCAAAGCCTGAAATCAAATTTATTTCATTAGCTGGTTTGATTAATTTTTTCTTTAGTTCAACCCAGAAAGATCAGTTGCAAGTATTAACAGGCAAAGCTTTCATTTTGAAATTGAAAAAAAAAATCTGCATGAATCAATTTTTGTTTAACTTGATCCAGATTTCATTTTTTGTCTGCTGTGGGTGTTCCGGATTAACATAGCTGAATTACTGGTTCTTTGTACAGTGATTTTTTTTTATACAACCAGTGGCTTTCTTAACTTATGGGGAAAATGAGCAATATAAATCAAAAGTTGGGAAATTGTAAGATAATGAAAATGTTTTAAATCAATTAAACACTTACCTCCTTATAGGTGGTATAATGTTATAGAAAGCTTCAAATCAACATTAAAAATATAATATAAATTTCATTGAAATTCCATGAATTATTTCTTTTGAGGAAATAGGTTGTTATTTTGGGGAAAAAATGTCAGTTTTTCGCTACAGGAAACCACCTGTAAAAGGTGGAACAGTAAACCCCCCAAAAATCACTACTGTAATACATTAAACGATAATAATGCTCTAAGGCCATGTGAAAAACCAATGGTCCTTGCTGTTAGAAAATGTGATTATTGTATTTGCATCTTTCATGACTAAAATGAATTACACAGGGCACCAAGGGTTCTATCCATATCACTCATTCACTGTACAGGCTGTAAAAAGACAATTCAATAGCAAATACAAAAAGATCTGTTGACTTTCATGATTATCATGGAATTACTTAATAGAGGTTTTCTAGGAAATTTTTTTTAGTCAACTTCATATTGCATGCAATAAATTATAAAAAGGTAAAAACTGAAGCTGAACCATCAATTAATGTGTCAAATACATGTATAAAAACATACTGATAACATACCCGAGCTTGTTCTTGCCTCCCCGCAAGAGAGTTCAGACCTTGTAAAGCTTTTTCATCCATAATTTGACCATTTACATGTGAGAAATAGCCATTCCCACACCATGCTAAAAACAGATTTTAAATACAAGTTAGACACATAAACATTCCATGATAATAAATATAATCGAAAGCATACCTTTAGGACTTGTCACATATTTTTATTTCATATTATGAAATTAATCATGAAGTCATACAGATATGGCACTGTGATATTTAAGTTTTTTTCTACTCTTTCTTACAAAACTGTCAAAGTTTTAAACATAAAACCTTCAGAAACCTTAAGAATCATGCTCATAGGTGGATTCAAACTGTTCGGATCCAAATACAAATCAGGTGCTGTGGTCCACTGGTAATGCACGCGACAGCGGACAGGTTATGGGTTCAAACCCTATTAGGGGCAACAATTATTTTTACCTTCCCAGGCACAAAGTACTAGTCCAATCAAGGAATTTTTAAGAGGTATTAGTACAAGCTCTAAGAACTTGTTTCCCAGATGA
>CM037786.1:30662509-30712509 GCA_021229015.1 Solen grandis
CTTAAACTGTAATACATGTATTTCTTTTTGTGATGTTGTATTTCTCATGAATGGGTTAAAATGAATTATTCATGGTTGTGCCAGATAAATCTACTGTAAGGCTTTATCTTAAAATCTTCCAGATAAAGTTAAGATTAATAAGAAGTTTTTTTTTTTCATTATCATCAGGAAACATTAGGCCCCATCAACTAAGTTTGTTTAAATAGTTTGAAAATTGTTGAATGATTATATGATGTATGCCTGTCTTCAGTACAAAGATAAACCTAGCCATATATCATGATTGTGTTAATAATAAAAATAAGTTTGAATGCTTTTTAATTGGTAAAAAAAAACAGAAATCATAGAAATGCATGCATCTTATATAAAATCAAACAATATCTCAAACATAGATATACTAACTTTAAGTTGATTGAATGGACTGGTCTGTAATACTGTTGATACATATTAATGAATAGAATTCATATATTTTCTGATTGTTTGTCATTGTTAAGTTTAATCAGATAATGAATTATGTAATTTGTCTGATAATCCAACACTACAGATTACATCTCATTACAAATCTAGAGCACACACTTTGTGTTTCTGTCCAAAGAATATACACTGTTTCTCTGTCCAAAGAGGAGTGCTTTTGGAAGCATATAGGCCTTTAAAATATTGATTGAAGAGGGAAATTGCTTGAGGAAACTGGATAAAACTTTTGAAGACTAAAAGAACAAAAAATCATTTCAAACTAGGTAACAGTTAAGTTCATACCAGGGGAAGAGATGAGCTTGTTTTTTTTTTTTTTTTTTTTTTTTTTTTTTAAATCTACACAACAAAAGTTTGCAAAATATTGATACTGATATAAAGTCTTTGAAATGTTGTCATCTAAATACTTTTAATTATAAGTTGTAATTTAGCATGTCAGCCAATGTATCTGTTTTTACCTGACTTCAGGTAAGCCGAGAGGAATCCGAACTGCCCGTAAGTTTGTGAATCATCGCAGAGAACAGAAGTGGCACGACAATGACTACAAAAAGGCTCATTTGCCATCTAGATGGGTGAAACCTTTCCAGGGATCCTCTCACGCTAAAGGCATTGTTCTAGAAAAGGTGTAAGTATTAAGATTTACAACTTCTTTAGTTTTTTAAACAACACATTCAGGCTGACTTCTGCGTAAGATTTGTCCACATATAAGCAAATTCAGTTCCAAGTCTGCCAGGTATTTGGTTTTAGGATAGAACTTAGAATAGATATTCTTGGGAAAGTTTCATAATCTTGGGAGATTCATAAATTTTATAGAATTTGCATAGGGATTTTAAATGATCTCTGATAGAAGAGAAAGTTGTGTAATGTTGGGAATTCCGATATGTTGTAATTTTTCTTAATCTGTCATTTAATGAATTTGTTATTGGTATGAAAGAAACCACATGCACCACATCAGTAATGGCATGTTTCAGTGGTGTTGAGGCCAAGCAGCCTAACTCTGCCATCAGGAAGTGCGTCAGAGTGCAGTTGATCAAGAACGGCAAGAAGATCACAGCCTTTGTACCCAACGATGGTTGCTTAAACTACATTGAGGTAACAGCCTCTTGCAGGCCCAACAGATGGCTATTTACTCCACTTCCTTCATTAAACCATAGCTGTTGATAAATGTGTGTGTACTGGAATGGTGAAATATGGACAGGTTCTGATTAAGTGTTGCACAAGTAACTCTACTTAGGCTTTTTTATATTGACCATTTCACTCTGAACCTACATAAATCAACGAGGGCTCCCCAAACACCTACTCTACCTGCTGCTGTATAAATCCACAGAATGTTCAGTGGGAAATAAATATACATTTGAGATTTCCCCCCAGGTTAAAATGAACAAATTATACGCCGTATTTGCTGATCCGCTAATGAAATGGTCTATTACAGAGAACAAATTTTGTTCATGTTCATGATTTCATATCTTAAAATTTGGTAATTGTTAATCCCCTTCGTAGACAGTTTGCAGTAATTCAGTCTGCCACTAGTTTTGTTTTTGGCCTGTTATTTGAAACTGTTCCTGCACCCCTTTGAAGATAAATTGGGAATTTTTTAATTAAAATCGATATTCTATTATCCATGATAAGTATTTAAATAAAAAATAATGACATATTTAGTATTTTGAAACAATTCATTGATTTCTTTTTAGATTATTTTTACTACCTGTGGCTTTCGTATTGGGGAAAATTAGCATTGTGAATCAAAATTTGGGAATTAATAAGAAAATGATTTTTTTAAATTCACAATAAAATTATCTAATTATAGGTGGTATATGTCCAAGAAAGTTTCAATACCAACATTAAAATTATAAGAACAAATATTATTATAATTCTATTTGAGAAAAAAAAAATGAGGAAAAAAATAACTATTTGGGCAAATAGGTAGTTATGCTGGGGAATAAATGTCAGTGTGTGGCTGGGTGAACCACATGCTCATACATGTATTGAGTTTGTGTTTCCAAATTTTTATCATTATGAAGTTAGGTTCAGTGTCAAGAGATCTACGTTGTGGCATTTCTATTTGTATTTGACCATGCTCCTATTCTGTACTTTGATTAGATGTATGGTCCAAATGCAACATATTTTCCAAGATTGCTTGCAGCAGGGGTTTTCTCAGTTACCTGTTCATTCACATCTTTTATTTCAGTGTTTTGCATACTCTGTTAAAAAGGCACAATGATTTGCTGAGGGATCTTGTGTGCTTGATTTTCTCGACAGTCTGAACCAAATTCTTCCATCAGAATAATATATATATATATATATATCACCTATCTTGCGCTGAATTTGAAATTAAATGTTCCAGTTGTTTACTTTTCAGTTTGAAATAATGATTGATGTGTTCTGAACATTTGCAGGAAAACGATGAGGTGTTGGTTGCTGGTTTCGGACGAAAGGGCCACGCCGTCGGTGATATCCCTGGTGTCCGTTTCAAGATTGTGAAAGTTGCCAACGTGTCTCTGTTAGCTCTCTTCAAAGGCAAGAAGGAGAGGCCAAGGTCATAAAATGTACATTTTTAGAAAAATAAAAATGACCAAGTAAACTTATTCTTTGTTATATTTGGGGGAAGAGAGAGTGTGTACAATAGAGAGTCAAATTTGTGAAAATTAATGATCTTATGGTGGATTGACATAATGAAAATGTTCCCTGGACCAGTACTTGTTAAGAAATTGTGTCATTGTCCAGTTGTAAAATAACTAATTAGACTGCAGATCCAAAAGTTGTGGAATTGAACCCTCGTTAGGGGCAAGAATTTTCATGACCTTTCCAGATGCAAAGTAATTGGTCTAACCCAGGAACTTCAGAGAAGGGATGGTACAAGTTGTAAGGACTTGTTACCCAATTTATTTAAAATGAGTTGTTAAATCTAAGCAAGAATTTAGAAGACCTTAAGGATAAGTTCTGCTAGTGGGTTCAAACTCGTAACCTTGGGATGTTTTGTCAACATGCACTACACTCAATGTTTTCCACTAGCTTCTACACCAAGGAGTCCTGGCCTCTGTTTCCCACTTCTGAATGGTTTTCCTCAACTTGAAAATCTTCAGTTTGTGTCATAACAAATATTTGTGGACAGCTACCTCTTCTGTAATGTTAAAGTTTCCTATAGATTGACATTAACAGTGTCCTAGAGTCCCAGGGACACCAAAAATTGGGAAGGGGACTAAGAATTGACATGCTAGGGGTTCAATCCGGACACATTTTGATAAAAAGTAAATTGAACATATTTGTTGTAAACCTATGCCATCCTCTTTGTAAAACACTCTGATAAGTAACCCTCTTTGATAAATTGCAACTTTAAAAGCAGTGGTAATGCGAAGAAAGCCAAGAAGAAAAAGAAAAGAGACAATTAAAAAGCAGGTGTTCCATCAGGATACCAGGCTAAAAGCTGTTGATGGCATATATTGAATTCAACAATTTTATACTTGAGGAAAATCCAATCTCATTAAAATCAGATTCAGTATGCTAACTGGATCTGACCACATCCCAAAGAGGGTCATCTCAGATTGATCTTTGTATAAGCTAATCAAATTGGCAGCTACAGAATGGTTTGGTATATCGGGGGAAGTAACCACATCAATCACATAATTGGGTAGAAAGATGTCTAAGCAGCTGAGTAGCTCATTTGATAGAGCATTTGCCCTCTTAAGTAAAAGGCCCCGGATGTGAGTCCCAGTCAAGCTGCACATTTTTCTCACCCTGTGAAAAATGTTTTACCAAAGTCAGTCAGAAACCCGCTATTTAACTAGTTCAAAATTGAGCACTTGTTTATGCATATAAATTACTTAAAAGGTCAATCTGACATGACTCCTAGTGCGATGTTGTCAGATCCTAATCGCGGATAGTAGAGGAGTGCAAATTAGGTTATGAATTTAATATTGAGGAAAATCACAATTTGAGATGAAAATGCAGGCCAGGGCTAGATTTTCTGAACATATATCCAATATATTTGAGGACTCAAGAAGAGGGCAATTTTCAGACCCTTGTTAGAACCCAGTCGCCAGATTAAGATTGTTCACCCGAAGACAATTGGCTTAAAATGGTCATGATAGGTCGTTTTGGACAATGTTTAACTAGCTTTTGTCACAAGGTTGCGTCTGGTCTTGCACGTATTTGTCTTTCTGGGATGCTTTAGTGGGCCTCTTTCAAAATTAATAGAAAAAAACGATTCCATGCAGAAGTCTAGGTGGGCCTAAAAACAAAAAAAATATGAGTTTTGGGCAACCTGACCCTGTCAAGAGAAAACCTGCCTACCCTTAAGTTTGTAGCGGCCATTTTGGGACATGTTTTTAGCAATTCATTCACAGTTATGACTGGGAAAAAAAAAATCTCTACCCTGCCTAACTTTTTCGAGACAGTTACCTTGTTTAACAATGGAAAGAAAACAAATAGGCATAGGGAAAACGTGCATTCAATTTTTCCCTATGTGAGTTTGAAAATTTGGTTGATTGGTTAATCTGGACATATTTCAAAGAACTTCAATAAATTAAAATAAGGTTCAGAGTTAATAATGTCTCCCCCAACCCACATATATGGGGGGCAACATAGTTTTCGCCAAGAGTTGTCTGTCCAGAAGATAACTCCTCTTCTTCTTGTGCTTGTGAAATGAAATTTCATTTATGGAAACAAATTGATGAGAGGAAGAGTCACACACAAGGTCTGTAACATTGGCCTCAGCATTGAGCCAAAGAGTGTGAAAACAAACATTTAGTTTTTTACTGCTTTAGATTATTTCCCCATTTTTAAACTGATTTCAACAAAATTCCTGGCTATTAGCCTGGGGTATGTCATTGGGCAGGTGGGCATCAAACTTTCTTTCTGTCAAATATCTACTGTTAGAGATTCATATTTGGTATGTGGATACCTTATAGGTAGAGGAAGATTGGGACTGATTTTCAGGATGATAGGGTGAAGGTCACAGTTACTAGAAAAAGATTTTTGTTCCTGTTAAATAACTTTTTAGGAATGAGGTATGATGATCAGATTTAGTATATACCGGTAGGTACCTTACGGGATAAGACGTCAAGCCGGTAAAGTCACGGTCTCGGTCATTGTTACTAAAAATAGTTTTCCCTGCTTGGGGCGACACTAGAAAACTGGGTTTCTCATCATTCAACACATTTTTTGAGATGATTTTATGTTGGTGTATAATTCCATACATTGTTAAATGGAAAATAAATATAAATTTTCCCAATTAGTCAATTCAACCCTTTCCCTCATAGAGGATACCATGAAAAGACCTATGCGAACAGCATAAAACCAGATCAGCCTACGAGTAACTCGCAGACTGATCAGGTTCTATGCTGTTCGCTGCTCCTCAGTAGGATAAGGTTTGAGTTTGGCTTTCTGCAGATCAGGCTTTAGTGGTACCTGTTGAGTGTGTTAAAATGAGTCTATATGAGGGAAAGGGTTAAATCAGTGAAATTATACATGATATTGCACATGGTATTGCCAATCCTCTGGTAAAATGGTCTATAGCTCACCTTTTTTGCTCAGGTGAGCTAAAATCTACAGCCTGTTTGGAAATTCAACAAAGAATCAAACATCCAATTAATATTAAATATTTATTTACAACAAATTTACTATGAATATCACAAAGACAAACTTCCCTCTTTAGAGATGTATTATTGCCTTATACAAAACTGAATATAACTGCTTTATGAATGCTTCAGTGAATGTGAAATACAAAAGTAAGGCCATGTAGCCTAATGTGTACTCTTGTCAATTCGGTCTTGTAATTACATTTTCATATCAAACTTGAAGACTGATATGCCTTTTAGTCTTCAATGGTTGCTTTGGAACGTTCGTAATTCAATCAATCTCCTCTTTGGTACACATATGATTCCTGCTGAAACATGACAGAAAAAGTGTAACGACGGATGGATAACGGACAAGTGATCCGTATGTGTCACCTCTGCCTACAGCAGGTGACACAAAAAGACATTAGACTAATAGGTACCAAATGTCCTTTGGTAAACTGATGACTAAGAATCGTTTAAAATTTCATCGAAGCCTGCTGTTATTGCAAATGAGAATCATTAGCGCTGTTTTAGAGTACTGTCTAATTAATTTTATGCTTGTGTCTTAATATACTATAGCATTGGCTGCATCATGTTAATATTTATTTTAGCATTTTAAAATTCACAGGGACATATTCTGCAATGATCTGTCAAAGAATGAGCTACTAGCAAAAAATAATAAGAAAATTTAACTTTTTCAAATTGGGTCAAACAGCCTGACTTTTAACTTTTTTTTTTCACACAATTTTATTTTTAATCAATATTTTGGCAAACTCTTTTAGGCTAAATCAGTTCAAATCCAACCACTGCTTCAAACATCTAGAACAAACTGGCAGTGAACAATGTATTCTATAGTGTGCCTAATTAATTAATCTCTAATGGACAATCCAGGATAGATTTACATAGGGCGCTTGGATTTGTTCTGAAATTGGCCTGTATTGGCTCCTTGATCATTCCATACTTGATCCCAGCTTTAAGATGAAGGTAAGTGTCAAGGGCGTGGTAGGATCAGCCACATACAGTTCCTGGCCGGACGCCAGTCCTAGTTCTGTAATACAAGAGTTGTAAATTTGAATTTTACATTTTTTTTCTAACAACAATTAGAAAGTGACAACACTTATAAAAAATCTTCTTGTTGGCACTGCTTGTGGTGTTCTTCACAGTTATTGGTGTGGGAGGAAACTGAAATACCCAGACAAAACCCATATGTACAAATGGGTGACCCGTACCATTCCTACATTCAACCAACCAGGGATTGAATTGGTGAAAAGCCAGCGTGTTGTCCACTATGCTATCAAGGCATGCAAGATATTAATCGGCAAACTGAGGCACAGTTTAAAAGCAATATGGACAACAAAATGGCTTGATAATTACTTTTTTTTGGGTGTAAAATAATGAGTGTCAAACTATAGGAAAAAATAAAAACATTAAAACCCAACTAATGCAAATTGAAATCTGTCTTTCCAGAATCAGTATTTTAGGAAAAAGCTTACCTTTTAAAGTTTTCTTGAGATTTTCACGGGTCTTTTCTTCTATAGATTTCACTGTCTGCATATAGAGGGTTTTGTTCTTTCCATTTAGTGATGTTGTCAGTCCAGGTGATTTCATCTGACTGATTAAAAAAAAAGGGACAATTGGAAATTATTGCCATAACAAAACCATTGCTATGTCCCGGTAGTTCACATTGTCTAAATACCAAGATCATATACATGTATACACCATTAACACAGTTTCTCTGATTGATAGGTTTGATACTTTCCCTAACTTGAATTTGTAGCAATGACCTAAAGTCCCAGCATGAAATAAATAAAACCAAAGGAAATTTTATAAAAAATGAGAAAAAATTATTTCAAGTTTCTGAAAATTTTAAAATTAAACACTGACATTTCAATACTCAACCCTTTACCGTTAATATGAATATTCATGAACAATTCAATGACTTGATGAATACAAAATTAAAACCATGTACTATATTCATAATAATTGTTATAATCAACTCCATGGCTAGTTGTGTTTTGAACAGTCACAGTCTCCTGATAATTTTCAGTTGGTACTTGATATTGTCCTTTTTTTCTGTATGCAACACATGTTTTTGATAATCAAAATATGAAACTAAAAGCCGGAATCTTCAGAAGGTACTTACTACTCTGCACTTTCAGTGAGGTAGCTGATAACATCTTGAAGTTTGTCTGACTCTGAAAAGGTTATGTCCTTCGGGATTTTGCTACATGCCATGCAATCATCCTGTAACAGCAAGTGAGTATTACTGACCCTTGTGTTCTCAAAAATTAACTTAAGTAGAACATCTGAGTTCAATCACACATAAAGCCAATACATGTATATCAAGTATGGATTCAAGTTTGAGCCTGAGATTGTACTATTGAGAACACAGGACCAGGTATCACAGTCTTTCCTACAACTAACTACCTGGAAACTATATATACCGTACATTGTTTTACTTTAAGAAATAATACTTATCTTTTTCAAAGAATTAATCCATTTTCTCTTACTTAATGAAAAACGCTTTACCTCATGAATATTCATGTACAAATCTGACGAATATCAAAATATCAATTTGCTGAATCTTGAAATGGTACTATATGAAACTTTAAAAGGATATTTCTTTGCCAAATTTGTAAAATCTTAACTATATTATCGATGAACAGAGGAGACCCTGATTAGACAACTCCTGTAAGGAAATGTCTGACCTGATGTATATGAAATAAATGTATTTGATTAATGTCCCACTACCTTATTTCAGTGATTTAGGGAATCTGTCTCAAATTGAGAAAAGTATAATTCTAGGTCAAGCAACATTATCCTTGCACTGTACTATAAACCAGTCATGGAAATACCTTCAGCATCAAACCAGGGAGCTATACCAGAACTGTGTCTAATTTGGTTGATATGTCATGGTCAGGGATCAAACCAATGACTCCCCATTTCTGGAGTCAGAAAATTACATGAATTATCCTTAATGATTTCTCAATACTATTAGGAATACCATGCAAATCCATTTTACTTCTCCCTTTTTCGTTTGGATTACTCATTCATTACATTTTGAGTTATCCTACTACCTTCAAACACACTGGATGAAACAATTTTCTAAGCAGAGGTGATAGTACTAACTTCTTTGAATAATATCCACTTACCTTTTTCTCGGCTTCAAATGTGTAGGTGTATATTCCCTCGGTATCATTGAAGTTCATATAGTTGCTAAGTGGGAGGCTACAACTAGAATGAAATCAATAAATATCTGACTTATGGGTTCTGCCTGTATTTTGATTCAATTCTGAAGACAGCATTTCAATCTTTTTGCAAGACACTATCTACATTATTTACATTACAGAATCATATCTCAGAAAAATGGCATCATATCTATCAAATTATCTTGGAACTTTAAACTTCCCTTATATGCTGCAAGGGTGCTACACCAGTACAACTTTTACCACTTTTGTATTCCACAATACCTGTATATTCACTGCAAACAAGCAAATGTTTTTTTTTAGAAAAAAACTGTTACATTGCAGCTCATTTTGCAGTCTAAGTTACATACTGGACTGCATTTTAGAGGCTGGACTAACTTACCTTGTAGCAAGTTTGAACACCTCAGTTGAACAGGCAGCTGAAAAACAGTAGAACAACACATAAATAAATACTTCTTTAACCAATGATTTTATTTGATTCATAATAATCATGTGAAAAAAAAAGACTTTATATGGTCATATTTATACAAAATGTACTTGTCAAAAGTGACTACATGTATGATACCAGTATTTCTTATAAATGTTTAGTAACAAGACTCTAATTCTACCAACAATACTTAGCACTGAGTAATTCTTAAATACTTAGGGGTAAATTTCATTATTCTTGTCTCCTAATAAACAGTACTCAAATATGTTATTTCTTAACCCTTTCCCTCATAGAGGACACCATGAAAAGACCTATGCGAACAGCATAAAACCAGATCAGCCTGCGAGTAACTTGCAGGCTGATCAGGTTTTATGCTGTTCGCTGCTCCTCAGTGGTCTGGAAATGAGGATTTTGTAATTAAATTTGGTAAGGTTTAACTGTGTTTTTCTGCAGATCAGGCTTTATGTGGTACCTGTTGAGTGCGTCAAAATGAGTCTATATGAGGGAAAGGGTTAACGAATATTGTTACCGTAGTAATTTATGTAACTAGTCATGCCATGTACTTGAATATCACGTAAAACAAGATGGATGGATATGTTTCTACCTTATTTAAGATTATTAAAAGTATTACAAGCACTAGTATTGTTGGTGAATATCTCATACTAATTTGATATTAAATACTCTGGAAGCACAGGATCAGAAAAATATTACATGTAATTCTAATCTGAACAAAATTATACAACAATTCTTTAATAGCTGCAATACACTGAAGTCCATGTTTTTAATGTCAACCAAGGCAATTTAGTATCTGCAAGACTGAGCTTTAGAAGCTTCTTTAATCATGCAAAGGCAGTTTTACAGTTCAATTCAAGCCTAGAGGCACCTCGGATCAGTGGTCTCTGACTATAATTTGAAAGGTTGCAATTTCAATCCCAACTGGGTTGGGTTGAGGGAGATGATATGTTGAGATCTTCCAAGATGTACAGTACTGGTGCAGCCATCGAGAAGAAATTGGTATAAGTTGTAAAAACTTGTTTCCAAATCAATGTAAATGAAATAAGTTAAAAATCGCTCAAGTCTGAAGTACGTAAGCCAGCATGAATATTACCATTGACATACACTGGAACCACCAGTTGACCAATGTTACTGACTGGTCACTAATGTTAAAATTCCTATCTCATTGAATGTGCTCATTACTCAGATATAGGCATATTATCAGCCTATATTACACAGGAACTGGTTGGGCCAAAAAAAAAATTAGTTCTGTTTCAAGCCTCCCACCCGATCCTCTTTTTTATGACCAACCCAAAGTTTTTTTTTAACATTTCTGCCTTTAAAAAAAGCTTTTCTTTACTTTTTTTACTTTTCACATCATTCGAAGGGTAAAAAAAAACGACAAATCCCTACCTACCAACCCTCTTTTTTTCTGGCTGGAGACCAGAAATGGAACCTGGGGTGGTGGGGGGAGGTGTGGCTTAGAGTGAATATGACACATACCTGCTATGACAGCATTGGTTGAGGCTACCGCTGGAATGATCCTCTTCACCACACCTGGAGACAGAAATACCAGAGAATACATATGTACCAGTGAGTTGACATACTCAAGTTGTTAACTACCTGAAGAGCTTGGTGAAGCATCAATTTCTGATGCCTTTTTCATACGATGAAGTTTAATTATGTATTCAAATTTGGTTCTTTCATTTTTCTATTATGTTTCATTAAAGTTTGAATACTAAACATACTGCATATGTCCGTTATGTCTTAAGTATATCAGTTTTGTTTAACATTCTTCATTATTTAACATGTAATACATTCTGGTTATCACTAACAAATTCACAAGACAGCAATGATAAGTACCAGTAACATCTGGCCCAAAAGTTCTCAAAGATACTTCAATAACTGTGGTCTAAGACTGACATTCTAATGTCCAACTGAAATCCCTGAATCTTATAGCCATTTGAAATAATACTTAAACCCCTTCACTGTCATGCATATGTTGTATTTGTACGCCAGGGTGTATGGCATTTTGTCAAGAAAAGCTACAAAACATCTGGCGACTGTTTGGACAAAATAAATAAAACCATCTGATTGGTCCATTCAATTATGTGACTGCGAGTGAAATGGAAACAAGTGTAAGCGAAACAACAACAAAACATTTTGGCTTGATACACACTAACAAGAGTCACATACCTTAGATATAGAGTATAGCATGGAATTATTACCCTGAGTCAGGTTCTGTGAAAGGCTGTGAAGGGGTTAAGAACAGTATTAATTTTTGAGAACATGGGGCTGGGATACAGACCCTGGGTAAGCCTGTAGTTGACTCCAGCAATGTTGTACTCCTCTGCCCTCTCTAGTGATTTGTCCAGGATCCATTGCACATGTTTTGGGCTGTCTCCGTCTATAGCTACACCCTCTGGACAAAACAAACATAAACCAAGGATTACAACTCTATAATTATAAAGGAAATTGTTACACATAGTAGACAAATAATCTAATTCAAACTAGAGATTTTGCTACAGATGATTATTAAACCCTATATTCCACCTTGTCTTCTTAATGTAATGTGTGTGTAGGACTGGCAAGACAAGACGTGACATGACCTGAAGGGACGAGAGTGATTCCTATATAGCATGCTCGGATCCAGGGGGTGGGGGGGTGGGGGGAACATAGCTGGAAATGGACATGGCAAGTATCCCTGTTGAAACCCCGACGAGAGTATTTCCAAGGCATACAAGGACTGAAAATGGTCCACATGACATCTTTGTGGAACCCGTTCCGGATTGCGCTTACAGCAAAAATATGAAAGCTTAAGGATATTTTAGCTTTTGAATATATTTGCTTATCTGAAAAATGATGAAAGTTATATTTCCAATGCATACAAGGACTGAAAATGGTCCACATGACATCTTTGTGAGCAAGATCTAACGATATTGTAATCAGTTTAAAAGGTCACCACTCAGATCTATCTATTCATAGCAAAATTGTTAGTTTTTCTTTCTCTGAGTTTAGCAATACCTTCCTGACTTAAGCATGCTACATTTTTTAAGTAACTGGTAGAACATGATTATGCTATTTAACTTAGACCCCAATATTTTGAGAATCAGAGACCAATTTATTCTTAAAAACCATGATCATATCTAGCAATACATTTTATAGAGTACTTAAGTTCAAACTATAAAATCTCCTTTTTGTCTTGATTTTGATTCATTCATGTAAGTGAAGTGTATGGTGATGGCTTGTCCAGACACATGCGCGATTTCCCCAGGTATTCTGATTTACTCCATTTAATGATGACCTGATATGCCATCATTCATGTCATCCAGAATTGTGAGACTGTGCCCACTCTGGGACATTGTCATATATGTATCCTTGGTTGGACCAGTACTTTGTGCCTGGGAAAGTCATGGAAGATTCTTGCCCCCCAAACTGGGTTTCGAACCCTCAAGCTTCGGATCCACAGCCATGTACACAACCACTGGACCTCAGCAAACCTTATAATGAATAAAATGATCCTCACCTCCAAATGGTTCCTCTTTAGGCCAGAGTAATATACGGACGTATTCTATACAGTGTTCTGGAAGCCTGGGTGTGTGAGCAATCGTACACAGCGGAAAATTCACCTGCATGTCAAAAATCAAATCCCATAGTTAATTAACGACTCTTTATTCAACTTATTTATTTCAAACTAATAAATGTGGGTTACAAATGAAGAAATACATTTATGATTATTAATACCAGGGCTGTAGCAATAGTACTGTAAGATTGATGTTTCACAAATGAACTTGATTAACTACTAAACAATCTTTTTCTAGTTGTTTGTACAGATAAATCAAACATTTTAAACTGACACTATGTACCATATATTTGTACATAAGAAAAGATCTATTGATCTGAAACTCAAACAAGAGGGCCAAGATGGCCCTTGGTCGCTCACCTGAGAAAGATGATTGTTTAAGAAATAAAGATGCTTGAGTGTAAAAGTGAAATCTGGCTTTTTTTATGGTGAAATGGGCATAACTCCTAAATTTACAAGTCAATATCAGTTATAATTGAAACCGATTGTGAGATTATGGGCATAAACATTGTCTTAAAGTTTAAAAATGATTGTTAAAAAAATGAAGTTGGTAGAGAATAAACAAAGTGAAATCTTGCATTTTTTGTATTAAAAGGGGCATAACTCCTGACCTAAATGACCCATCTCAGCCACAATTGAACTCAATCGAGACATTATGGAACAATGTCATAAAAAAAAAAGGAAGATGCTAGAGTGTAAACAACGTGAAATATGGCTTTTTTTATATTAAAAGGGGCATAACTCCTGACCTAATTCACGGATCTCAGCCATAATCGAACTCAATCGAGACCTTATGGTCATAAGCATTGTCATAAAGTTTGAAGATGATTGCTCAAAAGATGAAGATGCTAGAGTGTAAACAAAGTGAAATCTGGCATTTTTTGAATATTAAAAGGGGCATAACTTCTGAACTAATTGACGGATCTCAGCATTAATCGAACTCAATCAAGACCTTATGGTCATTAACATTGTAATAAAGTTTGAAGATGATTGCTCAAAAGATGAAGATGCTAGAGTGTAAACAACGTGAAATCTGGCATTTTTTTATATTAAAAGGGGCTAACTCCTGACCTAATATGATCTCAGCCATAATCAAACTAATCGAGACCTTATGGTATAAGCATTGCCATAAAGTTTGAAGATGATTGCTCAAAAGATGAAGATGCTAGAGTGTAAACAAAGTGAAATATGGCATTTTTTGAATATTAAAAGGGGCATAACTCCTGACCTAATTGATGAATCTCAGCCATAATCGAACTCAATCGAGACCTTATGGTCATAAGCATTGCCATAAAGTTTGAAGAGGATTGCTCAAAAGATGAAGATGCTAAAGTGTAAACAATTGAAATTGGCTTTTTTGAATTTAAAAGGGGCATAACTCCTGACCTAATGGTACGATATCAGCCATAATCGAACTTGGCCGTGATTTTATGGTTATAAACATTGATATAAGTTTGAAGATAATTGCTCATGAAATGAAGATGCTAGAGTGCAAACAATGTGAAATCTGGCTTTTTTTGAATTTTAAAAGGGGCATAACTCCTGACCTAATGTTCCGATATCAGCCATAATCGAACTTGGCCGTGATTTTATGGTTATAAACATTGATATAAAGTTTGAAGATAATTGCTCATGAAATGAAGATGCTAGAGTGCAAACAATGTGAAATCTGGCTTTTTTGAATTTTAAAAGGGGCATAACTCCTGACCTAATGTTCCGATATCAGCCATAATCGAACTTGGCCGAGATTTTATGGTTTTAAACATTGTTTTAAAGTTTGAAGATAATTGCTCATAAAATGAAGATGCTAGAGTGCAAACGAACAAATTGTGGACGACGGACGGACATTCATCGATCCTAAAAGCTCATCCTGAGCACATGTGCTCAGGTGAGCTAAAAAGATGACATGAAAAATATGACTGTTTCTCTATTAGCTTGGGATTTAAAATTCCAATGACAGTATTTTAGTTCTATGGAGACTCTGTCTATGTAAGACAAATATAGTGTTGCCTCACTGATATCATACCGTAGTGGTACTTGAATTAAGTCATAAGATCATGGCACCCCAGCAAAAAATATCTAAAACTACCCTACACTTATACACCAAAAGCCAAGCAAGAGAGATACACAAGTATCATTTTTAACAACTTTTGCAAACTGCAGCCAGGGAAAACCTAAAACCTCTTGTTTATGAGGCAAACATCCTACCCAATCGGTTACAGGGACAGGTCTTGAAATAACCAAAAGTGGTGGAAATTTAAACAACTGGAAAAATTTATTCTGAAAAACAATGACAAGGTCAGAATGGCACACACCTGTGGTGGATATAGGTCCAGGGTACATTCTATACAAGCTGTCATACCCGGCAGGATGACACGAGCGTTGCCTTTGAAGCCCTCCGTGCCCCCGTCCACCATGGGAATGAGGCTGGTCTGATCCATTTCTCCATCTTCGTATTTCAACATACTCACCTGAAATATACATGTATTACAAGGGGGGTAAAATAAATTCCAAAAATTATCACTCACCCTTCCAAATACTGAGACAGTAAAATCTTGAAAAATACAAAGTAATGTTCTGTTTTTTTCAATCACCATGGTCAGCAGTTGCCTGTAATGTTACAACCACAGAAATTTAAGATAGTTGTACATCACTGTAAAAGCTCCATATAGGGAGCAATGTTAAACACACAGATAAATAACTTTTTTATGAATTTTTGCCCACAGGGCTTTATTCAAAATCCCACAGAGATACATCACTAAATTATTGCATACTGACCAAAAACAACATGGCATCATATTGCTTTTGGTCAAAATGTAGAACTGTTGTATTTCTTAGTCATTTTTTTTATAAAGCCCTGTGGACGAAGAAATTCATTAAAGAGCTATTTATCTGTGGGTAAAGACAGTTGATTTGATAAATAAGGAAGCCATTTTTGCTCAAATGAAGAAAAAATGAGGAAAGAATTATTTATGAAGCAATTTAAAACTTGATCTATGACTGAAAGGGATGAATACTCCACTACATAGCCATGACTCAACAATATGAAAGATATTGAACTCTTTGTAAAACACAACAGGCTTGGAAAACATATACTGGTAATTCCTATACATCTCATGTTAATCATCTTTGTGAAGTGGGGGTATTATTAAAGGTGTTTGAGCAGGTTTTTTTTCTAACAGACAAATTTTTTCTAAAAATTTGCATGTAAGTACTTTAGACTTTAACTAAAAGATATACGAATTAAAAAAGCATCACTATTTGCTAATATTTGTTGAAAAAACATGGCGTTAAAAAATAAGAAAGATTTCGATTCTAAGTACTGTAACAGCATATTAAAATGATATTTCTAAAATACTTTTATCACCATTTGTAACTTATAATGTATTCTATAAGTTACAGATAAAAATGCTGTCAAATATGCATTGAAAATACAAAACAGGCACTAAATCTCATTTGTGCCCGGACCAAAATGTATACAAAAACTATCCCAAAACTGTGAATTTTTATATATATTTTTCTAAATTAAAAAAAAAATTCAACGGACAGATTTCCTTTATTTTTTCAGAGTCAGTCCTTTGATATAAATGCTTTCTGAAAATGTAAAAAAAGACATACCTCACCAGGTTTGTTTTTTAACTTAAACTGCTTTTTTATTGAAATTTTGGCCAAATTTGCATAAAAACATTAAAATGTGACTTTTTGTACCTTCA
Source organism: Solen grandis (assembly GCA_021229015.1). Taxonomy (NCBI): domain Eukaryota; kingdom Metazoa; phylum Mollusca; class Bivalvia; order Adapedonta; family Solenidae; genus Solen; species Solen grandis. Next base: position 30,679,456 of record CM037786.1, read on the forward strand.
AAGTTTTGCAAATATACTTTTAATGATATTTTAACACATGTATCTTAAAATTTGGACTTTCTTCTATCATTCTACTTATAATAAAATAAGAAATTAAAAAAAAAAAATTACCAAAATCAAAATCAGCTGTAACCCGCTGAAACGCCCTTAATATGATTAAATACAAAATGTTTGATGACCTTTTGTTTAGATCAAAAAGCTCCTGAAAGTATTTACAAATGAGAAAAGAAGAAGAAAAATGATCACATAAAAATGGTTAAAATAACACAAAGCTTAAATGTCCATACCAGCATTCCATTAATCCACCTTCTTGCAACAATGGAGTCCAAGCCACATACCACAATATGAAATTCTGAAAAGAAAATATAAAGAAAGATACATTATTATACTCTATGCACGTCCATGAAATGAAAGCTAGAACTCTCACTTAACCCTTTTCATATAGACTCATTTTGACGCACTCAATAGGTACCACATAAAGCCTGATCTGCAGAAAACACAGTTAAACCTTACCAAATTTAATTATAAAGTCCTCATTTCCAGACCACTGAGGAGCAGCGAACAGCATAAAACCTGATCAGCCTGCGAGTTACTCGCAGGCTGATCTGGTTTTATGCTATTTGCATAGGTCTTTTCATGGTGTCCTCTATGAGGGAAAGGGTTAAAGTGATTGCATCCCACCTTATCTTAATGTAAGTGTAGGATGGGCATGACGAGACGGGATGTGATTGGATGCGGTTCTTATATACTTGTAGCCTGAATTACTGTGAAGCTTCTGAATGTAATAAAATGAACATATCTTACAGAAAAAAAGGATCATATCAGATATTCATTTAAATAGTATACACGTTAGTAGGAGTTTTGCTAATACATATCTAATACCACACAAGAGTGTTCTTTGAAACACGTGCGTCACCTGCTAAAGCATGATGGAAAAAGGGTAATGGACAGACAGACGGATGGACAGACAAATGGACAGACAAATGGAGGACAGAAAAGTGATCCTTAAGTGTCACCACTGCTTACAGCAAGTGACACAAAAACTGTCATTAACATTCTAAAGGTGTTTAGTTCTTTGTGAATTTACATAGGTTTAAAAAAATAAATGCCTCCCTTTACATACCTCAATAACCTTGACATTTAACCAATAACATCTTTTCTGAACTCTGACCTTTAACATAAAGATCCAGCATTAAATAGGCGATTTCTACTTAGCAAAAGCAACAACTATACAAATGTTTAAATTTCCTCTCTTACAAGACTTAAGAAATATTGTTTGCTAGAGATTAAACACATGACCTTTACCTTTTAGGTAATGACCTTGACCTTTAAGGTACAAACCTTAAAACCAGTTAGGCTCTCCTGCTAATAATGAGATCAAAGGGTTAAGTAAAGTTACAACTGTCCTAAGCAACAGGTCAAGGAGTCCACCTAGTTCAGGTGACTGTTAAATAAATGTCAATGGTGAAAAAATAATACTGGTTTTGTAATATTAGAGCTGCTTGCACAAAAGACAGTCTGGCTATTTAATACACGTTTAACTAAATCTATCTCTCTTGATATAGCTTGGTTTACATACTGTTAGTCAAGTTTAACAAGTATTATGAAAGTATTGCTTAGGCAATACTAAGTCCCCTACGGGCAAATGGAAAACTAAGACCCCCCCAACACACACACAAACACAACCTGTTTATTTCAGTCATATAACAACATCCAGCTAATAATAATGAGTCAAATTCGGCATGTACAGAATTTTGTAAGTCCAGGGCCCACAATGTCGTCAAAAATCAGCGAATCAAAAACAAACTTGAACCTGAGAAAAAAAGTCTGGAAAACTGCTAAGAAATTTTCTAAATCCAAGGGCCGTAATTCAATAAAAAATCAGTGGACCGGAACGAAACTCAAACTTGATCTGTAACATTCAGAAAAAAAAAGTCCGGAAAACTGCTATTTAAATTTTTTTTCTAATTCCAGGGGCCATAATTCCGTCAAAAATCAATGGACCGGAACCTGATCTGTAACTCATGGTGATAGACTCACATACGAAAATTAGATGAATATCTGCAAGCGTTTAGAAAAAAAATCCGGAAAACTGCTTTTTCAACAGATTTTCTAATTCCAAGGGCCGTAATTCCGTCAAAAATCAATGGACCGGAATGAAACTCAAGCTTGATCTGTAAGTCATGGTGGTAGACTCACACACCAAAAATTAGATGAATATCTGCAAGTGTTTAGAAAAAAAGTCCGGAAAACATGTGTGTGACTGACAGACGGACTGACGGACAGAGTGCAAACCTATAGTCCCCTTCGGCGAAGCCGGTAGGGGACTAATAAGTGACCTTGACCTTAACCCTCTTACAGACCCTAATATCTCAAAATATCACATGGACTGATCAACAGTCACATGTGAAACAATCTACCCATCTGTCCTATTAATTTGGGACTGTACATAATGACCTTTATGTAACCAAATTTGTTGAGAGATTTGTAATAGTGGGCTGAAACTTGATTGGTAGAGCACTTGTCCTGTAAGCAAGGGTTCCAAGGTTCAAATCCCTGTCTGGCTGCACATTTTTCTCACTTGGTTACAAATATATGTAATATCATGCAGTAAAATTCATACTCATTTGAGGTAACAAAAAAACTGTAATGAATTAGAAATGGTACAAACCTCTGTAGAATGATTCATCATAATCCTGAATCTTTGCAAAGTGACTTGATATCAAGTTAAGGCATCAAACATTTTCTGTGTTTATTCATTGTTTTGAAGCTTATATAACTTTCAGAAAATTTCTTTTCATTGAAACAGACTTTTTGGTGATCAATACATTTCCCTTCATGATGAATCAAGTTCAATTTTGTAAGGGTATTCATTCTCACTGGAATGTATCTGCTGCTAAATAAAATCACTATAAAACCATATAGCTGAGGAAATTGAGGTTAATCACATTCAGTATAATTAACATATAACTTAACACCTGGGCACTATGGATTTGAGGTGGCATATATGACAGTGGATCAAAAAATGGTGTGTTTAAACCCCATTGGGGGCAAGAACCTTTCAAGACCATTCCAGAAGCAAAGTACTGGTCCAACACCATGAAAAGTAAAAGTTTTAAGAACTTGCTTTCCAAATGATGTAAAAAGAAATATATTGAAACAAACAACAAAGACCATTATCACATGCAGCAATTAAGAAAGGATACGGTTTGACATTTGTTCCTGGAATTCTGGTGTTAATGAAATCTGCTGCAACCTCAGCCTTAGGTCTGCCAACATCCTTGGTTCTGTAAAATCAAGGTCATAAACAATGCATATCGTTTCAGGAGGTTTTATACGGTGTGCTAACTATAATATCTCTGTGATGAGAGGATTACACAGTAACACTTTAAGATGAGATTCAGAAGAAACATGGAAAAATCTTTTCAGTCTAGTCATGCTCCATTTTCTTTAATAAAAATAGGCATAATAGCCCTGTGGTAGAGTGTCCGCTTGGCAATTGGAAGGTCTGGGGTTTGAATCCCAGCCGAGGAACTTTCCTCCGGTGACCACATCAAACCAAAGACATATAAAACTGGTACCAGATGCACCCTTGTCTGGTACTCAGCAAAAGGGTATTGCTATGGGAACTCTGAGTACTCAGTTCTACCCAGGAATTTGGCACCCGTGTATTGGTGCTATACAAAGGGCACGTAAAAGAACCAAGGGGTCTATTTGCAAAATGAGCTAGAGTATCACACCCAGACTCCTTTGTATCCAACCACTGTCTCTTACTATGCTATCTCTTAAGCAAGTTATCCTTGGGTTATCCTTGACCCCAATGTCTAAATATGGCTATATTAATCATAAAATGATTGCTAGCCATAACCACAGAAGAGGAAGAAAATATATTTGGGAAAGAGGAATCTTGGTGTAAATATGAAAATGTTCAGAGGAGAAGAAGCCTATGAAAGGCCCCTGATCAATAAAGAAAAAAAAATCCTGCTAAGTTACTCTAGGGAGAATCAAACCTGCTTACCGAAACAAAAATTGCCGGTTAAGGTTGGAGATATCAATTGTGTCCATGTCAATAATATCAATGTTCTTAAACCCCAGGAGTGCCTGAAATTATAATCATTGCAAAACACTTATACAGAATGATGTATTGGTCATTAAACTTGTATTTTATGTTTTTGATCTAATGTTTCAGGGTTTTCCTTATGAATCAGAATGGTAAATTAATTTTAAATTGTAAGAGGCAGGGGATCTGAGGGGTCCTACATTTCCTTGTGACTAATTTCTCTTTCTTTGAATTATCCTGAATGCTTAAGGAAATCCCTGAGTTTCCAAACTAAATCTATCACTGAAGGTGATTAATACCCATGCTACAACAAATATAACAAGAGCTGTCAGAGGACAGCACGCTCGACTATTCAAAATGCTTGTTGGTAAATCAAATGAAATCTATTTCAATTCTTGCCCTTTCACATACCCTGTACATAATAATAGTCAAAAATGATATACCTTGATAGACTGATACCCTTAATATTTTTATGATGTCTAAAATCAATCCAATGCCTAATTACTGAGACATAAGCACAATAACACTGTGCATGCAAAACTTTAACCAAAAATCCAAGTTAGAAAAGGGCCATAATTGGTATAAAATTTTAACCAAAATTTCTAAGTTAAAAAGGGCAATAATTTATAACATATTCCATCAAGAGTTATCTACCATGAAAGTATGATACCTAAAATATTAAAGTGTTTCAAATAATCCACCTGGATACTAGATATTAGCATGAAAGTACCTTGCATGCAAAACTTTACCAAATTTTAAGTTAAAAAGGGCCATAATTTGTAACATACTCTATTAAGAGTTATCTACCATGAAAGTATGATACCCCTAAAATATTAAAGTGTTTCAAATCAATCCATGCCTGGATACTGAGATATTAGCATGAAAGTACCTTGCATGCAAAACTTTAACCAAAATTTCTAAGTTAAAAAGGGGCAATAATTTGTAAATATTAAATCAAGTTATATTAAAGATGTTTAAAATCAATCGCATGCCTTGATACTGAGATATAAGCATGCCAAAACAGGGGCCATAATTTGTAATATATTCCATCAAGAGTTATCTACTTTGGTTGTCTGATGCCCCTAAACATATTCATAAACTTTCAAGTCAATACCATGAATGGTTATTGAGATACAAACTAAATAGTAGCTTGCACGCAAAACTTTAACCAAATTTTCTATTGCATGCAAAACTTTAATCAAAATTTCTAAGTTAAAAAGGGGCCATAATTCATATTGAATTCAGTCAAGAGTTATCTAATTTGGTTGTCTGATGCCCCTGAACATATTTATAAACTTTCAAGTCAATACCATAAATAGTTATTGAGATATAAGGTTGATAGTAACTTGCACGCAAAACTTTAACCAAAAAACCAAGGGACTTCAATAGCTCTCATATTCTTCAAATAGTCGAGCTAAAAAGGTATGAACTGTATATCTGTATACCATATTTATTGATGTTAATTAAGTACTAGTACATATTTTTTCCTAATCAAAATGTTTGAAAATACATTTTATTCAGTGTATGTGACATAATGTCACATGAAAGTTTAATTAAACCATTAAACTAATTATAATATGCATAGAATTTTCATAGTTTATCTTTATTTTCTTGAAGAACAGATAAAAGAAGACTAGCCAACTACAACAAAATAAAACTTACAAGGTCTTTTAGAAGTTCACATCCGAGTCCTCCTGCACCAATTATCAGAATTTTACATACTTCTTGCATGAAAGATAAAGTCTGCAACATTCAAAGAAAATTTAAGAAACCAAACATACGTAAGAACCATATCATATATTTTTTTTATACAATATGAAGCAAGCCCAACCAAATAAAATCACAATTCTGAACAAACCAGTTCCAGGTTTTTATTGAAAACCTGACAAATATCTGGGATTCAATATTAACATTGCTTACAGTAGAGTCATTCTTCTGACAAAGTCTGTAGTATACAGACGAAAGCTCCAAGATTGCTTTTCAAGCATTGTGTGCGAAGTTGAAAAGGTTAAATTTTTAATATGAACAGTATCACACAGTTCAACTTTCATCAAAGAAAATGGTTCCAGGTTTGAGGGACATGCAGGTTTTGACTAATGAGATAAAACTTATATTTTTACATATATGTTGACATTACATTAACCTCATTTATATTAATATACAATTTTATGACCTGATGAATAATAATTTACTTCACTCTCAACAGAATATGAAACAATAGATTTTTTTGTGCCATGCAGAGAGTGTAGAATCTGAGCTTCAATATTGTATACGCAAACAGAGAAGACCCTGATCAGACAGCTCCTGAAAGTAACACTGAACAGTCTCATCTTGGTCTGTTCTGTTTGCCAATGTGTTAAAATGCATCTATATTAGGTAAATGGTAAACTAAATCATTTTAGTTTTCACTATTTTTGAGTGAATGTTCAATTCAGTCTGACTGGTTACATGTGCTTCACAGCTTATGGTTTCAATTTTGACTTGACTATTTGAGTTTACCGTCGCTTCGACAATATTTCAGTCATATAGCGACGTCCAGCTAATTACAGGTGGAGGAAGACCCCGAATGCACGGAGGCATCCGGGTAGAACCACCAACCTACCGCAAGACCGGTTGAAAGGCTTCCTCACATGAAAATCCAAATGACCCTGCCGGGATTCGATACCACGCGGTGAGGGGCTGAGTGAGTGTTAGGTTTCAATTTTGTTTGAGGCTGACGTATACAAATATTTAAAACCTTACCTCACTGCTCGGTTCAAAATCTGGATGAGCAAAAGGTCCCGTTCTTTCTAAAAACTTCTGGACATGACTCCATCGTCCGGCCCAGTCCGTGGACATCCTAGAAACAGAAAATGTATATACCAGTAAGTATATCTCACCCTCTGCAAAAATGTCAAATTTGTGACTGGTTAATATCAGTCACATGATAGTGGTGCATTTTTCCATACACCCATGTAACTGTTATATCCTCAAAATTGGCTGAATTAATTGCTTTTCACAGATACATTATTTATTTCATTTTTTTTACATCAGGTTATGTAGTAAAATATTTTAGAGATAAGTTTGTTGTTTTTCCATATTGAAGAGTGTTAAAATAAAATTGTGTTTGTATGTTTTTGTTGTTTTAAACATGCTCAAGAATTACAGAAAGGCAGTCGTCAGTTATAACGGTTACACTGTTTGTAGCTTTGAGGTATGGGTTCATACACTCCTTGTAACTGATTCGCTCTCATAAATAGGTTATGCAGTTACAGTGGGTGAACCCATACCAAAGCTACAAACAGTGTAACTTTTAATACATACAGTCATGGCATTATCTCTGCATAAAATTCTAGATGTCAAAACTGTATAATTTCTGCCCTGATCTGTTGTTGAAACTTACTTCATCAAAAATTATTAGTTTTACAAAATGTTTGTTTGTTTGCTGGATTTAACGTCCCACCGACAGTACTTCAGTCATTTGGAAACTATGTCTACTTGAGACAGATATAGTGCTGCCACACTGCAGTATCATGCCGTAGACATGTTGTATGATACCACACCCAGTCACATTATCCTGACACTGGGCCAACAAGTCCTGCAACTACCCTTATATGCTGAATGCTGAGCAAGGGTGCTGTAACAGTTTCACTTTTTATGACTTTGGTATGTTGCAGCCAGGGATCGAACCCACAACCTCCCGCTCCTGAGGCGAACACTCTAACAACTTGGCCACCATGGATGATTCTTACAAAATTATACAAATTTTAACCAAAAATCATTATTCTTACAAAATTATTCAACTTTTCAACTTTATAATAAACAGTTATAACTGTGTCCAAGATCCTGCCCCTTCCCCAACACCTGAAAAAAGTCCTGGTATATAACCTAAAATAAGGATGAGATTACTATGGGATGAAAGTGATAGGGTAGCCAGAATTGACAAAGTGATCATAAAACTTTAACCACACATAAACGCCTACATGGATTCATCTTTTATCATTTTGGTGTTCTAATTAAAATACAAAAATACATAGATCATACAGACACTAATACACCCTACTTTCTTTCTTGCTTGATGTTCTTCCTACACAGCCGGAATATACTTCAAGTAAGCACAATCAAAGTTACAAGCCGCTTACTGCATCACATAAAAAATAATTTTCATTTTCAATAGAAGCATATCTTGGGAACATTTTTGTCATATAATGCAATCGTTCAGAAAATGAAGTTTTTTAACCATGTAAAATTTGATTTGCTAGTAAAATATAATTCATTTACAGTTTTCTTTTGACCAAGATATAAGCGACCCTATTTATGACAACATGGCTGATATTCAGCTTGCGCCGCTTCGAGCGATTGGAGATTTTTTGCTGGAATCTGCACGTTTTCAGATTCCAAACATCAAAGACCCCGAGAAATGGGCAAACAGAGTTTTAAACAATCTGCTGTACTATCAGACAAATTACTTTTTGACAGCATTGATGGTTTTTCTTATAATCGGGTGAGCAATCATTTTCGTTTTGACATTTCTTTTCCCATGAGAATAATAAAATAAATTTCTATATTGAGGACATTATTATTAATAATTGAAAATATTGAATGATTCTATGCATTTTATAATTCTAGAAAAGTGTTTGTAGTGGTATAAATTGATTAGCACGCCACATCCATCTATGGGGCATTGTGTTTATGATGCTTAATGAGGGTCCGTCCTCCTTTAAAATGAGGTTTTTTTTGTTGGCGAAAGGGTCAAATTTTGAAATATGCCATAGATTTTATGACCTGATGATTTATAGAAAAAATATAATTTTGTATGCCAAAGGGGTAGGGATATACAAGCGTGGCTAATTTAGCCCCTATCAGTAAGGGTATATCCCTGAAAGTTAAAGGGCCTTTTTACCCTTCTTAACTGTAGCCGGTAAAGGGCTGCTTCCCCAAGCCAAATAATCACCTTTTTTCCCCAAAAATAGTCCTCAAATTCCCCACTCTTAAATAAAATTCCCCTTTTAAGGAGGTAGCTGATCATTAAGAAACCTAGAGAACAATATCATGACGCTAATTTAACTCTGTTTAAATCTATTGATTCTTAAACAAAATATTTGATTAGTCTTTATATTTAGTTTCTAGTATGTCTTGCTGTGCTAAGACCAGTTAATGCTTATATTTATGAATATGGTAAAAAAAAATCCCTTAATAAGTTGTAAACAAGTGGCTTGCTATTTTCCCCTAAAAAGGGCTAGGGCGCTTTTCCCCAAAATTGGAAAAAAGGCCCTGTATAGGGTGGAAAAATATTGCTGCTTGGGACAGCTGTTGTGGGAGTGGGTGGAACTTTGCCTTCCTTCTTCTTCTGTCCCTCCGGGTGATGCTGTGCACAAGAGGTGCCTCAGATCAACTCCTTGGGACTGATGAAACCGTCCTTTTGGCTGCTGTCTGATAGTCATTTTGTTTAGCAGGTGGTTTGTTTTGTTTTGAAATATGCCAATGAATATCCATCAAAGTACAATCAAATGGCCCATTTCAGGGTTTGAGAATGTTTTTGAATTTGGATAGCTAATTCAGCTAGCGAGGTATCATGACCTCGGAAATGTGTGCCAAATACCTCTATGGGGCATTATTACACTATAAACTGATAAAAGCAGTGATGTTGCGCCAACAAAACCAATAAACTCTGCAGTTTATTGTCTAAATTTATATCTGCACTAATCACATTGTGAATGATTCCACAGTCTTGTGGCTTATAGAAAGAAGGATGGTGGAGATAGTCTGTCCTGCAGAAGGGAATAGTGAAGTTTGCACTGTCCTTTGAATAAGAGAGACATGGCACACACAAATTTTCACATCTTAATCAAGTTTATGATCCTACCATAAGTCAGTGACTGGGAAGTGAGAAAAGATCTGGACAAGAAACTTATTTTCCTACCAGTTTTGCAAACAAGGCTCCGACCAGTCATTGAACTGAATCTTTCAAGCACCAAGAAGCTTTGAATGGCTGAACTCACCGCCAGGGGAAGAGAGATGTGAGGTGTCAAACATTTTAAAGCGTCTCAAATAAACTATGTGAGAATTCGAGATGGAGGACTTTGCCAGGTTCTCAGCTGAATACCTCACTATTATATTATATTAGCAGTATCACAAAGTATTATTGGTTTCCCATTAATATACAAAAGAAACTAATCCTAACAATTGTGTAATATCCAGTAGAGGGAGCTATAACATACAGTATTCAGATTCAGATAACAGAGCGAGTTTTATACCTGCAATAACCAAGTGCATAGGAAAAACACCACTTCTACCCTTAAAGCTTGATTTCTGAAACTGACTTTAACAGCTATTTTAATAAAACCACTTAAAAACTCAGATTGATGTACAGGTTTCTTGCATACAGGGCTTTCATTCTTTCTTTATCAGGGGCCATTCATAAGGTGCATTCCACTCTGAAGAGTTATTTGAATTCATGCAGTTTTCCCCAAATTTGCATCTTACTCCAGGATTTTTCTTTCTCCAATGAAAAAAGTCATATTTACCCAAAAATATGATATGAAGACCCCTTCTCCAACATCTGGAAAAAGGCTTGGCATAATTTTGAAAAGGAAAATGAAATTACTGAAATAGATTTGTAATTGACATCAGTATTCCATCTTCTGTGTCATGTGATTGGCTTTTGGTTAAACAGTGTCCGACAAATTCTCAAATATTCTGGTAGCCAACTGGGCTACCAGATTTGAAAGCTGGTAGCCCATAATTTTGTTGACAAATTCTAATGTACAGCTCTGCTTAGACTCAGTTGGTCTTTATACAATTTATTTTATCAATGTGTAGTTACAAAAAGCAGAGGGAACTATTAAAATGTTTGAATCAATCAAAGACATCACTAGCAGAGAACTTTAGTTTAACCAGAAAAGCATCCATGTACCTATATGTTTATCATAAGTAGAATGTAACACTTTCAGACCATTAATCCTACATGCATAAATATTACATTTTCCAAAAGCTTAGCCCTATGACATTAAACTATATATATATCAACAAAGGAAATGTATGTTTTGCGTAACATATTCATATTTTACAATCACATTACAATCACATTAAAGTGAAAAACAAAATCTTCATGGTCAGAATTTCAAAGAAATGAATATAAGAAATATATTTAAATACACATGTATTTTTTTTAAAAATTAATAAGATATACATTAGAATAATTATTCATCTCAGAGTAAAGGAAAAACTTGTTAAAATACACACATATGAAAAAAAAAAAATGAAAAATATAAATAAATGAAATACTGTTTACATTTATTTTTCTCATTATTTTTTTAGCTCACCTGAGCACGAAGTGCTCAAGGTGAGCTATTGTGATCACCTTTTGTCCGTCGTCCGTCGTGCGTGCGTGCGTGCGTCCGTCCGTCGTCAACAATTTGCTTTAAAGAACATCTCCTCCTGAACCGCTGAAGGGATTTTGACCAAACTTCACAGGAATCAACCTTATGATGCCCTCTATCAAAGTTGTACAAATTATTCAGATTGGTTGAAAAAGTAGGTCACAGGAGCTAAAAATAGATTTTAAAAACTCAAACTTTGAAAATCTTCTTCTGCAAAACTGCAAGGCCTAGAGCTTAGATATTTGGTATGTAGCATCATCTTATGGGCCATTACCAAGATTGTGCAAATCATAGCCCTATGGTGATAAATGCCCCCGCACCAGGGGTCACTTGTTTTACATAGAGTTATATAGGAAAATCTTAAAAAATCTTCTTCTGTAAATCCATAAGGCCCAGAGCTTAGATATTTGGTATGTAGCATCATCTAATGGTTCATTACCAAGATTGTTCAAATCATAGCCCTATGGTGATAAATGCCCCCGCACCAGGGGTCACTTGTTTTACATAGAGTTATATAGGAAAATCTTAAAAAATCTTCTTCTGTAAATCCATAAGGCCCAGAGCTTAGATATTTGGTATGTAGCATCATCTAATGGTTCATTACCAAGATTGTTCAAATCATAGCCCTATGGTGATAAATGCCCCCGCACCAGGGGTCACTTGTTTTACATAGAGTTATATAGGAAAATCTTAAAAAATCTTCTTCTGTAAATTCATAAGGCCCAGAGCTTAGATATTTGGTATGTAGCATCATCTAATGGTTCATTACCAAGATTGTTCAAATCATAGCCCTATGGTGATAAATGCCCCCGCACCAGGGGTCACTTGTTTTACATAGAGTTATATAGGAAAATCTTAAAAAATCTTCTTCTGTAAATCCATAAGGCCCAGAGCTTAGATATTTGGTATGTAGCATCATCTAATGGTTCATTACCAAGATTGTTCAAATCATAGCCCTATGGTGATAAATGCCCCCGCACCAGGGGTCACTTGTTTTACATAGAGTTATATAGGAAAATCTTAAAAAATCTTCTTCTGTAAATCCATAAGGCCCAGAGCTTAGATATTTGGTATGTAGCATCATCTAATGGTTCATTACCAAGATTGTTCAAATCATAGCCTTACGGTGATAAATGACCCCGCACCAGTGGTCACTTGTTTCACATAGAGTTACATAGGAAAAGACCTAGAGCTTAATCTATAGATTTGATGTGAAATATTGTCCGTACCCACATAATTCATAATTATAGACCAATCATAAAAAAAAATATTTTGCAATATTACTAGTTTGAGAGATTATGACTAGATAATGGTTAAAATTTGGCCCTTGATTGAATCACTTTTTACTTTAAATTACATACTTGATATATGTTTTATATTAAAATCAGTATCTACGATTAAATAAAATGATAAAAAGACTAAGAGAATATATTGTGTCAATTGTATATTAAATAAAGGTTTTCTTTAAGAAAGATATGAAAGTACAGATAATCGTATTGTTGGTAATAAAAACACATTCGGTCGTTTTAGGTTATAATATTATTAACCAATGAAAAATTAGGAAACTATTCAGCCCTCCATTTCCGGTTTCAGTTTGGTAGGTATACGATTCTCTTCAGAAATTTCAACGAATTATCGAAGATCATTAATCTAACAGACCTAAAAAGCGATTGAAAAGTAGGTCAGTAGGTCAAATCTTAGAAAAACCTTGTTTACACACTGGAGGCCACAATTTTGATTCAATCTTCCTCAAACTTGATCAGCACAAATGTCCTCAGGTGAGCGTCTTTAGGGCCATCTTGGCCCTCTTGTTTTAAATTTCACTTATTTGTAGTTACCTCCCTTGTACACGTAAACTAGAACAAAACTGGACTGCAGTTTTTATTTGCCAATTTTCAGGTTTGATACAGTTAAAATGTTATTTTCCCCCCAATAATTTAATAAAATTTTTTTTTTTTTTAAAAAAAAAAATATGTATGACATATGAGATAAATCATTCAAAAGTGGTTAAAAAATGTGTTTATTGTCGTGCAGTTGAAACCGAGATATGGCGTCTGTTAATGACGGAAAACATGGGAATTTAAAATTTACTCTAGGGGGATATTAATGGTTTTCTTTTTACTTTTCCTACATCAAGTTGGGAAAGTGTTGGCATACATGATGTTGCCGAATATTGGTCTCACTTTTATAAGCAGAAAAATGATTCCTGTTGGAAGTGTCTGCAAACATCTACTAAAATCAAAGATACGAAACTATCCGAGTAATCCGCAAGCATCAGTGTCGTCCATTGATTGGATCAATTGATACTGACTCCACCTTCTTATTGATACCTTATCAGTGATCAGTAGGTATTTTCATTACATAATATACTGTGTAGTATAGTAGAGAGTGTACATGGCTTGATGACACCGGGCAACAAGACACAGGAAATGGCAGTAGACCGGCGGGCTACTAACATAAAAGAGGTGGTAGCATGGCCAACAAATTTGGTAGCCCACGGGCTCCGGGCATTGGATTTGTCGGACACTGGCCGGTTATTTTATATGTCAGGCAATTAAGAGGCTGAAATTGATCAAAATTTGCTATGGCTGAAATTAGAAGTGAAAATGGTTTAGTGAGTCAGTACTTCAATGTCAACGATTTGAACATTTCCTATGTTACTTTTATCCTGATCAAGGAATCTACATGCTGATAACTGGGAAAGATATTAGCATATATCAAATTTAGCTTTCTAGATCAGTTTAATATTCATGAAATATATTTAGGTTGTATGTATTAAGATCTTCATGTAGGTAATGGTTTTTTTTAAACAGGATTATTCATCCAGTGAAGATGGTATGTGGATTTGTGGCTATATCAGTAGCCTTTGGAGGTTTCGTATACTGCACTAGCTCGAGGTGGAAGGCCAGACGGTTCAAGAGGGACCACCCGATTATCAGCGTCATCGTTATCCTGTTGGCAGGATACCTTCTGGTCTACATGGTGGGCGCTGTGATCGTCTTCATGTTTGGCATTGCCTTTCCAATGTTATGTGAGTTTCTTCTAAATTGTAGTTTTTATCAAGACTTTTAGATAAAAAGTATTTTTTGTCAGTGAAAGAATTTAATTGTTTATCTATGTTTCATCCTTTTATCTTCTTAGAGAAACATTGTGTTTAGGATTTTTTTTTAAGTTATTTTTTTATAAGTTTGTTAAAAAGAAATGCCTCCTTGATACATATATAATTCTAATTATAGCATGAAATCTAAATTCTTTTGATTCTAGCTTTCTAATTCATTGCATAAAACTAATTTTGTATAAATTTGTTTTTTGATGAAGTTATTGCCTTAAACTAGGAGCCATATAGTATAGCTATGTACATTGATTTTCAGTAATACTTATTCACGCATCCCTGCGCATGCGAAGCATTAAAAACAAAGTGACCAACAAGCTGGAGTACGTAGGGCTGAAGCGGACGCCAATGGGAATCATCCTGGAAGGTCTCGGACAGGAGCAGGAGGCTGGCTCATAAACTGTGTTCACCTGCACTATCTAACCATGTCATTTACTGTACTTCATATGTTTCCTTATCTTTTATCCCTTTCAATATACCGGTATTATGAATGGGGTACTGTACATGGTGAAATTCAAGGTAATTGTAATCATGGTCCATCAAGTGATTTAGGACATTTTGTAGTAAATGCAAGCCATTATAGACTTAGAAGCTAAATAGCCAATAACACCAAGTCAGTGGAAGCTTGCATCTGCACTGAAGACTTTTTAAGCATCTGAAGGACATGATTATAATTTAATTGTGGATGGATTACCTTAAATGTTAATGGAACTGTTCATAGGTTTGTTTCAAACTTACAAAGATTAATTTGACTCAATATTATGTTTTCGTCCAGTGGTATATCATATGTTATATACAGACATAAAAAGTGCTGACTTAATGTATTAGACAGTTTCTTCATCAATTTAATGTTTGTATATCAAATTTCTGTGTATGGCCGATTATTATATTTGGTTCTTTAATGATATGGGATAGTGTCATGAATTTTACATTTTTGTCAACTCGGTATGTGATACTTGTACATTTTTCTAAAACGTAGTGTAACCTTTCTCACTGTATAGGAGTATAATGTTAATGTAAAAAGTTTATTCAAATTCAAATAAACCATGTAGGCTTTGAAAATTATACTATATTGCTCTTTATAACTGTATAAAAGCTATTAATATGGCCTTTTCGATACTCATCATCTATGATCTTCTGAGAAGGTTTAATGTATTGTTTTTTCGTTTCTTTCCTTTCATTTGTGATAGACATTCATCTGTTACCTCTGTAACTACCTATTTTGGACCATATGGAAGATTGGTTTCTGCCATATATGTTATCCACTATGGATGGAGACATTACTAACCTTTCTATTTTATGCTACATCATGAAACATTACAGGAAATTAGGGCTTAAAATTTGCACAGCTAAAGACTTTTACATTATACGTGTGTATTGAAAACCAGTGATTGTAGGGGATTTGTATATCAAGAATGTCAAAGTGTAAAAAATCAGCAGTAGCCTGACACTTTGTAAGGATTTCCCATTAGTATAGTTCCGTTGAGTTGCGGTAATGAAATTATTTTGTGAAATTAATCAGACAAGTATTATTTTGATGTTCTGGTTGTGTTTATGATATAAATGAAAAGAAACAAAGTCATTTGTGTGTGTGTGTGCATGAGAAAGAGAGTCTTTTCTTGGGGTAGGGTTTTTGGTTTAGGTTGATACAGATATGACACCAGTCATTTTCTTTTCAGTTTGTCCAGTTAAAGTTGGTACAGGATTCTGCTTAATGGGAACATGTGAGATTAGCAAGTGAAATTCTATATACTGTACAAATTATGAATAGTTTTATATAGTTCATGAGCTAAATATTCATAGTTTTAAAACATGTATGACAAAATAGTCCCATTTACATTGTCTCATGAATCTCATCTGATATAAGCTGCTTTATATATAATAGTATTGTTTACATTTTTGTATCACAACAGTATTGTTTTGCATTTTAATAAAATCGGAACATTAATTTTATTGTTTATGTCATCCATGAGGATAATTATGTTAACTGCAAATTCATCTGATGCATTATTTAAATAGAGGAAAGTTTATAAGCAAAGTTTTGGTAAAAGTATAAAAAAATCTGACTTTTTTGGAAACATATAAAACAGAAAAAATGTTGAATTCTTTTGGACATATGGATAATTTGTCTTGATGGAAAGCCTGCATTGTCCCTGCATTATTTAATGTACATACACATATGTTTTATTTATATTTTATTTTATCTAACTTGCTAAAGCTACTGAATTACTTTCTAATCAACATCCCCACTAAATGACTATACTCTATAATTTGAACATAATTAGACTAGAAAGAATGAACATCATTGAATATGAGCAGAAATTTGACACATCTTTAACCAACATAATTAACAGAGATAAAACTTAGTTTAGAATTGTAGGGTAAAAGGGAAAATGACAGTATTTTGATGTAAGAAAGTTTATAGGCCATTTTGGATGGTCATAGTTCAAGATTGAGTGTGCAATTAAAAAAGTAAACAGAAAATCTGTTACATGTATGAAAGGTCTTTATTAGGTAAATTTGAATTTTAGATTGTATAGGAGTGTTTAAAAGAGAGTTATGGTGCAATATATTTATAACAAGAAAAGTGTACTCCTGTTTTGTTTTTTGATGACAGGCATACAAGTATTTTGATATTTCAAATAATTACAGCTTTCTGCAAACCTATGGGAAACATAGGGTTTTTATGATTGGAATTTAATCATATTATGTTTTGAACAAAGCTGTTTGTTTCACCCAACAGCTTTCATTCATATTTTGTTTATCTTATACACTATAACGAGAAAAAGATCTGGCTTTAAATTAAGCATTCTATGCTATCAGTGATGTGTATGTCTTGCATAAGGTTTATTCTGTTGATTTTTTTCATTTTGTTGGTGTATTTTGTTTTGATTTCACCAAGTTTTATTGTGATGAAAGTAGGAAATTTATGTTGTAAACTAATACTCGTACTGCAGTTGCTGGACAAAAATGCCATTTAATATTGTTTGATAATAATAATAAATATTGTGTCAAATTTCTACTGAAAGGTTAAATGTTTCAGAGAGACAACCGTAATGTCAGAGAAAAAGGAAAATATTTAATTTTTTTTTTTTTTTTTTGATTAAAAATTTAAAGTAATAAATGTTAAGGAAATTATTATTTATACAATACTACATTTCAGGAGAATGTCTACACCATTGTATGTCTTTTTTGTTGTTGACAGATTCAGATATATGTTTTCTTTTCATGATAAGGTATCAATACTTTTCTCTGTATATAATGAAGGCATCGATGTATACATACATGAAAAACAACATTTTGTGTGCTTCAGTGTTTTAAAACAGTATGTTGTTTATTATTTTCTCCAGCTGTCGTGATTGTGTTAAAAGAATTGTCTGTGCCATTTTTCGGTTTTTACCAAAATCCTATTAGAAATATTTTGTTGCAGGATGTCCCTAGACTTAGTTGGGTTTTATTTTATAATAAATTTTTAGCAGTTGCTAACGATTGCTGTAGTGAAAACATAAATTGATGAAATCTCCATAATCTGGATTAATAATACCTATAATATACATCAATATTTCTTTTTTATTCAATTTATTTTGTTGCATAATGACAATGTGTATACGCATGATAGGTTTTAATGATCAATTAATATATGGTTTGAGGTGTTCCCTGATTAGTATAAAAATCCGTGTTTGACATTTCAGCATGTGTTAATTGAGTTACAATGAACAAATTGAAGTACCTGATTGGTTTATTTAAAAAAAAAAAAAATGTATAAATATCATGCAATTTTTGTGAAGTGTAGATCAGTGTTGGACGATAATGAGAGAATCAAGTCAAACATGAGGTAAATACTTAATAAACAACAAAAAAACGTATTTCCAAATGCTTTCAATTTATTTTTCATGTCAAACGTTTCTTATGATTAATTGTAAGTAAATCACCATTACTTTGTGTATTCAATGTTTAAAGGTGTTATTTTTCAATTGATGACATATGATTAGTTTAGTTAAAACTTACTCATTAAACAAGTTATTATAACATAAACTAATCCACCCTGATTGTTCCTTGGTTGGACCAGTACTTTGTGTCTGGGAAGGTCATAAAAAAATGGGGTTTAAACCCACCTTTGCATCTGCACTTGTGTGCGTTTTCACTGTACCATGGTGCTTTACTTTTTGATAAAACGATAGATAGATTTGTGAAAAAAAAAAGTAGTAGTATTAAGTAAGGTGATTTTGACTTTTGTAAGTTTGACCCTGTCTTACAGCAGTAGAAGGGTAGTGTTAGGGATAGTGTTTTGATAGGATAATGTTTTGTTGCTGTGTCATCATCAGAGTGCTTTTAATGTTGCAATAAAATATGCAAAATGTACCAAATAAAAAAAAAGGAAATAATACTGTGTAATTTGTTTTATTAATGTCATGTTAATTGCATATCTGTGTCATGTTAATTGCATATCTGTTCACTTTTTTGAAAACTGACAACATTATGTGGCATAAAAGAAAATAGAAAGTCATTGTGTGCAACTTTGGGTATCCTAAGATAAGCCAGTTTCTCTGAACCAAGTTGGAACTTCTGTGTCAATGACATTAATCCTTTGCCTAATGAATAGTATTGTACAAATTCATAACTTGATGAATATATTTTACTGAGCTTTAACCCTTTCCCTCATATAGACTCATTTTGACACACTCAATAGGTACCACATAAAAACTGATCTGCAGAAAACCACAGTTAAACCTTACCAAATTTAATTACAAAATCCTCATTTCCAGACCACTGAGGAGCAGCGAACAGCATAAAACCTGATCAACCTACGAGTTACTCGCAGGCTGATCTGGTTTTACGCTGTTCACATAGGTCTTTTCATGGTTTCCTCTATGAGGGAAAGGGTTAAAATAGAGACTATATAAACCATGGTGATCTTACAACACAACATGGTGACATCCCAACTCCGTAACATCATGATCACTACACATCACAAAATATTACGACTGGTCCAAGTGGTGGAGTGTTTGTTCCTTTACCATTAGGCGGTGGGTTAGACACCTGTTGACCATAAACTAAAGTCATTAAAAATGATCATGTATCTCCCTTGTGTCTGCATAATGCTCAGCACTTAAGGGTAGTTCCAGGACTGGCTGGTCCAGTGTTCTGATAATGAGACTGGGTTTGAGAATCAGTCTACTACATTGTTGAAGTTCAGGCAACAGGTGATATAAATCCACAGTCTGAGTGTGGTATCATGTCACCTGTCTATGTTGTGTTATTGCAATGAGCCATCTCATATAGACTAATATATTGTTAGTGGGAATAACCCTTTACCTCATGAATTTATGTCTTCATGAATATTAATTTACTGAACTTTAAATGGTATCTGAACTTTGCCATACAGACTGTGTATAGAATCTGAGCTACAGTATTGTATGAGAAAGCAGAGGAGCTGTCCTCTGAGATGTTTTAACAGATACATCTAGCTTTCATCTTTTCATTTGTCAAGTGTTTCTACAAAAGGAAATTATCTAAAAGCGACAGAATATGGGACTTAAAAATATGATGACCTTACATCACAGACTGGTAACAACGAAACTAGTTGCATCCTTAGAAAGAGAGCAGTGCATGGCCAATACACTTGTACCATTTTGTCTGTCAAATCCTGTTGGGAAAGGGCGTGTGACTAGGTATGTTATTCTATCTATCTATCTACAAAAACTTCCCTTGCAGGTATAACTGGCAGGAATGCCTCAATGCAACCATAACAAATTTAAAAGCAATGAAAGGAAACCACTGTAATGTAAGTGAGAAAGGATAAAAGTATGTATGACAGTGTTAATGGTATAGATGAAATCATCAGTTAAAGGCTGGTAAAAACATCTGTTTTGTTGGCCCAGAGACTGTGAATTTTGGGTGTTCAAATGGGTGATGGACAGTGTGAACCAATGATGATGTGAAGCATGGATGATGTGAACCAAGGACGATATGAACTTGTTATCTTGACGATGTCTAAGACTTCCTGGGAGGCTATTCCAAATTACAACAG
The DNA here is from genome assembly GCA_021229015.1 of Solen grandis. Lineage (NCBI taxonomy): Eukaryota > Metazoa > Mollusca > Bivalvia > Adapedonta > Solenidae > Solen > Solen grandis. The sequence goes on from CM037786.1 coordinate 30,700,020, forward strand.
GGTATGGGGAAAACATTAACAACTTGCATGAGTGTAGATTCTTCTAAATTACATGGAATGCATGCGAAAAAATGTCCCCACAAGAAAAAGCACTGTGATCTTGTGGTAGAATCCATGACTGTGGGTTTGAATCCCTTTAGAGGCAAGAATCTTTCATGACATTCCCAGGCAAAAAGTACTGGTCCATCCCCAAAGTACTGGTCCAGCCCAGAATGCCCATGAGTGAGACCTGTATATTCAATAGAAGACATCACAGCGAGACTGACTGTTTGTGGGCCATTTAAAATCAACCAGAGATACATGTTGAGGTGGAGGAATCATTTTTAATGCGTTTGCTAAATTCTGGGCCGAAATGCGTATAGTCCGAACTGCAGGTTCCGAGATGGGCCGTAACTGAATCGATAATGACTGAGGCAGTTGAAATCTGTATAAAAAATAAAAAAATATATAAATACCAAAATTAATTTTATAGCATTAGATCATCATTAATTGAATTAGATGATACAAAAAGAAAGAAATAAAAAATAATTATAAATGTTTTTTATTCGCGTCATAAGCGACGTTAATCTTCACTTCCTGTCGAACTCCACCTCTGTCGAACTGTCAAAATATTTTACTGGATAGATGGTGTACATTGCCTTCCAGTGCAACATGCATTTTCGAATATTGATTACAGAGGTTCGAAATACATTGATTTATTGTTATGAGATCACTGATGTGATATATACTGGTGTGTGAACCCACTCGACACAAGATAAATCTTGATTGTTGTCTATCTCAAACTATCCCCCAAATTTTAATGAATATTTTTATGCTCATTATTATTAAAGCTGGCGCACTCTGTAGAATACAATATCAGCATATAACGCTTCTTATGTCATTGTCTTGACTGCTTGGTATTAGGTATTTATTTCATAATTATGAAATGATATTACTATCAGTCATTAATATGCATATTTTCCACACCCAATGGGATAAATGAAATGGAACCCCGTCGGAAATAAGATTAAAGCTGAATTTGCCATCCATAGGTAGTGTTGCAGTTAGGCCTTAATGGCAGGGTGCCACACCCTGCCCTCTTTAGTCTGAGCCCTGCCCTTTCTAACAGTTAATGCCTGTCTGCCTTTTTATGTGAAATTTCATCCCATATACTTTTCACCTAGACCTTAACTCTCAGCATCCTTTGATTTGGCCATCAGATCTTTTTTCAATATATTCATCAATATAAAAATTGTGAAGGTACTGTTGTGGGTACAATTAACTTGACGCCAAAATAGGTGTAGCCACGCCCGAATATTTGTCGGAGGTTGTTGAACTAAGGTAACTATTGAAAGCAAGATCACATGCATTTGTTTGTCGGAGGAGGATTGTACAGCTTTTCACTGGTTAAACTGATATGCACATTCATTTCAGGGCATTTTGGCGTCATGTTAATTCAATTGGATATCATGATACTCACATGTGAGTCAGGTTCCGCATGAATGATTCGCTTAGAATGAGTTCACAAGAAGATGAAATTTTGCAGTCGAAAATCAGCATTTTGATAGAACATAATCATTGCATTTTTATTTCAAACAGTTAATTACCCGATAAGTTGAGTATTCATGGTACTCACTTGCTGGAAAGATATGAAGGTACTGGTAATGCAAATGTCAAAAAATTTCATATTTACAATTGAAAATCTGCAGTATTGACAATGACTTTTCTTCTTTTAATGAAAAGGCCCTCAGGTTTCAACATTTTATCCATGCTCATACCCAGTGTTCAATTGATTTTGAATGACTTAAGATTTATATGGTGCAAAGTTGATTGGAATTAGCCTCTGATTAGTCATGAATTGCAAGCACTGTATTTGATATGAACTTTGATAATACTATGCATATACAAAAAAAATATTGCAGGAATGAGCAATTAGAGGATGGCCAGCTATGGAGGGGAGATACGGGAGGGGTTCCTGTGTCCCATGTGTATGAAGGACCTTGGTACTGTTTCACAACTGCAGTCACATTTCGAAGAGTCTCACAGTAATGAGGATAAGGTTGTCCTAAATCAACTTAGAGGTATGTTTTTATTATTGATAGGCCTACCACTTGTATAATATAGACATAAGGGCACACTAAAATAAGAATTCCTTTAATTGGTCCTCTCTTGAAATTTCTCAGTTTCAAACAAAAAAATTCCAATTTGTATATGTTATCACTTTAGTGGAATGGTCAAAGCAAGTATATATGTACATATAAATATCAGCATGATAATGTGTTTAAAGCTTTTTTTTCACTCCCTCAGGTTTATTTGACAAAGCCAAGAAAAAGTTCCTTGGTGAAAAAGACGGAGAATATGTGACAGACAGCGGTAAGACAAGCAGCTCTGTCACATCCCATTCCGCTAATCTTTATGACGTGGATTACTGGCAGCCACAGGAAGTGGGTAAGATCACTGTCACAATTTGTCTATACAGACACAGCTGTTCCTTCTCGGTCTTAACTCACTTGTATCTCATGATTCCTGTGCCAAGGAGAATATCAGAATTAAGGCAGTGATTTTTTTTTTTTTTTTTACAACCTGCGGCTTTTTCATTGGGAAAACTAGCTTTATATGGTAAATAAAAAAAAAAGGGAAAATTAGAAGATCATGAAAATGTTTTAAATTAACATAACCATGATCTAATTATAGGTGGTATATGTCACAGAGGGTCTCAAATCAACATTAAATAAAATTTAAAAAATAATGCAAATTTCATTAAAATTCCATGAATTATTTCTGTTGAGGAAAAAAAAAAGTTATTTCCTTGGGAAAATAGGTAGTTATTTTGGGTAGAAATGTCTGTTTTTGGCGAGGGAAAACCACCTGTAACAGGTTGTCAATTTAACCCCCAAAATTCACTGAAAGCATACAGTACTTGATACTGCTTTATATTGGACTGCATTATAATCATGTAAAGATGCACCTTTAGTGAACTAAACAAATAAAAGTTATATAGATTTGATGTTTATTGTTGGACTGTGTTACACTGGTGTCACATGAATCAGGGTTCTTACTAAGATTCTGAAAGTTGGAGTCCTTTACAAAATTTGCCAAAATGTTGGAGTTCTTCACAAAGATTTGCCCAAAAAGTTGGAGTTCTTCACAAAGATTTGCCCAAAATGTTGGAGTCTTACAAAGATTTGTCAGAATATTTGAGTCCTCCTATAAATAAAAAATCCTTTCCCTAAAAACTGAAGTCTAGGACTCCATATCAGGAGTTAACGTTAAGAACGTTGATGGACCCACTTTTATTTTTGACCTGTTAAGCTAGCTACATGGAACTTAAGACAAATTTATAATATGATATATTATACTGCTAGCATATTCAAGTCCTACATATACATGTTTGCTTTGTAAAACAGTATTTTAATTCTTATAGAGTTTTTATTTCTTGATTGTATGAACCATAAAATTGTATGTCTAAAAGGTAATGATGAGTCTAGTTATGATCATATATTTTGATACATGTACTTTATCAGGCACAACCAGAAGCTGGACAGACAGTTTTCGTGGAATCAGAGATGCAAGGGTAGATAGATATGTTGTTGAGACAAATAAACTATTGATACGCCTTGATAAATTGATCAGTGATGATGCACCCCTTGAGGCAAGTAAGCGAAAAGGTAAATTTTAACAGTGGCATATTTTAAAATGTAAACAAAGCTATTTCCTGACAGTCAAGTTAATGAATTATGTTTCTAAGTAAGGAAAAAGTTTTTGTTTACATATAAGAGGAAGAAAAAAAGAATATTATGAGTAAATGTGTTAAGCCTTTACTTCTTATAGACTGGCAAACGGATCAGACCCAGATCAGACAGGATAGCTTCCTGAAAAGACTGTCTGATTAGGGTCTCCTCTGTTTGTTCATACAAAATTATAGCCCAAACTCTACACATTCTTTTATACTGTAAAGAAAAAAAATCATTTCTTATACTATTTAAACTTTTAAATAGTACCGTATATGAAACAAAAGATTTTTCTATACATAAAGAATGTGTAGAGACTTGGCTATATATTTATCAGGTCATAAATTTGCATATATACATGAAGTATAGGGTTAAAGGTTTGATTTAAATAATTAGTTTCCCCAAATATTCTGACTCTGCAGCCTTTGAGAAGTCTGTGGTCATGTGGATGCCGGACTCTGACGCGAAGAGTTGCCGTTTCTGTGGTCGGAACTTCAGCATGACACGGCGGAGACATCACTGTCGTTTATGTGGGGGCATCATGTGTGACAGGTGCTCCCACTTCCTCACCCATGGATATGCAAGTGAGTGGGTCTGGCAAGTGTTGTGGGTTTGAATGGGGTTTTTGGCCATGGGAAGGGGGATCATAGGTTTTTACTCTTGAACAAATACATTACTGAGGTAAGACGGTTTAAACAATGTTTTTTTCTATGTACTTTGGAATTGTAGTTGCAGTCCGACTTACAAAAGTATGTAATAAAGACAAGGCCGAGTGGTTAAAGCATTGGCCTTGGGAGCGGAAGGTCTTGGGTTTGATCCCTGGCCGCGTCATACCAAAGTCATAAAAATTAGCTCCCTTGCTTGGTGCTCAGCATCAAAGGGTAGTTGCGGGACTTTCTAGCACAGTATCAGGATGATGTAACTGGGTGTGGTATCATACCACAAGTCTATGGTCTGTGTGGCAGCATTATATCTGTCTCAAGTAGACACAGCCTCCTAATGACTGAAATACTGTTGGTGGGATGATAAACCCAATAAGCAAACAAGTCTTTGTTTTTGATGCTTGGGAAGGTTCCATATTACCATAATTTCTGGGATAAACAGCAATTTTGGGGAAAACTGCTTGAATTTTAAGACGTTTTCAGAGAAGGAGATGCCTATTAATGGCCACTGACAAAGCCTGAAGATTTTTTTTTTTTTTACTCACCCTGAGCTTTGCTAAAAAAATGCCAGATTTCACTTTGTTTACACTCTAGCATCTTCATCTTTTGAGCAATCATCTTCAAACTTTATGACAATATTTATGACCATAATGTCTCGATTGAGTTCAATTATGGCTGAGATCGGTCAATTAGGTCAGGAGTTAAGCCCCTTTTAATATAAAAAATGCCAGATTTCACTTTGTTTACACTCTAGCATCTTCATCTTTTTAGCAATCATCTTCAAACTTTATGACAATGTTTATGACCATAATGTCTCGATTGAGTTTGATTATGGCTGAGATCTGTTGATTAGGTCAGGAGTTATGCCCCTTTAAATATAAAAAAATGCCAGATTTCACTTTGATTACACTCTAGCATCTTCATCTTTTGAGCAATCATCTTCAAACTTTATGACATTGTTAATGACAATAATGTCTCAATTGAGTTCAGTTGTGGGTGAGATGGGCCATTTAGGTCAGGAGTTATGCCCCTTTTAATACAAAAAATGCAAGATTTCACTTTGTTTATTCTCTACCAACATTTTTAACTATCTTTTTTAAACTTTAAGACAATGTTTATGCCCATAATCTCGCAATCCAGTTCAAATATAACTGATATTGACCAGTTAATTTAGGAGTTATGCCCTTTTCACCGTAAAAAAAGCCAGATTTCACTATTACACTCTAGCATCTTTATTTCTTAAGCAATCATCTTTCTCAGGTGAGCGATCAAGGGCCATCTTGGCCCTCTTGTTTAATAAATGACTTAAAGTAATGAAAAGTAAGATCATGACATCTGTACAAGTATCCTGACTGTTTTGAAACAATTTTGCATCTTTTATACTTTTTTTTTGGTGAAAAAAAGTCATCATAGTATGCTCATTTTTTATTTGTACAAATACACTAACATATCAAAAGATATTTGATACACCCTCCTTTTTGCATTATGTATATGTAATCTTGATTGGTAAGAATTACCCTACAATTTTTTTAAACCTAAATCCTAATGTAATATCTAATCATGATATACACATTCCATTACCTGTCATACTAGAATTTGTATTTTGTTTTAGGAAGAGCAGCTGGTATGCAAATACATACTTTCCCTACCCTTCCTCCTTCTGAACATCCTACTCATGACATTATACATACCTGTTCAAACTTCTGTATATCCTGATTCCTCCATTCTGTCCATCCTTGTCTAGGCGAAGAGAGTAAGCTATCCATCTCATCATCATATGTACAGCTTCACACACAGTGACATGTCAGAGTCATAGCAGATGGTACCAGTAGCTTCATTCTTGACAATCAGCACTTTTATTTGGTAGTTCAAGGACTGGTTGGCTTGATATTTCAGCAAGACTGCACTATTACTACAAATGCCTTAAGCAGACATAGACCAAACTACTGTTGATGGGACAAAAAGCCTAGCAATGTAGCATAAACAGCTTCTGCTGATCCTGATCCCCACTGACAATGTTACAATTGGCTGCAGGTGTTAACATTTGTTATGCAGGGGCCTCTGGCACACTATTTCTAGTCTAAGACTTCGCCTACTTTATCCTTGTTTCATGGGCTATTTCAACACTTAATACTCGATAAACATGTCCTTCTGTGGTGTAGATCACCTTATTTAAGGTTTGGTACTTTCATTTATACTAAATAGATTCTATAAGTGATTCACCCCGTAAAGCAGTACTTCACTTTCTAAAATACTAATATATCTGGCTCCGTGTTCTTGAAAATAAAAACTGTACTTAAAATATGATTTTTAAGATCAAACTCAGATATGGCCAGTGGGTTTAACGAGGGTATATGAGAATGACATTTGTGTTTCAGCCTTTGATCATAACTAAGTATATTTCAGGCACATGGGGCAGGCTATTAGATGTACTGAAATAATTCTAGAGAATGTTAACCGTTCATTTTAAGAGGTAGAATTCCATTATAAAGAAAAAATCTTTATTATTTTGTAGCATTATAAACCTGTCATATGCAGTCACAAATTGACAAACCAAAAAGTTTAAAATCTGATTACAGGTAATCATTGAATTAATGTCTGATTAAATTGATACAGTTTGTAAGATGAAACTAGTCATACGGTATTAGGGCTGATTGCATCTTTTAACAAGGTTTCATACCTTTTTCCAAAGATGTAATTAGTCCTTAAAACTATTGTATGTTTATTTGTTTTCAGAGAAACTGACCAATCCTTCATTTAGTTTTGATGCTGGGAGGGAGGCTGGATTTTTAAAGCGATCTGGAAGCAACTCAAGCCTCAACTCCCTGTTTAACACAGAGGGGGACCCTCACATTCGCTCATGTGATGAGTGCAGAAAACTTCTGGAGAGACGAGACCAACTTATGGAACAGCGCAATACCAAATCCACCATCGTACTTATGTATGATGTAAGTATGTGTAGGATACATGGAAGTCCAGTGGTTGAGTTTCTAACTACAGATTTGTAAGTTTCAGGTTCAATTCCCACTCAGGATAAAAATTATTAAAGACCATCCCTGCTGCAAACTACTGGTAAAAATTGTCAACTTTGGAAGTCTTAAGAGAGATTAGTATAAGTTGTAAAAACTTGTTTTCCAATTTTAAATTTAATTTTATATACATTAAATAGCATGGTAGGTTTGACTGCCAAGATTTTGTTTTCTTAAATACCAGTAAGTCAAGCTATATTTGCATGTAACATCTTGATACTCTTCAGTTTAAGGCAAAAACATACAATGGAATACAGAACATTATAAACCATTGGTTATGCATGTATTTACATACAGGCTTTACCACAGTCCATTTTCTTGAGAGCGGGAAGTTTTGGGTTTGTTACACAGCTGCAATATAATATAAATCTTAAAAAAAAAGGATCTGATATAGCTCCCTTGCTTAGTGCTCAGTATGTAATGGTAGTTTCAGGACTGGTAGCCAGGCGTCAGGATAATGTGACTGGATATGGTATCTTGTTAAAATGTATTTTAACTGTACTTAAGTTGATGTTATATTCTGATGACCAAGTTTGAGTCATTAACAAAGGAAAAGGATTGGTGTGCTTGTTTTAGTGGGAAATCAGGAATGTTTACATCTTAAATAGCAAAATGCAAAAGTATGTTTTATAATAAGTGAACAAATTTTCTCTTGTGTTGCAGCAAATGAAGTCATGTATTGGAGACTGTGATAAACTACTGGATACATACTTACCGATGGTTGAATCATTGTGGTGAGTCATCAAGTCTGTCTGACAGCAGGAATTAATCACTTGTAATAATAGGTTATAGTGTGTTTTCAATGAAATATAGTGTTTCTCTGTGTACAGAGAGTTAAGGAAATTGGGCAAAAAACACAGGAATTTACATTCCTTTGTGAATTGTTTAGATTGGTGATAAGAAATGTTAGTGTTTAATGTCTGTCAGTTAGCCTGCTTAAAATGCTGTTTCTATGAAAAACAAAAGTACCAAACTCAGGAATTCTTACCATGTATGCTTTACAAAAAATGCAGTTAGAAAATTACACTATTGAAGATATAGAGCTGTTTTCAAGAGCTCCAAGCCTTGGGACTTTATATTGATACAAAGCCCCTGACTAATCTTCACTTTTGTTGATGTAAACTGTACTTGGACAACTATATCAATGTATGTACTGTGAGTATTGATTATACCCCTGCTTTCCAGTAGTGGGAGATATACTTGTAAAAGAATCACCCAGGTCCCGTCCTGTCCTGTCTCATCCTGTCCTGTCACATCCCGTCCCATCACATCCTGTCCTGTCACATCCTGTCCCATCACATCCCGTCCGGTCACATCCGGTCCTGTCACATCCCGTCCCGGCCCGTCACATCCCGTCCCATCACATCCTGTCCTGTCACATCCTGTACCATCACATCCTGTCCTGTCACATCCCGTCCAGTCACATCCCCTCCTGTCACAACCTGTCCTGTCACATGCTGTCCTGTCACATCCTGTCCCGTCACATCCTGTCCCGTCACATCCTGTCCTGTCACATCCCATCCTGTCACATCCTGTCCTGTCACATCCCATCCTGTCACATCCTGTCCTGTCACATCCCGTCCTGTCACATCCTGTCACATCCTGTCCCGTCACATCCTGTCCCGTCCTGTCACATCCTATCCCATCCTGTCCCGTCCCATCCAGTCCTACATTCATGATACTGGAAGGCAAGGTGGAAGAGGGGTATTACGGTAATCGCTTTAAGTAATAGATCTACAGTGAAAAATCTTAGGCCTTATGTAATACATATATTGATAAATGTGGTACATGGACTGGTCGTTAATGACAAGACTGTTTTGTTTACTTGCATGGCTTCCAGTCAAGGGGAATCTATACACAGTCTTCCTGATGCACAGAGGTTGCGGACAGACCTAGTCAAGAAATATGATATTGTGGACAAGATCAGGTAGGAAAATCTTGTAGAATAAGAGTTTACTGTATATTTTTGGATGTTTGGTCATAATTAATTCTTTAACTACAAAAAAACTAGTTCACACTGAACTTTGCTATCAGTCTTGCTTTGAAAAAAAATATATTGCACATCTTAGTAAAATGGAGAATATTATACTCTTGAAGAGTGTTTTACTTGTATTTATAACAATTTATGATTTCCTGAACAAAGAAGGGATATTTGTAAAGGAATAGTAACAATTATATTGATTAAGAGAATAGAGTATAGAACACAGTATAGTGGATCTTTTTCATTTGTTTTGGTTTATTTATTAAAAGATATATTCACCCTATAAGTTCTGATCCAACTTATGTACTGATATATTTGTATCAGCAAGAGGATTGCCTCCCTTGGCCTGGATCTAGAGGAGGAACCATCACAGAAGCAAATCATTCTGCAGAAGTCTATTCGAGCTTATGCATCCAACTTTATGCAAGAAAACATGATGGGACTGCAAAACTTGCCCACTGAAGAACAGTATGAAAAACTGCAGCAGAAACGAACGGCAGCGATTCAGAGACAAATCGCGCTTGAACGCCAAGCGACTCTCCAGTTCCAGGTGGAGGAGAAACGGCAGTTGGAAAAACGACATTCGTTCTCGAAAGAGGACACCAAAAAAGAGACAACAAACACACACAAGCGTTCGGGAAGCAGTGGTGTTGGCTGGAAACCAGCTGAGCACAATGTACGTCAGAGCAATAGTGACCCCATGTTGCAACAGATTGAGATAATTCGTGGCTACATCAAACAAGCCAGGGAGGCTCAAAAATGGGACGAAGTTCAGATGCTGGAGCAGAATCTGAAGGACTTACAGAGGGAGTATTCTAGTCAGCAGAGACAGACTTGGACCTCATAGATGATTGTGTGTATACCTGTGATTGTCCGTTGTCCGTCGTGTGACGTGCGTCATCAAAATTTAGCTTGTTAACACTCTAGAGGCCATATTTTTTGCCCAATCTTCATGAAACATGGCCAGAATGTTTGCCTCCATTAAATCTTGGTCAAGTTCGAATTTGGGTTATATGGGGTCAAATAGTAGGTCACGAGGTCAAATAATAGAAAAACCTTGTTAACACTCTAGAGGCCACATTTTTTGCCCAATCTTCATGAAACTTGTTCAGAATATTTATTTCCATAAAATCTTGGACAAGTTTGAAATTGGGTTATGTGGGGTCAAAAAGTAGGTCAGTATGAAAAATGCAACATATGTTGCTTATTTATAATCAGATGAGCGATTCAGGGCCATATGGCCCTCTTGTATTCTTTTCACTCTATCAAAGTGTATACTAAAATCATGAGCAAAAAAAAAAATATGTTGGGGATAAAGCAATACATTTATATAATCTTAAATTGAAACATTCCCTGAATGGAGAAATGTATCATGTGAGAAGGTATAATGATGTATAAAGTATATAGTAATATATTCTGTTTTTTTTTATTATTATAATCTAATTTCATTGTATGTAATGTTTACCTAAGTAAGTACATGAAGACTTGCTGTCAGAATTAATGATTTAAACATTTATTTGTTTTTGTGAAGGATGATTCTGAATGCTTTATTTTTTGTTTGCTTCTTTTGAATTAATAACAAATACAAAATGACACACATTTATTAATATAGCTATTGTAGATACAGAAAAAGCTATGTTTAATCAGTAGGATTTGGAAAAAAAGATCTATGTTTTTTTCTTTTTCATTGTGTATTACATGTGCAATGTATGTATTTAACACACCATTAAAAGTGAGAGAAAAACCAATAGATATAAGATTTGATATGACTAGGGCTGTTGCAACATGCTTGAAACATACCTCAATATTATAAATTGCAATACATACTACAATATATTGCCATAGTTGATCGTCCTTCAGTTAGGGGCTATTTCAAACATTTTCTTGTTACAGTGAAATAACAAGCCAAATAAACTACAAATATCTGTTTCTAAAGTGATTTAGAATAATCTCCCCTGACAGGGATTTTCAGACATTTTTTGGCAAACTCTTTCGATCCTTACATGAATCTTTGACTTGATAGTCTCAACATAGAATATCGACAAAAACTAGTTTGTTCATTTTGTGTTGTGATGCAATATTGGTTTTTACTCAGTATCGCAATATAGCGTTATACCATTACAGCCTTAGTAATGACTCTATCCTAATAATTGAGTACCTACTTAAATTACAACAATTCTCAATATTTTTTTTCACACTATGCTAGGGACCAGTTCTTAGATATTTCAAGTTTAGATTTAAAACAGGTTGTGTTTCTTTTTTTGGAATAGTCTTCATTTTTATCTGTAAGCATCAAATATTTTAATGGTATTTACAATGTTACATGGTGCCATATTCAACAAATCTACTGGTAAATTGATGATGACATTTCCAGTGGCATTGTGATTTTAAGTGATACAAAATAAAAGTAAGAAAAGGTATTTTCTAATCGTGAGCCATCTAGATATAGTGTGATTTCATAAGAAGAAAAAAAGGGCATATTTTGTTTCCATGAAGAAGAGTGTGTGTGTGTGTGTGAAAAGGAGATAGAGAGATTAAAAGTTGTTCATAATGAGAGAGAAAGAGAGAGAGAGAGAATGATGAGTTTACATAGTGGCCAGTGATACAATTAAAAAAAAAAAGCCTATGGTTATGTATATTATTTTTTCCAATTAAACATCAAATAACATTTCTCTCTTTAAACATAAAAGTTTTGTACAGTTATATACACTTGTGGAAGGCATTTGTAAAATAATGGCAAGATCACCGCTTGAGCAAATTCCCTTCCTGATAGCTGTTTCAAACTGAGGAAAAAATCTTACTTTTAGAGAAGGTCTGCATTTTTTGATATTACACCACTCTTACTGTGAATGAGATGCCATGAGAAAGACAGGCACTGTTTAGTAAGAAGTGTACTGTATCAGAGATGTACATGTACTATATTCATGGTAAAGGCACTTATCCAAGAGGTTTGTTCAAATTGTTGTGGCTACTCTCAGAACCTCACACTTTAATGATTGCATTTCGTTGCATTTGTGTTTTGTTGGTAGCTTAATCTTGGTTGTTATCAGATCTAACACCGAAATATCATTTGTGATGTCATGGTTCAGTGAAGATTTTGAATTTAAT